>VYXH01009748.1:0-75622 GCA_013397275.1 Burhinus bistriatus | reverse complement strand
AAAAAAAAAAAGGCAAAGAAGTGTTGAGGGTTATAAGTCATAATATTATGACCTATGTTAAAGAGGCAATTATTTTTTTCGCGTATAAATCTGTGCTGTAGATGAGGTCTAGGGAAGCCAGCAAAGCTCATTACTGCTGAGCATCTCCCCGCCTGCCACCCTGGTCCTCGTGCTTTCTCACGTCTAGAAATCCAGTCCTTTACGTAGGGACCTAAATTTGAGTCCGGCTTTAGATGCTCGAGTCTGAAAACGGCAGGGCCACGTCAGAGCCCAGGGCTGTGTTTATGGGGGTTTATTACTCATCCAGAAGACGTCCAGCCTGGTGTGGGGCTCAGATTTTCTTCCCGGCCTGCAGCAGGGAGTGGGAAGATGGAAGAGCGTGCCGGCGTCGGGCGTTCGTTCGGCATCTGCTTTTCCAGATGGCTCCACTGATGGAGGGGGGACCCAGAGTCACGGCTTGGAAAGCTTGGGAAGCCTCATGATGCTTGATACGTTACCGCCTAAACCACCCTGAGATGCCCCATCTCTAATTATTAGCCCGTTTACAGGTGGTGATATTCTGATATGCAAGGGATTACAGCACTTTTTCTCTGTTACCTCAGTTCATTTCATCCAGAAAGCAGCCATCGGTATTTCTTCCCTAACCGAGGTAATACAGCAACTGCGTCTTCAAAGAAGTGGAGCATCGAGAGCAAATAAATTTCGTCTTAGGCATAAAGCTCATTTTGAAAAATTTGTGGTAGTTTCTGTTTCCATCAGATAAATGATGCTTGGGTTTGGTTTAGTCGCGTCGCGTGCTGCGCTGGGAACTCACATCCCCTGCGGCATCTCTTCCACAAATTGGTTTGCGAAAGCTGTAGAGGTTGGAAGTAGCCGAAGTGGAACATAAAATTAAAACTCCCTAAAGATGCAGTAAAATCGCAGATCAAAATATAATCCAGCTGGAAACCTGTTCGGTGCTTGTACTCCTTCTGTATACAGCACATTCCCAGCTTGGGGGTTTTGGTGTGCTCTCACCAAAAATGTGCATTCTAAAGATGTCATCATATATGCTGTTGACATAAAATAGAGAGAAACTCTCCCGCTAATTAATTGCAAGCTAAGTTGGTACTAAGACCCCTTGGAGATGGTTATGGAGAATGTGGCGCTCAGTATTCACAAACCAGCTGCCGTTGTTGATTCATTATGTTATTTTCTCTTGGAAACTTTTCAGAAACATTCATTGGGAAGTTGCAGGGTGGATCGAGTATCAGTGAGCTGATCTTCCATTTTTTTTCCCTTTTTTTAGTTTCCCCTGTACAGGCTCTTTTTGGCTCTCTGCCACTTACCCACACGAGTCTGGTACATCGTCGGTGGCTCACGGGGCTGCGGGACGGTGTCAGAGCCGGGCCCTGCCTGCCGATGCATGCTCTGCAGCGCAGGAGGGGATGCCTGCGCATCGCTCTGCGCCTGGGACACCCTTCCCCCTGTGCGGTGGCCGGTGGCAGTGGGCAGAGAGGTTTGGGGGATCTCTGAGGGAAAAGGCAAACACCGTCTCTTGGATTTAGAGTCACAGAATCATAGAATTGTTTTGGTTGGAAGAGATCTTTAAGATCATCGAGTCCAACCATCAACCTAACACTGCCAAACCCACCACTAACCCATGTCCCTCAGCACCACGTCTGCCCGGCTTTTAAATACCTCCAGGGATGGCGACTCCACCACTGCCCTGGGCAGCCTGTTCCAGTGCTTGATAACCCTTTCAGTGAAGAAATTTTTCCTAAAACCCAATCTAAATTTAGCCCCCTTTGTGTGAACGGTTTGCTTTGAAATGCCTCCTCTTCCACGTTAAGTTGCTTGGCTTGAATGTTACCCATTTGAAAATACAGTTTCATTTACGGGAAGAGGGGAAGGAGGGTGTTGGTGAGAAAGATGGAGGTGACGTATCTGTTTTGAAACAATGAATTGTCCTGGGGGGCACTTTGTTTTTGCATTTGTGGAGGAGAGATTCAGGGCATATTGATAGTATCGCTCCAGAAACTGAAGTTTCCTGCTGCCAAATGACTTTTAGTGGTACCACTTTTGGAAAACATAAACTGCTTGTGCCATCTCCTGCCCGTATTTATCCAGAGCTCCGCAGACCGAGTTCAACGAGAGTGTAAGACGATGAGAGGGAGCCCGTCGTTCACATTCAGCACCTCTTAAACACCCGTCGCACCGGTGTAGGGGCTGCACCAGCCGCAGAGCAGGGAAGAAAACAGCCCTGAATAGTTGAGTTGATGATTAAACAGCGTCATCTGCGTTGGCAAAGATTTCTGTGAGCCTGTCCCTGATGAACACGTACCTGTAACGACGCTTGCTACTTTCCGCAGTCCAACACTCGGCTTATCTTAGACTTGTATTCCTGCAAGGTCTTTGGCATATGTGTTTTGCAGAAGAGTCTGCAGGAGATCCAGGTGGGGTTTTGGAGCCGGTAATTTCCTGGCACACCAAATTACCTGCAGGTTTCAAGTCAGCTTGCAGCACGCATAGCTTACTATTTGGTGAATAGAACTCCCAAATTTAAGAAAAATAGATTATCTTAAAATTATGTTTGATGAGCTAATTATTTTGAATGGGTCTATGTTTTTGTCCTGGTTTGAGGCCAGCCCAGCCCAAATCATGACAGATTTACGACTACATTTCATAAATAAGTGTCTTTTTCAGTATTAACACGGAGAATGCTGGTATTTAATGCAAGGGTTGGTAGGGTAATGTTCCTGCAGCTCTTGGGTCAGTCCCTGGGCTGCCTATTTAAGAGAAAGAAGGAAATTTGCATTACAAATCAGTATTTCATCATTATGCATCAGTGTGGCCAGAAAGAAAGAATGAATGAAAAGCTGCTGCGTGGCTGAGCGGTTGGTTTGCTGCACAAGCAATCGCATCCTTCCCAAATCAATCGATGGCTTTGTACTCCGCAAAGCAGCCTGTGACAGCGGCACGTGACAAAAAAACCCCCAACAATATAAACATTTGCGAAAGGGTCGATAGCGCTCTGCAGAACAGCTACTAAAACACCGGGCAACAGCACGAGAGCAGGAGTTCTTCTCTGAATGGTTTTCATGCTTTTCCATTATAAGCTAGGGTGTTTGCATGTTGCCCTGATTATTATTCCACTATGAACAACTAGGAGGAAGAGAAAATATTCCTCTAAACATGTTTAGTATTTTATTTGTGTATCTGGGCTGAAAACCCCGATATGCTCTAGCGTTAGTATATGGCCTTTAATCTGGCAAGAGAGAGCATCAAATGTGCGTATTTTTGCAAACGTGCTGGTGCTTCTGGTTTGTCTCAAGATATCCAAAACATCAGCTGATTTTTTTTTCAGGCTGCTGTGCCTGTGCCTTTCGAGGACAGAGAACATTCCTGAGCCGTCACAGCAACCTGCTGTTGATTGAGGGAATAAAGGTAACGAAGTGCTGAAGGGCCTGGAGTGTTTCAAGCCAGCACGATAACAACGGGCGAGCTGCGCAATCGCTGCATTGTGTAACTTTTCTGAAAAACACGGAAAAATGTTACGTGCTGGTTTTCTAGCAAATGGTTTTGAAGAGGCTGTGGGATTTTGCACGAAACATTTGACGTTTCCCTAGTGGAGCATCGGTATTGGGGCTGCCGTGATGGACCAATGGGACTAGGACTCATCATTAGCAAGGCTTGCAAAGCCATTTTACCCTCTAATTAATAAGCATATTAAATACGTAGATGTGGCAGCCAATGGATAAAGATCGAAATGAACAATTTGGTGATTTTTTGAAGTGTGTAGGAGTAGGAGGCAGGGCACTCAGCGGTGCTTAGACCCAGAAGTGAGGTAGAAGCAGGTTCTGATCACAGCCCTGAGAGTTATATTCATTTATGTCATGTTGATACTGCAATTGCTAGTCTTTCATTTGGGTCTTTAGTGGAGGATAATTATTCAACTGTCTGAGAAGCTATAGGAGAAGAAAACAGGCGAATGACTTATTATCCTTCCCACCCAGCCACCATTTGATTACTGCCATGTTCCCTGCAATTATCCACATCAAGTTCAAGATGCTGGATGAAGGGAACGGTTGGAAACGCGAAGGGAGATACCATACGAATGGGCGCAGGGAGAGCAAATGCAGAAATCTCGGGGTGGTGGGACAGAAGAGAAGCAATAGCGCACAAAAATGCCCGTTACCAAATTAGCGGTGAATTCATTTTGTCTTTTTCACCAAGAAGAATGAGAATAACGTTGAAGGCCAACGTGGCAGCCTTTCTATTCCAGAGGGACATGCTGGTGTTTTTTCCCAGTCATGGGGGATGCGGAAGGCACAGCCATTTTAAACCTAGTAATATTTTAACGTACCAGCCTGAGAGCTGGGGAAAAGCTAAAAGGGCAGAATCATGTAGGGCAAGAGGAGGACATGAAAAAGGAATTTCTTTGAGTCACATGAAATTGTGAGAGTTTTCAACAAGTTGGGTGCAGATTGGATGAAAAGCCAGCGGAGTGACAGGTAGGAGATTTTTGGGGGTGACAGTGGTTTGATGCTCCCCAAGCCCACAATGTTGGCATGTCCATTGGGCATGGCCCGGAGGCTTGGGTTAAGCTCATTATGTGAGCTGAATTTCTCTTATTTGACAGCGAATTCGATTTCAGCCTGCCCCATGGGGGGAGTTGCTTGATTTAACTCTCCCACACAGTGTTTTTCATTTATGAAAACCGTATAAGGTACATCAGTGGGCTTGAGATGCTGGGTTTTGCTAGCCTGACTGCAAGTGCCAAGCTTATAGAAGCAGCCTGTGATGCTGGGCTTTACTTCCCAAAAGAAACGGAGGGCACAGTGATCTAGAAATTCCCGCACCGTTAAGAAATGCCTGAAATATCTTCTGAGCTGACTTTTCAACTATGTGCAAACCAACATGCATTTCCGGCATAATAAACATCACTTTTGAAAATGTAAATTCCTTTTCTGAAGCCAGTAACAGCAGAATTGGTGCCTCTGCTGGCTGCGTGTAAAAATGGCCATTTGTACAACTACCTGTTGTACCAGTGGTGCCGTCTGCAGGCTGGCGTTGAAGATGTGCTTGTGTCTGTGTATCTGTATATTTAACTCCATCCCTGTATGTTTGTGGGCCTTTTTCATGTATAAGGTGCATAATTCGGTGGTCTGTGCTGATTTGAAAGCAAAATTATACGCCACTGCATGTAAAACTGGCTCCTTTCAAACCAAATTGACCAAAGTGGAGATGCAGCAAGGCAAATGTGAGGCGCAAACTGCTTGCGTATGGATTAGCCATGCTCCATCTTTACAGGCACACTCTCTTTTTTATTATACTTTTAATTTGTACCTACATTTTTCTAAAATGTTTTTTAATGTCAATAGAATAAAATATGGTTTAATGTTTCATCTAACAGTTACAGAAGGGAAGCACATAGTTCTTCCAGTCTGGGTTTTTTCTTAGCTTTGATGGTGTCGGTGCAAACTCTTGAGTTGTGACTTGGCATGTAATGACATTGCCACTCTACCCCTTCCCGTGTATTTTGAAATAGGATTTGAGGTCATAGAATCATAGACTGGTTAGAGTTGGAAGGGACAGAATCACAGAATCACGGGGGTTGGAAGGGACCTCTGGAGATCATCTAGTCCAACCCCCTGCCCGAGCAGGGTCACCTGGAGCAGGTTGCACAGGATGGCGTCCAGGCGGGTTTGGAATGTCTCCAGAGTCGGAGACTCCACCACCTCTCTGGGCAGCCTGTGCCAGTGCTCTGCCACCCTCAAAGGAAAGAAGTTCCTCCTCATGTTCAGATGGAACTTCCTATGGTCAAGTTTGTGCCCGTTACCTCTTGTCCTATCGCTGGGCCCCACTGCAAAAAGACTGGTCCCACCCTCCCGACACCCTCCCTTNGTCTCACCACCCTCACAGATCTTAATTAATAAAACAGTTACTCATTATCCTTTCCAGTTTGGACTTAACTGTAGGGTGGGGTGGTCCGGCAGTTTTCAGGTCTGGGTTTATGGACAGACTCCTGGAGCCGTGACGTGCCATCCCCCTCTCAGTGCCCTGGGCTGCTGGGTTCCCGTGCTGTCCCCTCGTGCTGCTTTGGGTGCCCTCCTCTCTTGTGGGCAGGGAGCATTATGCATCACTTATGACTCTGATGAACTGTGTAGCCCATTTATACATCACCTACAGAAAGCCCATTTATACATGTTTGCTTATGCATTTGATTTCAGCTGATGATAAAATCCCTTCCTTTTGATTGTCAAGGTGAAACGTCTCGAGACTTCACTGGGAGGAAAAAAAAATCCAGTAAACGGAAAATTTGCTCGTATGTACTGTGCATTTCTTGACATTGAACTTTGTGTTTCCCCAACGGAAGGAAGCGCAGCCTCATTAGCGTAACCCCCGTCCTTGCCCCCCCGCATTGGAGCAGACCGAGGTGCTGCTGGGCAGGGACGTGTGGGCAGATCCCCTTTCACCATTCCCAAACCATCGCGCTGTTGCTGCTGGAAGCGCTTGAAATTCTCCCATATTTAACCAGCCCTCCCTTTGTCCTTAGATCCCCTCCCTGGCTCTGTGTCCCCAGCCCCGGCGGCAGTGCAGCCTCGCCGAGCGCCGGTGGCAGCCCCGGTGCGTGGTGAGGGGCTGGCAGCCAAGCCCTGGGCTGCACGGCTGCTGAAAGACCTTATTTTGGGAGCTGCTCCCCGTGCGGCTCCGTGGCGGCTGTCTTCCCACCCGCCACCCCCTGATGTCTCGATGCACCAGGGAGCTGTGCTGGGTTTGATGTTTAGCAGCGGGATTTAGATGTAAATCTTGTAAAATTCCATTTTATGCAGAGACACACAAATCTGCTCTCCCTCTAAGGCTCTGAGTGAAGTTGCAGCTGCGGCCGTACCTGCTCGGAGGATTTTCCGGCAGGCAGAGCACCTCTCTCTCCAGCCGGGAGGAGGGAGGGCTGGAGAGGCAGCCAGGGATCCCGTCCAGAAACACAGACCCGTCCCTGAGCGACGGGAGTAACGCAGAGCACGTTTGTGCAGAATGACCCCTTGCAGGGAGCTTGCAACCCTCCGACAGCTTTGCTGTTTCTTCTAGTTTGGTGGGATGGATAAGCCGGGCCTTTGGCCGTAGAGACGTGCTTCCTCCTGGTCTGTAGCCCCTCACCTGGGCAGGGACCTGGGTCCCCCCGGAGCTGCCTGCACCCGCGTCACCCCAGGAACCTCATCCCTCGCATCCACGGTGCGGAGCGGGTTACGCAGGAGGGAGCCGGGAGCGGGGTTTCTGCAGCATCCAAAAACTTTGATTCATCTGCGAAGGTGGTGAATGAACGAGGGATATGACCTGGAAAGGATAAACAGGAAAATGGGGATGTTTCTCCAGTTTGGAAAAGGTTTGCTTTCCCCCCCTGCCACCCCGTCTCAGGATCACTGGAAGGGATTATACAAATGAGAGCAGGAAACTGCAGTCAGGGCTTTGCCAGAAAGAGATATTTTGGTTTTTTTCTTCTGATATAAATGAAGAAATATGGGAGTCTGTAGAGGCTGTTCCACAGGCACCCTCACATTTTGATTGCCAAGTCATTTGCATTCGTATATAAAGTGACATCCACCCTGCGACGGGAGTTGACATGTAATCACAAAGAATAAAAACTCCTGGAAACATCTACGTGCCACTGATACAACTTCAGAAAGATAGAAGTTTGGAATAAACGGAAAATGGACTGAATATTTTTGGATGAGTAGAAGAGAAGTATCATCTTGGAAGATGCTAAATGTTAATTTTTTACCTAATCGCCGTCATTCGTGGATTTGGTAAGTATGACTTGGTTTTGTCCAGATCAGAGCGGTTCTGGTGGGCAAAAGAGCTCGAAAGTGCATGATTTTACACTTGCAAAAAGCAGCTGCTAAACAGAAGCACTGATAAGGTTATACGTGTTCCTCAAGCTGTAAAATTGTCACGGTGCTTGCTGAGTATTTTCTTTTCCTCTCTCTGTCCTGACCAGATTTTGATCTCACAACGCACCCTCCCGACGCCTGGTAACTGGGGGGAGGGGGTGTCTGAAAGGATGGGAGATTTTGTATTGTGCTTAACTATTTTTGTTGTCAGGTGTGTATGAACGTACATTTTCATGTAAAAAAGTAACGAGTCACTAAAACGTCTTCTCACTCGGGTTGATTTCATGGTGTCACCTCTGTGGCTTCTCAAGTCTGTTGTCAACTCCTCCTCGATTTTACTAAGCAGACGGAGCTGGGGCTGCTGCCGCTGCTCTGCTCTGGCGGTGTTAGGGCAGAGGGAGACGCGAGGGAACCTTCGAGGCATGTCCCACAGCGGGCACCGCAGCTCCTCCTTCATAGGCTGCACCGAAACGGCTTTCCTTTGGATAGGTAAAGGTCCGCTGTTGGAGTTAAGGTATGAAGTCATTGGATAGTGGGGTATATATGGTCCTACAGTTGCAGATATTCTATGTAGTCTATGCAGCATGTTGTAAGACTATGAAATATAGAGAGAATTTGATATTCTAGATACTCAAACATTGTATTCTGTAAGCTTACCTATACACATATATATTCTGGTCTTGCAGAGAATTTATTCTAGGTAATCTTGTTATTGCTTATAACGGCTTAACCGTGGCTCCCTCTGCATTAGGCTCTGAGATGAACCTGCAGCTCAGTGTATTAATAAAAATATTGAGGCTCTGAGTCTTTAAACGGTGCTGTAAGGATACACAGTTCGCTTTCCTTCTCCAGAGCACAGAGTCTGCTCCTCGCGAAGAGCCGTGTGTGGTGTTTCAGGGACAGGAGAATGGAAAGGTAAATATTTAGAGAAAAGGAAAAGCACATTATTATATTATCAGAAGACCTCTGGTTAAAGCAAATATTAAGAAAGGAAGAAACAGGGGCCCCCTATAAACAAGGAGGCAGCAAGAAGGGGAAGGAAAGAGGGTCCCACCAGTTGCTTGAGTTCTCCGTGCGAGGAGCTGCCTGTCCTGCCTTCCCAAGGACCGGTTCACGTCAGCGTGAGGTTTTCTTAATTAAAAAACCCAACAGTATCTGTCATTACATATCATAAACATTAGGGCTGGGTCTTCTGCGCCCAGTGAGGCGTTGATGAATCGATTGATAGCCGAGATGGGAAAGATTACTCTTTCTCCGCTGCGCTGCACTGTGGGGTGGGATGGACAGGGAGGTCGGTCTCTCTCCCACTGCCGGCTGTGCAGACACCCTCTGCCCTTCTGCCGGACAGACCTGGTGGCACGTGTCACCTCGTCTGCTCTGTGCTCAGGAGGGCAAAGGGTTCCTACCCAGCCAAAGAGGCCCAGCACATGCTGCTTGGGCGGGTGTGCTGGCCACTGTGCCACCTCTCCTGTCCTCCTGTCCTTACCGCGCTCGCTCTCTTTGACTCCTGTATTGGCTCCCAAGCAGATGTAAAGCTTGCAGAGAAATAAGGACCGTGTAATCAAGGTGTCAAATGTACAATTACTGTGCAACGCATCGCACAGTCTCGTAGTTTCAGGCAAGCACGTTACCGGCATTCATCATCTTTGTACTGAAATACTTCAGCTAGCCTTTCTCTACATGGGCCCATTCGTCTGCAGCGGTGGAGGAGAGCTCAGATGTGACATCCAGGCATGCGTGTTGAAGATCCTAGCAGGATCTCCACAAGCAACGGCCGCTGGGGTGTCAAAACCTGTACAACATTGCCCCTGCAAAATTGCTTTTGTGTGCGAGCAAGCTCTGAAGGCACCCGGCCATGGGGGATGTGGTCCGGCGCCAGCAGGTCAGGCTGGGCGAGCTCAGGAAGGAAGATGTGCCTTTGGCCAGCAATGTGCCAGATCTGAAGGACGGAGATAAGTGAGGAATCATGTGGCTGCACCTGACGCAGAGGCAGGTGTTGCTGCGCCTTAGCAGAGCCCGTATTCGACCTATCTTGAAATTATTACCATGGCTTCCCCTTGACGTTTTGGCAGGGGTAGTTGTTGGTTGGATTTAGGAAGTTCCCGTTGAGGAGGAACCCTGGTAAGCTAAGATAGAGGAATATTGGATCAGGAGGAAAGGGGTGGGAAGCATGAATGGATTTGCCAGAATTACAAATGGAAGGAAGAGGAGAAACCGCGTGCGTTAGTTACGGACAGTGCTAACGCCTGTGCGGAGCAGAGGGTGTCACGGACATAAGCGTTTCGGTCAGCAATAGGAGAAATACATTTCTGTGGCTGCAAGGGTGACAGAAGTAATTTTAGCTCTAGGAAGTGTAGGACTGAAATAAATGCTCAACAGCACCGTAACGCTAAGAGGGAAGGTTGTCAGAGATGGGTCCTGGAGACAAGTGGGGCCATTGGAGCCCATCTGATCGATCAGCGAAGTTTCAGGTAATTTAAAACTGTACAGCTTGGAGAGATGGGAAACGTCGTGGTCGGCGCTTGTTCATTGGGAGATTTTAAAACTCAGGTCTGTCCCCTGCACGAGGGATGCAGAGCCTGAACGGCAGCTGCGTTGTGTTGATGGGGAAGCACAAGCTCTGTCATGAGACAGGGCCTTTTTAGCAGGGCCTATCGCGATAGGATGGGGGGTAATGGCTTTAAACTGAAAGAGGGGAGATTCAGACTAGATGCAAGGAAGAAATTTTTTACAATGAGGGTGGTGAAACCGCAGCTCAGATTGCCCAGAGAGATGGTAGATGCCCCATCCCTGAAGACATCCAAGGCCAGGTTGGACGGGGCTCTGAGCAACCTGATCTGGTTGAAGCTGTCCCTGCTCATGGCAGGGGGGTTGGACTAGGGGGCCTTTAAAGGTCCCTTCCAACCCAAACTATTCTGTGATTCTATGAGACAATGAAGCGGTGGCACAAAACTCCAGGTCTCTGCTTCTGGGTGACAACACAGAGAGGCGCCCCACAGCCCGCAGATAACTGCAGCCGGAGTGGCAGGTGCTCTTGGCGTATCTTTGTACCGGTACTGAAATATAAACATGTTTGTCACAGGGGTGATAACCACAGGATGCAAAACAGCCACCCTGCCGTTAACTCTTCCAGCTGACTTGATTCAAGCGGAGATGTTTGCAGTTGGATATGAGGCTGGAAGTACTTTCCGTCATGTGGTACCATAAATACTGACTGTGGTTTTCAAATTGCGTTTTGAAGTACTCAGGTTTTGGTCTGGGAGTTCATACTCTCCAGTATCGGGGGTAAAAACCTTCTCTACCTTCAAGTTATCTTGCTTTTGTGGGGTTTAGCTGTAACTTTAGACATACTTAAAACATTTTGGTTGTCTTCATGTATTAATTCCGTAGCTTTCTATAAATAGGTGGTATCTTCAACAAAGAAATGATTTATATGCAGAGGGTAGGTTTGAGAGACATAACTCAGAAATCTGTAGGCACAATTTAGAAAGAGAAAGCCAAATATTTCTCTTGTGCTCACAAATGGCTGTAGGAAGCATAAAGAATACGCTGTTGAAACGTGTCGGCAGCGAAGACAATGCCTGGCTGGAAGGGGAATTTTAACAATAAAATAATGGGGATTCGGTTGGGTCTGAGCAATGCAGCGTTTGCTTTCAGTGTTTGAAAAGCTGGTTACGGAGGGATGCTGGTGGAGGAATGGTGCTTGGTATTTAGTGACCTTTCCCTTCTCTTCATGCTGTATCTTTTCAAGTCGTTTCTGGCTATATTCACGCTGGTCTTGCAAGACAGAAGATAAGAGTTAGAGCATTTGAGGCTACTCTTGTCCTATTTATGTTACCGTATTTACATTCATTATCTTAAATTCCAGTGAAATAATCTGTGTAGCTTTATTTGGATGGGAAACTTTTTAGGCAAGTTCATGTATATCTATATCTGTCATGCACTTGAAGTTATTTTTTGAGTCTTTTCCTCCTCCTCCTTGTTGACTTGTGTAAGACGCAGAAGTCTCGGTCCTTACTTGGTGCTGACACCCCTCGCTGTGTCGGTCCCATGGACAGACCGGGGTGACCTGGATGGAGGAGCTGCCCTGGTAGCTCTGCAGATGCTGCTCCCCAGCCTGGCTGTGGTGGGTCTCCAGTGAATACCCTTTGGTTTAGGTGGCATCCAGGGATGACCAGGAAGCCACATGCCGACTTTCTCATATAAGTCCAGGTTCTCCTTGAATGCTTTTAGAAGGGAAGGCAGTGGTCTCCATCCTAATGAGGGGGGATATGATGGGGTGCTCCACTGGCTTGCAAAAGTCTGCTGATTAGCTTCCCTGCTCTTCGACCTCTAAGCATGCTTCTGCATCTCTGATTTTCATACTTGCCTCATCACCAGTGCGTATAAGCTTGAGAGATTATTTTTAATAGCGCTATAGAGAGTTAAGATAATTTTATTTCTTCTTACATGATCCGCCCCCGCTTCCCTGCTATTGCAGCCGCGTCCTGAAACCTCATCCTGGCCACCACCGTGTTTCCACCCCTGATACCCGTTCCTCCCAGCATCTCCCCCTCACATGCTCCGTGGTGGCTTAGGAGACGGTGTCTGGTTCTTCAGACAAGGGCCGGGCAGAGCGGTCCTGTGCCGCACTGTGCTCACGCAGCCAGATGTAATATCTCAGAGGAGAAGGGCTGGATGAACTGGGACCATTCCTTCATAAAGCGAAGCTGCTGTGGAAGGAGTACGTGGGCTTCACAGCATACAGCAGCGATTCATCAGATCAAATATCACGGGGTGGTTTCTTACTGAGCTTGTTTTCATGGTTAACAGTTAGATTGATGGTATTAACACATTTTCTTAAGCTTTCCTTAAAAAAAGCTAAAAAAGATAAACTACTATTAAAGGCTTGCAGTCATTTTATTTTCTAGAATTCATAGTGAGAGCTACGTAAAAAGGCAACAGAACCATATAAGTAATTGGGGGGGGACGGGACTATGTCCTGTAAAATGATTATTAAATGCCTTTATAAGCCAAGCAACAATTTTGTTCCTTTGGAATTTTATTTCTTCTTCCGAAAGAATTAAACTTCCAGAATTTAGTGAAGAGCTTTAGCGCTTTAATACGTTTGCCATCTGCAGTTTTTAACACCATTTTCATTGTTAATGGTACTGAACAAAAAGAAAATCTTCTCCAAGCAACGGGGAGCGTTTGCCGTTGTGAATGCCGACGCAGCTCTGCTTCGGTGCGGTGCCGGGGAGGGGGGAGTGATGGATGGCAGCTGCCTGCGCTGTCACCCTGCGAGGAGCAGCAGAGCGGGGCAGGCTGGGTGCGATGCCGCCGTCTCGCAGAGCTCTGATTTCGCTGACCCATTGACGTCACTGGGAGGTTTCAAACCAGCCCGGTCTGCCTAGTAAACTTGCACAGAAATTAAATAATAAAAAAACAGACAGGCTGATTCCTAGCGCAGCGGGTCGGGCTGCTGGGTTTTCTTTGAGCGTCAGGAATCCTTCTCTTCTTAAGAATTTTGTTTGTTTGTTTTTTACCTTTTTGTACCTAAATGTAGAGAAGTGCTTTTAAGGAAGCAGCAGCAGCGTTACAAAGTGATTCTAAAGATGCAAACATAGGGCTCTGGGGTAGAAGAGTCACATTTTCAAGACGTCTCTGCCTGCGGTGTCCTCAGGCCAGCCTCGGCCGTGGGCTGTGTGACCGTGGATGTGCGAGCTCTCCTACCACCACAACATTGAGTTACAGGGATGCATCACTGGTAGCTAATTCACAAGAATAAAAATGAGGTTTTTCTCTCAGAAAACCTTTCCTGTTTTGCTCTATTTTCACATCCTTTATCTAGTTAGTATTTAAATAAAGAAAACTGCAGTTACAATAAGCATCAGGGATCATCTGTGATAAATTGAACAAAGACTATAAAAATGCGGAGAAAAGGGGAGGCTGGAGGTGGGGCTGCAGGAGAAGACCTGCTGTTGCTTACCTGCTACACACAGCCTGGGCTGCCCAAAACCGCTTATTAGGAATAGTGCCATCGTGCAGCATTTTAATAATTTTGCCGGGTGTCTGCACAAACCAGCTGTAGTTTTATGAGGTCTGTGATGCCCCCGCTATGTCAGACAGATCTGCTGAAATGCAGCGCAGCTCATTATACCATTGCCTTGCTGAGACATACCGGCACCTCTGCTCAGATGGATGCTCTCTGTTCTTCCGGAGGTACCCAAACAGCTTTTTTTTACTGGAGTTCAGAGAGTTTAGAACACAATTCTACAACACTCATCAAAAATAAACATGCTGTCGGCGTTGTTGTGTTACGTGGAATGGCGTCTTTTTGTGTTCTGCATTAGAAGCTTCAGGATCTTTCTTTTGTGTATGGTTGCCCTCAAAATTCTGAAGGAAAGCTGGCTCGCTGCGAACCAGAGGCATGGTTTGAGATGGCTCTCCTCTCGTGGCAGCCAGACACTGCCATAAATCTGCCACAATCCAGAGTTTCCTGGGACAGAACCAGTGGAAATAGGAGTCGGATAATGATTCTAGGTTTCGTTTTGCAGTGGGGGGAGAGCGATTTTTAATCACACCTTATTTCCTTCAAAACATCCTCCTGAGGAATCTCATCTACATGAGGAATAAATACCACGGCTATAATTCCGGACCTGTCTCACCCCGTGCTGACCGGGATGGAAGCCATGACAGGACTGCGTATGGGAAAATATTTACTTCTCAGGGTTAAACTCAGGCTGAGCTTTGGACCTGGGGAGCAGAGGGCAGTGCCCAGCGTCCCTCTGTCCATCCTGCGCTGGGCATCGTGTTGATAAGGGTGCTCCTCCGCGGGGTGCGCCGGGTTTTATTCTGCACAGAAGCAACTTGAGCAGAAGTAACTCGAGGGGAATGTCGGGTGGCCCCTGGAACAGCTTTTTCATTTTTCCCAGCAGCTCAGGGGATAAATTGTAGGGGACCGGTTCCTTGGTGCTGTGGAGCTACTCTCAGGGTGGCGGAACTGTAAATCACAAGCCATGGGAGGGTGTGTTTAAAAAAGAATTCACTTGACTTCTAGAATTCTTTGTATATAACCCCAGGCCTGTTGGAACCCCAAAATTTCACTCATTCCTTCCGCAGGATCCAGATTTCCAGCCCGTTTTTCATTGTGGTGTTCACTGTAACAGCTCACTGCCCAGAGACCGCCCTACGTGCCAGTAAGCTTGTAGCTAAAAGAAATCTTTATCCCAGTTATTAACCTCTGTAAAAGAGGTTTATGAAGGAAATCCTGATAAAGCTTTCGAAACAAGAATCTGCATTCCTAAGCCTGCTAAGATAAAAGAGTGGAAAAAGCCCCAGAACTTCTTAGAAACACCAAGACCCATTTTTGCATTCCCCGGTGCCGGCGCCATGCGGTGCCATGGCACAGGGAGCGGAGCGTGCGTGCCCGGCATTTCTGCAGCAATATTCCCGCAGCGAGAAGCCAAAGCAGCCTGGGTCAAGGTCAAGACCTCGCCATGCACGTGTGCTATAATAGTCCTTAGTTTTGTTGCGACCTATTTTTTTACCGAGTTTCTCACCTGGTTTGCTTTTCAAGGCAGCGTCTGAGTCCCCGGCTGAGCGGCTGGGTGCTGCGGGCAGGAGCTGCCTGGCTCCCACCGGGGCTCCGGTGCCTGTCGCCTTTGGGACTGCTTAACAGACCGGCGCTAAAAAGGCTCCGATTAGTGCATGTGTGCTAAGATTTGCTTTCAAAAGACCATCAGTGAGTCAACTGTGAGTGTTTGTCTCGGGGAAAGGCTGATCCCTGACTAACGCTGGCTGGGCGCTCTTGCCAAGTTTAAAATCAAACCTTTAAAGCAATAGCCTGAAACAGAAAAGAGGAAGAAAATCAAACCCAGCGACATCCAGCCAGCTTCTGACAGGCCATTTGTTATTGCGGGCAGACCATGTTTTCCATAATTTTATTCCTGCAAACAGCTCAATAGTTTTTGCAGGAACTTTCCAGGCAAATTTCAGTCCTGGCGAGGCTGCAGCATCACGCTGAACCCAGCTTTTTGCAATGGGAAGTTTAAGCCATTTTTGCTGTGTGTCTCCCTCCGAGGTGTTGATACCTACTGTGTGCGAGTGTTAACGCCAAATAAAATTTAACAATTCATGTAAGCAGTAACAACAACAACATTAAACCAGCTAATTCTATAGTGGTTAACATAATCCTGAAACTTTATAAAAACTCTCGTGATTCCTCTTTTATGACAAAAGACTTCCCATATTTCCTTTTTCTTTCTGTTTATGTGTTCGCCTGGATTATATATCAGCACGAAACTTGTGTTTGTAATACAAGTGTCAGCTGGGGACTTTGGAATTAAGAAGATTCCCTTCAGCCTCCCCCTTTGCTTTCCAGACAGCTGCTGGATCAGGCACAGCATCTGCGACAGGGAATTGGGGGCCCCTCTGTTAAATGCCACGTGCTGTGCCCCCACGTCGGCTATTCAGCGTGAAAGAATGGTGATGCTGAGGTTTTCTCTAGGAGCTGGTCCCTGAAAGCTGGAGGACATGCGAGCCTGTCGCGTATTTACATGTTTTCTTAGGTAAAGGCAATAGGTGTAGCGAAATGACAGTGAATTGAATTAATTAATTAATTCTGTGGCAAGTGGTGTTCCCCAGGGGTCAGTACTGGGTCCAGTCCTGTTCAACATACTCATCAATGAGCTGGATGAAGGGATAGAGTGTACCCTCAGCAAGTCTGCTGATGACACAGAACTGGGAGGGGTGGCTGACACACCGGAAGGCTGCGCTGCTATCCAGTGTGACCTGGACAGGCTGGAGAGTTGGGCAGAGAGAAACCTCACGAAGTTCAACAAGGGCAAGTGTAGGGTCCTGCAGCTGGGGAGGAAGAACCCCATGCACCAGTACAGGGTAGGGGCTGACCTGCTGGAAAGCAGCTCTGTGGAAAGGGACTGGGGGGTCCTGGTGGACAACAGGATGACCATGAGCCANAGGCTGCCCAGAGAGGTGGTGGAGTCTCCGACTCTGGAGACATTCCAAACCCGCCTGGACGCCATCCTGTGCAACCTGCTCCAGGTGACCCTGCTCGGGCAGGGGGGTTGGACTAGATGATCTCCAGAGGTCCCTTCCAACCTTGGTGATTCTGTAATCCAAAGGGCCTGATTCCGTTATGAAATATTTTTAGAAGTCATGGATAAAGCATGATAGGTTGATAATATAAAATAACAGAATAAAGGCATTATTTGATGATTTAAGTCCGACAGTTTTGGGACAGGAGTACAAAAAAAGCGGAAGACTGGAAAAAGCAAATATAGTATGTGTTTGTAAAAATGAACAGGTAGTAGTCTAGACAATTGCTTCCACAAGATTAAAAGCTGTCACCGTTAAAAGCCTATTAAGAGCAGATTTGCCACATTTAAAGAGGCATATATCGTACTGCCTACCCTGTCTCAGAAGCTCTTTTGATTTCAATGGTTTGGCCCACTGTCAAAAGCACAAGCATGAGCAAAACGCAGCATATGTGAACGGTGGGTTTGTTTATAGAAGTAAGAGAATTAGGAGAGGAACTGAATTTGTTAGACAGTATATATTTGGCTTTTAGGAGAGCATGAAATACAACTTGGAGTATTCGGGTCGACTCTCGTAAGGAGAGAGCTATAATATGGCCAGAAAACTGGCAGGTAGCTGAAGATGCGAGTGGGCGGTCCAGGGAACATCAGTAAGATCCTACAAGGACAGGCTGCTTCAGGGAGCCTGTTAGCACCCAGCCTGGAGGAGCTCATCTCTGCAGAGAAATGAGCAAAACTCTTGTTGGCTAAAGGCTGAAAAAATGACAAATAAATACTCGTTTTCCTGCACCTTGGTCGAAGAGAAGGAGAGGGAGCTGGGAAGGGTGGACAGCAGCATGGTGGTCCTCTGGGTAGGGTGGCTGGAAAGGCGAAATGAGGATGAACCGAAAGATGCTGAGAATAACAGGAGCAAGGAGCTGGTAGTCACCACGCAGTCTGGGAAAGCCTGTTTGGCGTAGCAGACTCGGTATCTAGGGCAGCAGCTGACGTATTTCCACGGAAGTGACAGCAGTTATTAGGAGTTCGGGGTTTGAAGCAGAAAACGAGGCAGATTCAGCACGATGCAGCGGCTGCGGGGTGACCTACAGGAGCTGGATGGACAAGGTGCTTCATGTTGCTACCCACTGATTCAACCGACTTCTTGATCTTGGCGAACCACGAACCTAGTTTGATAAACATACATATAATTTCAATGGTTTTTCGTGTTTTCCACCCTGGCTCCAAGAACACGAGCAAGCTGCTTTACCTGTGAGCTTTTTGGGAAGGAGCTTGTGCTGCGGGTGAGATGAGCACGGAGGTGCTGGCCATGGGGCAGGCAGAGCCTTGCTCCGGGGGAGTCAGAGGAGAGCACCGGGACACATCCCCACGGGGAGGGACTTGCTCATGCTCATGAGAACATTTAAGTGGGACCCTGCTTAAAAGCAAACATTACACATCTGGATGCTGCTTCAGTTAGCTCGCTGGGGCGTGATTGCTGCAAAGACAAGTAAAGATTTTCTGTAATTTTGTGTGCTTGTTTGGAGGACAGAATAGGAGTTCTCTTAAAAAACCAACGTAAAATAAAAATAGCCAACATCCTAAGAGGAAAGCCTGAAGAATTAGTGGCTGGCAAAATCTGCAGGTGCAGTTCATGTAAAAAAGATAGAAGCAAATACGTTGAGGTGGCAGCACGTTGCTAATGTTTTACTGGATGCTGAGTACTGGACGTTGCTTGGAGATTGGAAAAAAAAAAAGTATTTTCACTTGTAATACATACTAGATCATTTTATCATGCACAGGGAGCGGGTTTCGTTCAGCCAAAAAGAAAACTTTGGATGTTCCTAATGGTCTTTCCAGTGAATGTGTTGTGAAGGATGCAGACATACTTAGAGGTGTCATCAATACCAGAAGATGAAAGAACAGAACATGTCTGGAAAGGAGGATGTGAAGTCGGGTGGGAGAAGTCCTTACTTTGTCCTCTCCTGCTGTCAGCCTCTTGCATGGCTTATGTGGGGACCTGCCCTACGGGCCCCAAAGACTTCTGGTATTGACTGCAAGTGGCAAACAAACCGCAGGTGTGGCACGTAAGCACAGACACCACCTATATTATGTGATTAAGTATTTATTAGAGGAAACTGTTGGTGCTTCTAGCAGGTTTCTTGGAGGCTGACAGAGTAGTTGTACCAGGACAGTTCTAATGTTTCATGCTACTTCGTTATGTATTCTGAGTTAAGCTCTATCAAACTCATATAGCATTCTGCTTTAGCACATGTATTTTCTTTCTTTTCGATAAACTATCAGACAACCGTACTTGTTCCCTTATGTTTCTATAAAACTGTGTGTGTTTTTCTCCCGAGATGGCGTGTTTTAGCTGCTGTGTGTAAGAGGGCTATCCTGCGCTGATGGAAGAGGGTATGAGATGAAGTTGTTACCTGAAAACCCGTGCAGTCGGGGTATGCAGCTGCTAATCCTGTCTGCTGGAGAGCAGATACCTTCAGGCTTGGTAGCTAAAATCCACTGCATTCAAGTAAAATATTTAACAGCTTTTGTTTTTATGATATGACCACATGAATCCTAAAACCCCAAATCTGTTTCGTTTAATAGTAAGTCCCTCATGGCTAATTTTGTATGCAGTACACAGAGTAGCATGACTATTCTGGGATATGATCCCAGTAACAGTGGTGAGTCATCAGCCGCAGCAACAGTAATGATATGAGGATCTATTTATTACTGCTCTTCTAAGCTGTGAGTTCTTCTAAGCAGTGAGTTCATCTAGAAATTATGTAATTATTCCTCCTTGATGATTTTTCTTATTGGTTTGTAATTACAAAATATTCTCAGAACACTTCTGTATTTTAAAATTAAGTCCTCAGAATGACTTAATGCGAGAACTAAGAGATTAAATCTTACCTTGTTTATGTTCATTTTATTTGACTTTATCAATAATGCAGCTCTTTAGATGTTGCACAAACTTCACCTTTTTTTGCAAAACTGTTTAGCACATCATTTACTGGTTCACAAGTTTATAAACAAATATTTGGGGTAGAATCATCCGGTCTTGGAAACTGGTAGGAGGGGAGATTCTGTGTTAGGAGTCCATGGCTCGTTGTTTCTTGGGTAGGAAAAGGGCTGAATCTGTAACTGTTGGAGTTGTCCTCATCGCCTCAGAACTGCTGGCGCTCCCCGGAGAGGGATGAGGAGATCCACAAGCTTTTAGGGAGCCTGTACTGCCACTCAAGTCCTCCCCCGGCTGGTACTTGTTTTCATAAACAGCCTTCATTGCCAAGTGCTGGTCGGTACGTGTTTACCCAAGAAAAAGCAGCACCGCTACTCTGCAAAAGTGAGAGGCAGGTTGTTGGCAAGATCTTTTTCCTGGAGGAAAAAAAAGGAAAGTGGGTGTTAAACCCTCTCAGAGGCTCCTGGCATGACCTGGGTGTCGTGGGAGCCTGGCAGGGAGAGCTCGGGGATGCTGCTGGCCCCAGACGCAGCCCTTGGACCTGGACTGGAGCCCTTGGGCAACGTTCCCAGCCTGGTGGACCCCTTTCTAGCAGTGTGAGAATGCTGATTTGTTTTGCTGTTTTACACCAGGTTGCACCCCGCTTCTACAGTTCCTTTTTAGATATACACAGTGTTTGTGTACATGTTGTGCATTGCCAGAAATCATGGGGGAGCCCCACACCTATTCTAGAAGGTCACCTTAAGGTCTCAGTCCATCAGAGCATTGCTGTGCCTAGATGTTCACATATCGTAGATGCAGGGTACCCCAGTTTATCCTTTCAAATGGCTCCTTCATCTCCTACCTGTATAGCTGTATTGAATTTTTGGGCACTGTACAGACAGGGCTCACCCTTACCCCTGCCAAGACGTGACTCAGCAGTACCTCACATGTCATCATTTACACCAGCAGAGGAACTCTTCACAAAAAATATATTCAGAGTTAAAGTTTCAGGTAATTTTTCAGACTAATCATTCTCTGCTAGCTGTGGGTCTCCCGTACTCATCCCTGCATGGGCCACCTCACCCCGGTGGCTTCAGCAGCTCAGGAGGGATGCTGAGTCCTCCTGGTGCCACTGGAGGAAGCTGCAGATACACTTCATGATGGTCTTCAGCCCTCAGCCCCAAGGAGCCTGAAATCATTCCCTCTTTGGGAACATATCTGGAATTGTTGACAAACATCACGAGAACGGCTGTCCTTCTTAGTTTTCTGGACAAGAGGAGCCATGTGCCATCTTGTGGAACTGGACCTATTTCTACAGAGTACCTGGCTTGTTTCTGGTCACGTCAGCCAGAGCCTGTTAGCAGTGACTTTAGGTGAAAGGAAACCAAGACATCAGAATTCATTTGGGTAACGTTTTGATTCTGTGCCGTGTTTCTGAGCCTGCATCCTTGTGCTTCACTTGTGGCTCTTGAACACTGGGGAAATTGTCTCGATGTTGTCATACATTGATGTGTAGGCTGCAGCATCGGAGTCAAAAGATCTGATCCCTGCACGGTTTGTCATATTCCCACCACTGTTTCTGCCCAGCTGGAATGTTGAGGTACACTTGTTTATTTGTAGGTAGGCGACAAATATGTCCATGGAAAGTTGCCATAGCATTGAAATTTATTTTTTTTTTTTTGGTCTTTGCCTAGAGCTGAAAAGAGGGGGGAAAAAAAGCCTTACGACAGACTTCAAAGCAGCCCATGTTCCTGTCAGTACCTATGAGAACAGAAGATGCTTTCATCTTTGTCCCCAGTTGAAATCCCTTTGTGAGCTGAGCCCCAGCATATCCAAGAAGTACATTTTGGGGTGTAGATGGGGACCTTCCCAACCAAAATGTTATCAGCAGTTGTGTTAACCTGCAGGAGCAGATCCAGGGCATTTTGGCGTAATCCAACCAGAGACAAGGTGGAGCATGAAGCAGTTTCCCTGTAGAGTTGGTGTATTTGGTACTGAGTATATTTTGCAGGGATTCAGAGGCCGTAGATTAAGAAAACAAAGAAATAAACCTGATGTATCTTGCCACAAGCACTGTGGGGAGCGGAGCCAGAGCCAGCGGGTCTGCTGGGTGCCAACAGGGCATCGAGTCAATGAATCTGCAGAATTCGGCCCCAGAATCCCCCTTTCACAGCACAGAGGAAGGAACCTTGATGCAGCTCTCTGTTAATTAGGGAAGCCTGCTCTCTCTTCGGCAGTTGCCTACTATTGCCCAGATGTTTGCAATTTTCGTATAAACATATAATACGATAATTAATATCAGAGAAGTAAGGCTGTGGCTCTTGGTGGGTGCCCGGGGAAGTCACTACCCCACGGCTGTGTCCCCTCTGCCACCCCTTTTACCTGGCTGCCGGTGCGGGTGATGAGCTGGCGTGGGCTGCGCCGGCACCACGGCACGTGGGGACGGCCGGTCCTCCGCCGTGATGCTTAACGGAAACGTGCGCTTGCTCCTTGGCATCCGGAAAAGCTTAAAGTGGGGGAATCGCCGAACTGCGCACTCCTGAGAGGCTCAACCCTTTTGGTTTTCTGAGGTGTTAGATAAATATTTCTTAGATTCAATCTCTATTTAGAAAGAGGAAAAAAGTTATGTCCTTCTATTTATAATCTGTTCCTTAGAACTGTGCCATAAACTCAGCACGGCCTGGGAATTTCAAAAGTTAAACGAAGGGCAAGCTAGCAAGGCTCTTGAAAAGCTCTAAATCACATTTTATTGTCCAGTTGTTTTATAAAAGTCTATTATTTTTACACTGATCATATATAATTTTGTTTTAATCTTTATTATATGCTGTATTTTGACATTTCTGTTCAATTTTTATCTCTTCCTTAGCATAGGAATAGATGTTTAAAGATGATTTAGCAATTAGTTTCGAAGGAGAGGTTAATCAAAAATGTGGAGGCGGTGGTGAAATGGGACTGTCTTAGGTACATCATTCCCAGTTCTAATGGGTGTTTCTAATTAGACAACTTCTTTGTTTTTTCTTTTTCCCCCCAGATCAAGTAAATACAGTAGATTTCTGTCTTACAGCATTCATGTATATGACATGGGGAGATGTGAGCTGGAGGTGTGGACCGCAGCAAGAGCTGTAAGGGGGATAAGGAGTGAGCTGCAGGGGAAATGCACTGGAATTGGTGGTACGGCGAGGACAGCTCGTAGGCTGGAGGAAGTTAGCAATGGGGTTTCTCAGGGATAAATCCTACGTCTGATCTTCTGAAATATTTTCATTGCTATGTTTGTGTTGATTCCATCTTCTGTGTGCCCGCTGTTGCCCATTGTGGTACGGCACTGGAAGGATTGCCTGGCCTTGGTGAAGTTCAGCAATACGGAGCGTAAGGGCACGTACGTGGGGATTAAGGAGAAAAGCTTCAGCCCTACACTGGAAACTCATTAGCTGAAAACAGCTGAGGAGCAGAGCCAGCGTGCTGACTGCCGGGTAAATGCAAGCCGTGAGCCCCGTACAGGTTTGCAGTGGGTGTGGGGTCTCCTCGGCGAGCATTTGTAGTCCAGCTGAGATGCTGGTGGTGAGACCTCGTGGTGGAGCAGTGCCCACTGGTCTGCAGCACCATGGAGCATCTCTGCTGGGGCAGCTGGGGATATGTGCTAGAAACTTGAATAAACGAAGTACTCAGGAGAAAGCTTGGTAAGTTTATGGAGAAGAGTGTCTGATGTAGAGTCTACAGTAGCAGAGGACCAAACACAGGGACCAGCGAAGTTTATTCCAGATTTCTGGACCTGAATCTTACTCTGCCATGTAATTGCTTCCATGCTATTACGTGGGACAGAGTATCGGCTCGGGTGGGAGTGATTTAAATACTAAGTGAGGTGAACTTCCCACTGAAGTGCTCCAGCCTGTCCCAGTCCTGATGGTCTCAGACTCCCTGATCCCTGTTCCTGGCTCTTGGTCTTACAGGAGCCATCCCAGCTGCAAGCCCCTTACCCAGTGTATGGACTCCAGCCGTGGGATCACCTGCTCACCTGTGACCCTGGGCCCGGCAGTGGGCCAGCTCAGCTCTGTTTTTCCCCATGGAAAACTTGCATCGCTTTGCCTTGGGTGCACTTTGTGCCGGGTGGAAGCAGGGTGGGGCGGTGGGGCCACCCCCAGGCAGGCTGAGCCCTGGAGAAGCTTTACCATAAAAACACCACGGGAAAGAGATTGAAGCCAGCTGGAGGAAGTGCAGTCAGGGTTTTCTTATAAATCATCTCTGCTTCAGCTAAAGCAAGAATCCCTGCACACGTCAACAGTTCCCGACTCCAGCAAAAGGCCCAGGGGCATTGAAGCTGGATGACATCACGAGGAGAAGGAATGCATTCACATGGAGGCTGACGCCAGTGAACTAAATTCCTGGTTTTGCCGGCTGAGTTGTGCCTTGCAAAGCAGAGCAGAGAAAGGCTGAGCACCCAGAGAGGTTCAATATGTGTCTGACTTGTGATCTGAGTTGTTTTGGGACCGAGAGTCTGTTGGTCTCCTAAACAGACATTCCTTGTTAGCCCTTTCTGATGCTGAGGAGCAGAAAAGAAGTGGTTGGTTCTGTGTGCTGTCCACATCAATGGCCAGTGAGTGTGAAGTGGGGACCACAGCCTGTCTCAGTGGAGTGGCTCGGGTCAGTGAATCCAAGAGGAGAAGCTGTGTCCTGCCTGGTTGTGAGGAACCACTGCGCGGATGTATACGGACTGCACAGCATTTGGAAGGATGCCCACCACTGAGCAGGTACAAACTTGTCCCTCTCTTGCAAGAAGCAAGGCAGAGAGGATGCCCCACAGGTCCAGGGAGCATTGCGCTTGGCTGTCCTGCATCACCAAGCTGCTCTGGCATGTGCCTCTCCATCTCCCATAGGGCCACCTGATGTCCAGCCGAGAGAAGAAAGGCAGGGTTAGGAACTTCTTCATTACATGTTGTCTGCTCCTGAAGTTACAGATCTCTTGAGGTCAGCGTGCTTCTTGATGCTGTCTCAACAAGGATACTGCGTTCTGGTTTGAGTCCTGGTGTTGCGCCAAGTTGTGAAGTCCCTCGTGACCACCTTGGTAGGGCCATCAAGCTCCTAGTGTTGTACCACACCATAACTCTGGGGAGAGCGAGACCGCCTGGTTGCAGCTTGATTTCACCTATTTGGAGTTAGAGACACTTATGAGAACAGAGATTTACTGGAGGAAAGTGGCAGCGAAGGAGATGCTGTGTCTGTATCTGGCCGTGGAGAGTGCATAAAAGGGCTTTCTTGAAAATCTAGAGAATAAATATTAACGGAAGGAACAGACATCTGTGAGTGAAGTTTTGAAGTGGGTATATACTGCATGTCCTAGTTTCACTCAAATCACAAAAGGCTGCCTGCATTTTTTTTCCCATCTATAAAGACAGTAAATTGTTTGGAGTGGAGTCTAGAAGAACAAGCTGACCCCCTTTTGCTTTACTGCAATAAAATTATACAATGCTTTAAAAACTATTTTATTAAACTCGACACTTAGTGCTGCTTTCCCAGACCAGTCTTAGCTCCAGTAGACCAAGCTCAGCTAATGAGGTCAGCTGATGACTGATGCAATATTATATATTTATTTCAGATTAAATGTGTTAAGAAGTGGATTCTGGCAAAGAAATCCATTCGCGGGAGGAAACAAAGAAAATAGCCAAAGCTCTAGCAAAAGTATTGCCTTCAATCAGGTCTGACGTGTTAGTACAACAGCATGTGGAAGTGTAAATAGTGTGCTGCTAACGTACGTTAGCCGCGTTGCTTAATGCATGGCTGGAAGGTGCTGGGGCTGTAGTGGTATAGAAGCAGAGGAGAAACACTTATAGAATAAGGGACAGAATTTCTAAGCGTCGACCAGCCCCCTCACATAATGCTTTGCTTTCCTTGTCAGCACTCCCATGCATCCGTAAATAAACTCTGCAATTATATCCTCGTCTTCAGAAGAGGTGTAATTCCGCAGCTCCGGTGCTGAGTCCAAGCGAGCTCCGGTGCGGGTGAGCCAAGGCCACAGCACAGCTCCTGCGAGCTCGCAGCTGGGGACTGAGCGGCAGCCGAGATTTCCAGCCCAAACTTCTCTGTCTCTTTGCTTCTCTGAGTTTAAGTCATGAACTTACCAGTCACGCGTTTTTATGCAATTTATTAACTTTTACGTGGCTGCATTTTCTCTTCTATTATTAAAAAAGAAAAGGAAAAGCTCTCATGGGCATGAATGAGGATTTATGTAATAGGTTGCAATGGCTCCATCAAAGCTATTGTGCACTATCTTGTGAATATCTATTTAATCAGTGGTTTTAAAAAAAAGACCTTATTTGTGCTAAGTGATTTTTCTTTCTTCGACTGCAGCAAGAATTTCATACTCTTGTGAGGATGGAGCGCAGCCAGTCCAGCTACTCCAGGCTTGAATGCTGCTATTGAACCGCCTTTATGCTGGAAAGAGGTTCAAGTACTAAAGACGCTATTCAGATGATTATGGAGCTGCTACAAGAGTCTGGGAAGGAGCATTGCTAGGCTGTTACTTCTGTGACGAAGTACTGGGGTTTATTAACTGATCTATTAAATTCAAGTCGATAAGCAGCTCAGTTATGCTCGCTCACATTTTCTACATCACAGATTTGCTTGAGAAGCCATAGGGGTCGCTGCTATAATTTAGGAGTTAGACCAACTTTTGATGTCTTGGAGGCACCCAGAAGGTTTCAGCCCCTGCTCTCGGAGAGGACTTTGTTCCATCGGCCCTCGCGAGAGCTGCCCTCGCCGCGCAGGTCAGAGCAGTGTGTGGTTGAGGCAGCGCTGCTGGTTCCCTGCTGCCACCAAGCCACCGGGCCAGTCTGCAGGAGAGCCGGAGCAGGGATGAGATCTACCAGCGCGTCCATGGTTATGTTCTGGGGCTGTCTCAATGGTCAGTGGCTTTTTGCTTCCACCTCGCCCAAGGAAATGAAAAGCATGGGAGTTAATTCTAGCTTTGCTTACTGAGACTAGTGGAGCCCGTGGGTGTAAATTTAGACAGAATTTGGTTTCCGTGTGTGGCTGGTTAACAGCACGCGCGCAAAAGGTTGCGCTCTTAAATTAAGTCACAGAGAACATTTCTTGCAATAGTAAAGTAAAAAGCCATAATGAATAAGATGCATTCCAACCAGTAATAAATCTTTGCACTTAAGCAAGGTGACATCTCTGTGGCTTCTCAGCCTGGCACATGCCATTTTCCTCTCCGCTCTACGTTACTGAATATGCTGAATGGTCTCCCGTGCCCAATTAAAGCAGGGCCTTGGCAGAAAGCGAAAATCCCAAACCATTTAGGGCTGACTCTGCTAAGCACAAAAGGGCTTGACATTAGGGTTTTGTTCCCCGGTTGCATCTCATGCCACCCAGCTATCTTGTTTGCTCTTCACATGACTTGCCATCAGGCCCTTGCTATCTGCGTGGCATTTTATGTTCCCCTTGGTCAGATGTTTTGCTGGGTGACGCCAGGTTATTAATATAGCGTGTCACATTTTATTCGGGCTGACTGATATAAAGGGAATACCCGTTGTTTGTCCCCCACCCTGGGTCTGTAATCTTGATCTTTTCCAGACGCTCCTGGCGGCTGGCAGACAGATAGCACGCAGTCCCGCTCGCCCCGGGACTGATTGGTTTCTTGGCCATCATCCAGTTCCAAGTACATCAACACATTTGCGGAAAGGCTTCTTAACCTGAAAACTCAGAGCTGGCCCGTTCTCTGACATGAAAAGAAGCAAGGAGCCGCATTTCTGCTGGAGTTCAGCAAAAGCAGAGAGAGCAAGGGGAAGCGTTTCAGAAACTGGGTCTCTGCTTGAGCTGGAGAAGGCAGATGCCTGAGCTGGGGTGGGAGGGTGCTAAGTCTCCTTCCAGTCTCCTGCTGGGATTTAATCTGAGCTTGAACGGGCTAATTTGAATCCATCTTTCCAATTTAAATGATATGGCTAGCAGCGATCTAGCGCATGCAGCTTTTCTGCAAGCAGCTGAAGGGTTAAACACCTCCGTTTGGTGCTGAGCTGCAGGGAAAACGCTCGCATCTACAACTTACGGAATTATTGATCTGAAAACCAGTATCAAGCACGTACTGTGGGGCTCAGCCCTCACAGGAGGTGGTGGTGTGCGCTGGGGTGTTTGCTCAGTGCCCCGGCATCGCTGGGGCCCAGGTTGCACGCGCAGTGCCAGACCCGCTGCTGCTGCCCTGCCTGCCCACCAGCCAGCCCCCCACCCCGGGGCTTTCAGCAGCTCCTCACCAGTATTGGGTGTTTTCTCTCATGGGTTTCATCAGTGAAAGCAAACATTTCTTTCTCCCCCTTGGAATAACACATCTGTGCATACTGTCTTCAGGTTTTGCAGCACTGAGGGTTTTCACACGTTTTCTCAATTTTTTTTAAATGGGCCCATGTTGGACGTTGATGACCTCTGCCCGCTCGTTCTTCATTAGCCCAGTACAAACTTTGATCAATACAATAAAATACTCAGGACGTCTAAATTCTATTAGCTCAAGAATGAAGCTTTTACTATGACGACGTGAGTCTTAAACTGCAATCAGAGATAATGATTTTGTGCTGTGCCTACACATTTATGCTTATTCACACTGAAAACTTCACCTTCTGCATTATTAAAACGGTAATCAATTGTAGCAAGTACTCTGCTAATATTTCTTCCTAATCTCCTAGTGTTTGTGGCTGTATTGCTGCATTGTTCGCTATTCCTGGACTTGATGACTTATAGCCGCATTTAATATATTCACAGTTTGGGGCTGCAAATGTATTTTGCTCTGTGCTTCCACATCTCTAGTTCTTTTGAACAGTGCAGCTTTATGATTTGTAGGAAGTGACTCCAATATAGTGATTCCAGTAAGTGATTTTCAACATGAAACAGAGCTTCTAAGGGATCACTAATTAAGGAAGATCAAAATGAGCCCTGAAGCAGGTCTTGGGAAGATTTGCAGGTCTAGAGAAAATAACAGTGTTATTAAATGATATTTTGGGTGCCAACAGTGCGCTATCTGCTTTCACATCAGAGAAAGAATTCCTTCCCAAGAGGTTTTTAGAAACGCAGCATGGAGGAGTTGGTTGAGATGCTGTGCGTGAGGAGGCAGTGTAGGAGGCTGCAGGAGCTCTTCTGAAGGGCGTCACGGCAAGATGACGATCTGAGGTAGGACTTGAGCAAGGAGATCATTTGGCAATAAGAAGACGCAGACCGTTGCAAGCACAAACATGCTGCAGCGGAGTCACAAGATGGTTGTGAAACTGCCTGTAGAGGAAGTGGCAAGCTGGGAGTTTCAGCCATGCGATGGGAGCTGGGAACAGGAGCAGAGATTCCTGCACCGTCCCAGTGAGAGCAGGAGAATGGGGACAAGAACTGCGTTGATCTGGGCAGCAAAGCCACCCGCAGAGGGGTCGGCCTGTGTGGACACACACTGTGGTTTGGAAGACTTGTTTTGGATGGAGAAGCATGCTGTAAGGATGCTAGAAAGGTCTAAGGGCTAAAAAACCCCAGATAATGGGTATCGTATGTAATGGGTAATAATGTTTGCCTCCTTCCTAAAGTGTAGTGCAATCAATAGCTGGCAGGCCTGCAAGGACCGACATCCTGAGCTCCGCCACACCTGGAAAACCTGGGGCCTTGTTTTTACTCTATGAGTTCACCATTTGGCATAAACTACATGAAACGTGCTGTAAAACTGTTGCTCTGCCTGGCTTTTTTGGCCCACAGTCATTCCTATAGAAGGTTTTGTTCTTGCTGCCCACCATTTCTGTCTTCTCTCCACCTTGTAGAAGGTTTTCCTTCTGCTAAATCCAGTTTGCTGTCCAGAATTATTAAAGCTCATTTCAGAGCATGGCATTTAATAGCAGAAAATAAAAAATCTGTGTTTTAAATTCACCCTGGTTTTCCCCCCTTTTGTTTTCAAACAGCCTGAGGAGGAAGGGAGGGAGTGTGGGCAGGCAGAGCGTGTCACTGCTAGGCTGTGCTCGGGTGTCCCTTCCAGCTCACTATTGTTAGTAAAAATGCAAATGTATGGAAATCCTGTATTGTGCATGCCAGCAGATGGCCGCCTTTTATTTACTGCCTCTGCCCCCGCACGTGCTGAGGTGTGGGGGTTATCTAGAGCTACGGTAACGGCGTCGGTGGCAGGGGCGATGCCGGAGGGGTCTCGTTTGGGATGGTGCAACGTGCTTTTGACACCAGCCCTTTGCTTGTGTCTTGCTTGTGTCTCCCTGTACCATCTGCCTGCGCTGCCGGCCGGGCTTCGGTAAGCCCAAGCAGGAGAGAAGGGGTTTGGTAGGCGGCTTTCTGCCTTCCCCGTGCAGCGCTGGGGAGGCAGGAGGGGGGCAAGGAGACCCCAAACCTGGCAGCTAGTTTTTGCCAAGTCTCTCCTGGTGGCATCCCCCAAATAAGTGTGCTTCTGGAGAGTGGATGGATGTTCAGTGGGATGCAGCTCATCCCTGGTGACTCACAGACAGTGTAGGGGAAACGTGGGCACTGCAGGAATCGGTTCCCTCCTGCGTCCGTACGGGGCAAAGCCCGAGTGCCCGCTGTGGGATGAGCCTCCTACGCTACCAGGCTCCATCCTGCAATGTTGTAGTCAATTATGCTATTAATCCCACCAGTAATAACATGAAGTTGGTGTTTACCCCCATCACTCCTACAGGAAAGCTGTTCAGTGATCTGTCTGCTCTCGAGGCAAAAAAATTTTCCTCCCATTTCCAGCCTCAGTTAATTCCTGTCCATTTTATACCCGCTTGTTCTTGTGCCAGCGATGTCCTTTAGCTTAAAGATCTCTGCTGGCCTTTGCCCCTGGTACACGGAGGGAACCAGGGCATCGTCCCTCAGTGGGTGTTTCAGGAGGATGAAGGAGCTGAGCCCCTCTGCCTTTACTGTCAGGATCCGGCTACGTTAATGGGAATAAAACAAATGAGCAGTGAGACGCACGGTGATGGCCGCAGCTGTGACTGACCAGAGCGAGTGAGGAGCTGCAATTTAAAAACAAACCTACGAGCCATTTCTCTGCCTTTGCTTAGCTGCAGCGATGATGGAAATACCATGATTGCCAGTGACTTAGTGATAGCAAATGTTCAATTGCCGTTGTATTAACCACAGGGTATTGGTATCGTTCGTTATTGCGGTACCCTGGAAGATGGTGGTGTTTCCGACTGTCCGTTCGGTACACGTGCCAAACCACTTCGGCCGAGTAAACATGCATCCTTCTGCCAAAGGGCCAGATTTTTCCATCCTTAATATTTTGTCCTCAAATAGTACCAGTTGGCAGATGCTCATGATTCGAATGAGGCTACTTTCGCATTATGCTTCTGCTGGGCCTGAAATGATCAATAAGAGCTATAAAAGATTGCCCTTGAATTCCCATCAGTCTATTTTGCCATTTGCTGTGTACAGTGTCTTTTCCTATTGATATAAAAGATGAAGGCTACAGACATTTGAAAGATGTGAAGCAAGTAACATTTTGCTGAAATGCACCCAACCAGATTAATTATTTTTGTGAGGGCTGAGTCTCCAAAGGATTTAATAATCTGAATACCATCTTAGGACCTTTTATTGTCCTTTTGCTGGCAGGGAACACAGATACCAGTTATGGAGATAAATCCAAAACCCGGGTCAAATAATTATTTTATGAATCAAGTGAAAAGGCTTGGTGCATTCCTCAGTGCAGCAGCTTTCCCCACATCCGCTGTTGGGCTTTGGGTGTTGTAGATGGGCTGCGGGTAGTTTAAAACATTAGTGCAGAAAATCTGTAAATCTTCTGCCTCAAAGGCTGTCTGTTCTCCTGGTTCAGATTAGCCAGGTAAAATGGAAAAATCTGTGCTCTCTGCAACTTGTTAAAAATTATTGTCGTTTTATTCCTGTCTCCAGTCTGTTTGACAGCAGATCAGAACGACTATTTGATTTGTAGCTGATGCCTTCGTGCAGCCTGTCGCAGCCGGCTGGAGTTATGGCAGAGCAAAGCGGCTTGCCGGGAGCTCGCTGGCCTGTTTGAAAAGGCAAAAGTGCCTCTTGGAGTGGTGCCAGGCGATCCTCTATTTAAGGTCAGGATGAAATAAACCATGACTCTGGCCGGCAACCTCCCGATGCTCTGGTTCCGTACAGATACGGGAACACTTTCCGACGTACTGGAAGCAGAGGTCATTTGCTGTACGGGACCCTTGAGGCTCGTGCTGCTGGCTTCTAGTTGCCATTAGTGGACTATATGCTTTGGGAAGAGCACTAAGTGTGGATTACACTTAATAGGTCTATGAGATACTTTAATGCGCATTGATAAAAATGCAATATATGACTGTAATTCCCCTTTTATGACCAGTAATACCCTGGTGGGGAAAATGTGAGGCTGGACCCCATGTACACACTTGCTGGGTGGAATTACCCACCCCGAGCTGTCTCTGGGGAGGGAGCAGGGCTGTCTGCAGGTAGAAATGCTGTAAGGTGTCTTGGAGCCCCACCAGAAGGCACCAGGCTCAGCTGCAGCCCCACACCTGGGTCCCCATCACACGAGCCAGGCCACCATGGGCAGCCTCCTCCATGGGAGGCAACATCCGTGCCTTGTGTATTGGGAAAGAGAGCCTGTAAAATGTTACAGTGCTTAGATGCAGCTGTAAAAGCTGAACTGATACTGAACAGAGCATAACAGCGGGGCCAGGCTGGGATAAATACTGTCCTGTAATGTTAATGTAAATATCTGCGCTGCAGAACAGCAGAGTTTCGCAGAGCAGGTAATGCCAAAACCCAGGGAGTGTCTGCTGAGGAGCATCACACTGTCCCCATGCCACCTGTACCGCTGGCCAAGGGTGTGCGACTGCCCATCCAGCACCTTTCCTGCAGGGAAAAGGTGGCTATTGTCCCTCCGATGAGACCCAGCCGGGTCCTTCAGCGCAGCAGAAGCACAGCCCGTGTGGTGGAGCAGATTTGGTCCTCCTGAGCTGTGAGCGGGTGGAGGGTGCTGGGCAGAAACAGCGGCAAGGCGAGGAGGAGAGCCGTGTAAGCGCTGCACAGGGAGGGTAATACCTCGTTAATACCTCGGCTTGGGCAGCAGCGGTGGGGAAGAAAAGCAGCTACTCCATCCGTTGCTGGCTAGAAAAAAGCCCTTAGGAAGTGGCATTGCTGCCTGTGCTAGGAGTGATCACGCTCACACCCGTCTGCATTTACAAGCTCTGGAAGTGAAAATAGGGAGGGTGTCTGCTGTGTTTGACTATGCCTTGCCTTTTCCAGAGATTAATGGCAGTGAACCATAGTAAGATGATAAAGTAGCCCAGGATGTACATTTTGAAAAATAACAACTCATTTATAGAATTCAGGATTTCTTCTTTGGGGGACTTAAACAACCACATGATGTTAGCTTGTTGCAGGATAACGTCAAGCTACTTATCTGTAGTAAACATGAAAAGGATTAGATTTTTTGGAACCCTCTGTGCTAAAAAAAAAATCCAAACTCATTTTCACCTCCCTCCTGTACTTTTCCGACCATCTCCTGGTGGCTGCTCTGGCACGGCACCAGGCTGCAGCCAGCACGGCGTGGTGCTGCATGCCGTCCTCGGGCACACGTGGCAGCTCCGCAGCCTGGTGCTTTCACCAGTGCCGGTGAGTGAATGGCCATGGGGAGAAGTAACGGTTCAAGGACCCGATGTGCAAAACGCTGAGAGTTTCAGGCAGTAATTGCCGCAGACGCTGAACAAGCAGGTAGTACGACGGCTTCTTCATAGTGAATAGGGCTTTAAAAAACTAAATGAGCATTTTGTAACATCCCTTAAAAGCCAACAGTGTTCGTGCCGAGCTGTAGCTGAACTGACGTTTGCAGCTGTGCAAGCCATGAGCCTTGCTAGGGTACTGCTGCCGAGTTATCCTGGAGAGCTGTAAGGGCTCTGGCTGCCTATATTCATTTTTATCTTTGTGCTACCCTGAAGATGGACCCGGGTTGCAAAGGGAGCACCACCGGCTCTCAGATCTGCCTTGGTCTCCGGGTGTTGGAATCAGGCAAACTGCGATTCAAAGCAGTCTGTGAGCCCCGTCCTCCGCGACAGCAGATGGGCTGCGGGCCACGGCTGGAGGCTCCGGTTATTCTGCCGCCGTTGAGAAAGCTGCTAGGAAGAGTGAACTTCTATATTCAGAGATAGCAAAGTCAAATAAACATATATTTTTGCTTTGTGATACGCGCAGAGGCTTAATAAAATGTTTAGCAGCAGATGACAGTTTACCTTACAAACACTTAAGTAAGTGCTGCTGGGTTTTCTGTGCCAGGCAGCTGTGATACACGGTGGCTGTATTTCAGGAGGCACGGGTGTTTAGGCTCTGCAGATAAAAAAAGAGTTAGGAGCCACATGAGGGACAAATCTGGCAGAGGGATTGGGACGCTTCTGAGAGGCCCCTGAGAGCAAGAAGATGTTCCCCTGGGTGGGAGAAGGTCAGGAGGGGGAAAAAAAAGCACTAATACTGGCAGTGCTGAGGGTGGTCAGCCTCATCCAGCCTCATGCCAGTGCTCGGGCACCTGCGTCGGCTGTCGGTGCGCTCGGCTCCGGCATGCCCGCTGTGTGTCCGATCCTGTTTTGTTAAGTGCTGGTGGTTTCAAGCACAGACCTTACCGCGTAAAAAGATTATTTCGAAAAAACAGCAAGCTGTTCTGATAATGGGAAACAGGTGCACATAACCAGACAGCAGTGAGAAGCAGTCGTGGCTGTACAGATCTGAAGATGTAAGAAACAGCATTTTTCATTGCTAATGGTGTTAAAAACCCAGCTGAATGTCTTGCTGAGAAGCAGGGCTCTAATGATTGCGAGAGGATCTTTATAATTAGCAGAGTCTGCCCAAACTTCTGAAATACTCTATTTTGGAAACATATTTGATACCATCGTAAAGGTGGCAGTTAGAGGATCGGGAGTAATGCCCTCAGGAATGCGTCTGGAAAGGCAAAGCAGATGGTAAGCCCTCTTGCAGAGTCAGTGCTGTCATCCTCAGGAAAAGTGTAAATTTGTAACAGAAACAAAAATTACACAAGCCTGCCTGGTTTGATAGACTGAAATGTGTCTATCGTTGTGTTTTATATTACAGATCTAGAAACAAACTGTGGGGCTGCATAGCTCTCATGGTAACCATTTGACTTGCAATGACTGTTCAAATGACTCTGAATTACACGAAAATCGTGGCGCAATCCTATTTTTCAGTTTTTATGCCAAACCTCACCACATTGCAAGGCTGCTGGCGGGCAATGCTAATCCAGGGACAAAGGGTTCCCGATGCTGTCTTTTCCTTATTGCTACTCCACCAAAAAGTTTTGTGCCAACACCCCCTTGCAGAGGTAGATCGAAGAGCTCAAAAGCTGAATTGCTGTATAAGTTGGAGGCAGCATCTTCTGTCGGGACACCTTGGCAGCCGCCGTGTTTTCATGTGAGGGTGGTGCGGTGCTGTGGGAAGGAGCAGGGCTGGTTTAGGATTGTTTTAGGACTGGTTTGATGGGAATGGGTCCTCATGCACGCTGGCCCCATTGCTGGGTGGGGGCAAAGACGGCTGGAGGGCGATAGGGAGTCCTGCAGCAGGGATCCCTCTGCCTGCAGAGGCTTGGTTGGACTTTCTCCCCGTGATAGAGGACTGCGGTAGTTTTTAATGTAGAGAAATTGTAATCATTACTGTAAAACTCCAGAATTTGGACAGTTGGGGTTTGCTTTTATTAATTTCTTTTGTTTTGCAGACTGACGCATGAAACCTCCCTGTGTTTTAGGGTTCAGCGTGATCTCTCCTGCCTTGCCATTGCGTATTTCCTCCTGTTCGTTACCCTGTTACAGCCGCATCTTTCCACAGTTCCAAAGCAAGTGTCCCCGAAGCTGCTTGTCTAAGCGAGCTGCAGCTAACTCCTGCCACCTGCTGTCTCCTTCTTTGCTCTTCATGTTACTGAGATCCTGGTTTATTAAAAAATGCAGAGGGACAAAGGAGACAGAGCTGTGGCTGCCCCGTCGCTTGCACTGCCCTCCCTGGTGCGCATTGCTCTGCAACCGCCCTGCTCCTCCCGCTGCCGACCCTGCCACCTCCTCTCCTCCACCACCACCAGCTTTCCTCTCATCTGACCGAGGAAGCGGAGAGCCTGGGTGTTGAGTTTAACTGGAGCCTGGCTCCAGGAGAAAGCCAGGGGACAGGCCACCTTCCTTCGCCGCTCTGCAGTGCTGAGGGTGGAGACTTGCTGGGCTCTGCCATCGCACGCTTTGCCTTCACTATGCTGGCTGTGTGCTTGCCGGGTTGGGTTTTGCTTGGTGGGTCTGCTGTTCCCTTTGGTTGGCACTAGGATTTGCGCCTTTCTGTGTCCACCCAATTCCCCTCTTCATCAGCTGCTGGGTTTCTGCTGGTGGTCAGTAACCCTGAGAACACGCTTGCCTCAGGGGTACCACTCACCTGCGCTCATGAATTGCATATTCGTGAATCTGCCGGTAAAACCAGAAGGGCCCCAGGAGACTCGTTTTTGTCTGTGAGCCAAGCCTTAGATTTGCAATTATTTTCTGGTATAGGGATTACACCAGCGTGTCAGTGGTTAAATAATGCCCATCCTATACAGATGCTGTCACCTTTCCTTCTGTGGAGCCAGTTTTTGGCTCTGTGCAAGTGGGCTCAACTCCTTAGAAGCTCTCGGTGGCCTCCAGACACCCCCTGAGGCTGTCACAGCGCTTGGAAATGTTGGCTGAATAAACCTGATAGCACGTGTCGGAGGCAGGCAGGGAACAGTGTCAGCTCAGTGGGCTGGAGCTCCCAAGACCATAGAGCAAGGCATGCTTTTTAGAGAGGAGAACTCCTGTGGTGGACGATATTTATGTAACTTATCTTGAATTTTTATAGGGACCTCAGATACCAGGTTTGTAACCTATGTGTTTAGGTAATGCAATTTTAAGTCTCAACAGTGCCCGCTTATTCCTGAGCACGCTGGGCATCCACGTGCTCATTTGTGCAGAAGAGCCCCGGGGGTCAGCACGGGAGGTAAAGAAGAGGCACATCACGGTGGGTGACGGTGCTTTGGGGCAAAGATATTTCATCTGCCATCCCTTGGTATGGATATGGGGTGAGGACTGACTGTAGAATATACAAAAGAAGCATTTGGTGATTTTTTACCTCTGGAGCACTGCTTCAGTGCCTCTCTGCCAACATTGTTTCACAAATGAGGTGTTGTGGCTGCAGGTGCTGTTACTTGAAGGTAAACTGCAAAGCAAATTTTAGCTTTTTTTTTCTTTAGGCTATGGTAGTGGTGCTTTGTACTTTGCCATCCTTATTTTTAACTAGACAAATGCAGCTTTATTTTCCACTGACATGAAGATTATGGGATGCTGCAAACTTTGGAGAGGACCCTTATAATCTGCAGAGTATTCTGAACGTGGTGCCACACTGATAATTAAGTTTTTCCAGCAGAGCTCACCAGTTAACTCCTAATGAAAAAACTTAGTGGAAAATGCAGCTCTGAGAGGGCAACTTTACAATCTAATTGCAATTCTTACCTTTTTCAGCAAATGTTTAGGAGATGGTTTTCCCATGAGGACACAATTCCGGATGGGCTATTGTACAGACCAAGAGCATAATGTGCAGCAGAGGTTTGAAAAACACAAGGTGAAGCTCTTGCTTTACATATCTCAGGCCACGTTCTCCTCACGTTGGGTCATCCAGGGGAAACAGTTTCCCAGATTTGACTTCTCGTAACTTAAGCCACAACAGCAGAAACTTAGACCTGGGTTTTGGCTATCCCGGTGAAGACCTCATCCACCCAGCCACACGACTGGGAGTGCCCGTTCACATGCACAAAATAAAGCACTCCTGGTAGAGATAGCTAGAAACTCCTGGTTAGCCTTCACTTTTTGGGGGGGAATTTTCTGTTAACCATGCTGAGTGCATGGTTGGCTGAGTGCTGGATCAGGCCCAAGGAAGGGAAGCCAGATGAGGGGGCCGGCATGGCTGCAAGCTGAACTTGCGGAAAGAAATAAAAGCGCCTTTCCAGCTGGATTAACTGTGTGATCCGTGCTGCAGCATGCCGGGCGTTGGCATAGGGAGGACGGGCAGCGTGCAGCCTGGAGCTGGCTGGGTGCCTGCAGGGTGGCTGGAAGCAGCCACGGCACTCCGAGCTGGGCGTCACCTCCACCGGGCTTCTCACTAACGCAGCCTGAATGTCTCCAGCTCATCCCAGCGTCAGCCGCAAATGCTGTAGAAATCTGGAAAACTTGCATGGTTCAGGCAAACTGTTTGCTGGGGACCTCTCCCTTTGCCGAGGTTTAACCTCCACCTTTGCCCAGGTCACAGAGCATCAGGTCTCCTTCTTACACCTCTGGCTACAAAACTGTTCAAGTCCTCCGAAGGTATTGAAAATCCTAGGGACTGAGGTGGGAATTTCTGCGGGAGTGAGGCTAGCAGAGAGCTTTTTTTTTTTTTTGTTAAAGAGGGAAAGGGAGGGGGATTTGAGTATCTTCCACCTACCTCAAGGCATAGAAGCTGTGTGTGCTACAGTAAGCCATGCAAAACCAGCTCTTTGGTGGATAGTTCCCCTCTTACTAAACTTACTCCTTTGCAAAAGATCCCCTCATCAGCCTTGCCCCCTTGCCTCCCTCCCTTCGCCTCTTATACACTTTTGAAACCTTGTGTGTTCACTTTTTCTCCCAAATCGATTGCTGATGTCTACCAGCAAGCAGCAGGTACAGTATCAAATAGCCAGAAGCAGCTCAGCTAAATGCTCAGATTTAGTTCATTGCTGTATTTCCATTTGTGTCAGTAAACTAAATGTTCTCAATTGAAGGTTTTGCAATAAAATGTTTTGACTAATCGGGGTTAATTTTCTGAATAGGTATAGATTAATTATCAGGTGGCTGTTGGTTGTAGACGCCGTAGTTACAGAGATGAGTTTCTCCTGTTGCTTACGTTGTGGCTACGAATAAAGTGTACTCAAGCTGTCATTCTAAAAAAGCAGATAATAAAGAGTAAAAGAAAAGAATATTAATTGAGCCATTACCAGTTTCAAGATGTACTTATACAGTTGGGTAAGTAAATGCTGCAGTGAGGCATAGTAGACATAGGAATCTCCTTCAATGCATACTGTATTATACTGGTGCCCTGCATTTGGATTTCCAAAGAATCTAAAAATCTTTGCATGGGTGCTTATGCATTTTTCAATTGCATTAACTAAATGCATGTTCCCATGCATTTTTTTAATTCTTGAGGAACTGTATGTGGGACCAAATAGCACAAGACCAAAGTAGTTACCCTCTATCTGCAGCCATGAGGAACGGAATAACTGCCAGGAGACCTAGTTTTTTATTCCATCACCCCAGTAAGTAGTTTCTGGAGACATCAAAAATAACTGTCTGAGCACCCACTCCCTCCCAAGCACATACACAACTGAAAATAAATATTTATGTTATAAATATAACTGCTCGAGCGAAGTATGCAATCCCTCACATGCAATGTATTATGACTGATATTTGATAAATTGTTCTGTAATCCATCAGTTGTTGTTCATACAAAGTAGTTGGTGTATGAAGTTAAAAGCGCCGGGAAGCAGCTTGCAGCAGGAGCTGCCACGTCAGGGCACGCAGCCTGTGTTTCACCGTCACTGCTGCTTCCAGGCCGGCTCCCGCGTCCCCCTCTTGCATCGCTGGACGCAGTTTGGTGTCACACCACAGCTTGGTGCTTCTCCAGGAAAGGCATTCAGTTTTATTATACAGGAACCTGAAATGCTTCTGCAAAACCTAAGTCTGAGGTTGTAGTTGGTGCCCGGGTTTTGAATGGTGGGAGAGTTTGTCCCCCGCTCTGCGCCCTTCCTTACAATACCCAGAGAACCATGGACAGGCTACGCCATAAAATCTGGATTTTAATCAGATTTCCCGATCACTAGGTAGAAGGCCTTAATGCTTCAAGGTGTCAGGTCACTGAGCAGGGGAGAGGCTGCCTTTGTTCTGAGCCTGCTTGGTTTTTCATTCTCCGCAGCCTCATGTCTAAATAATGCAGGTCAAGTTCAGCGATGGCACTGTCATGGCAGCGGTCTTCTCCAAAACCTTCGCTACCTGTGGTTCCCTTCTGTGGTGTTTGATGTTTGTTTTCCCCTTCTCATTTATCCCATACTGAATCTCTGTGTGTATGTATGGACTCACAGTAGGGAAGGAGAGTAAGCCGAAATACATTTTGCAAGTGGATGCAGACTCCCTTATTTTTTACACAATTGTGTGGGTTACTTACTTTCAGATCTACCAGGGGTTTTTCTGGGTTTTTTTTTGCCTGGATACATTATCTGCCTTCTCATGCAGTAGGGAAAAACACTCTGTGTGCTCTGCAGAGTGGAGGGAGAGCGGGGGCCTTCCCTGCTGCCGTGCTCAGGGGGATCTTTTGACTTAATATGAGAGTGGGGGCAGGCAGCAACGGGGAGGGATGGAGAAACGCGTGGCGGGGATCGCAGCTTGATGTTGTGGCCGTTGTCCAAGTGCATGCCCAGATGGGTGGTGTGGTTAAGGGCACAGGTCATCAGGCACGATAAACTGGGAGAACATTGGGAACAGGGAGAGGCACGTGCCCTGGTAGGAGCAAGAAGTCAGCTCCCACTTCAAGTGAGATGAAGCCTCAGACTTCCAAAGGCAAGAAAATTCATACTGGCTGCAGTCATACTTCACTTGGCTTAGCTGGAACATGGTCACACATATGGTATTTATATCAGATCCAAATGCCCAAGCAAAGGAGGCCAACCTGCTTATTTTCAGGGTTTACGAGGGGTGTCACTTGCTAAAGTGTCCAGGGTGACTTCAGCCATGAGTTGCAGCAGCCAAGTTATGAAACCATAAGAAAGTGGGTGTATAATGGAAATGGTGACAGAAGGTTTGGGGCTTTTTAAAAATTTTTTAAACAGTCCTCCATTTTGCAGCCCAGCTGTTTGAAATTTACTGAACTAATATCTCAAATGGCTAAGATGTGAACTATGGCTGAAAAGAGAGTCGGGTATCCAGCTCGCAAAACTGCCAAGTCCTCACCTATCTTGCAGGATTTCAAAAGTTGGCTTCCAGAGCGGATGGGGACAGGGCTCGGCTGGAGGATGGTGGCATGTCATAGCTTCCTATTATGCTCGTAAGGCTTGGAGTAAGGTTTGGCAAATTGAACCCCCTGACTTGTGCAAACACTGCGGCCATGGGGGAGGTGTGGGGAGAGCTGCGGAGTTTGGTGACGGCGTTTAGCTGCTGCGTGTTCATGCTGAGAGTGACAGGAGCTGCGCTGAGCTTAGAGAAATTCAGGCTGAAGGAAGACTGAGCAGATGTAGTCAGGAAAGAAGCCTCGGGGGTAAATGTTTTATCATAATGCAGAGTCCTGCTTACATACGATAGAAATATGCCAGCAAGAGGCTCCAGTAAATGTAGCCCTGCGTCTGCTGTACTGAGCAAATGACACAGTGTGGGCACTGCAAACGTGACACGTACTGAAAAACATCTTTTGGCAGATGCACGTGACACACAGTATGTGTTTTGTTCACAGCTTCGATGTGGAAAATGGCCCGTCACCAGGTCGCAGCCCGCTGGACCCGCAGGCCAGCTCCTCGTCAGGACTCGTATTGCACACGACGTTCCCGGGCCACAGCCAGCGCAGGGAGTCGTTCCTGTACCGATCCGACAGCGACTATGACTTATCACCAAAGACGATGTCCAGGAACTCTTCTCTCCCAAGTGAACAGTAAGCATAAATTCAGCTCACATCATATTTTACAGTAACTAAGAGCTTTACATGGCCTCCTGTAATCCTCAGAGCTCTGTTAAGAGGAGCTTATGGGTGGTACTCACATTTCATAGTCTGAGTGCCAAAGACGGGTGTTTTTATGGTCTGCCAAGGCATGACTTCCCTCTCCCCATACCCATCCTTGAAATATTCCTCTTTTCCCCGTAATTTATCAGATGAGCTTTCAAATCCGTTCCCTGAAATAATAGAGAATTTTTGCATATTACCTTTCTTGGTACTAGTTCTTCACGTGGGAATTTGTGTTCGGGGTGTGAAGCGCTTTCACCTAACTGCAGGGTAAAGCCCGGGCTGTGCTCAGGGCAGAGATTGCTGCAAGCTGCCCGTGTCCCCACTGGGCCTGCTGGCAGGACAGCCCTGGCGCTCCAGCGTTTGGCTTGCTTGGTGATTTTCTGCACTCTCTTTTCTCCGTTATACTCTACTTGTGCGTTCTCAGAGCCTGGTTAACATCATCTCTGCTTTTTCTTAAGTAGGTAACGCTCCATTAGCCTGGACGATAGAAATATGACTGTACTTATATTTACAGTATTACTCTTCTCCATCCTGTTTTCTGTCATGGGTTGTTCGCTAGAACTGAGCGGAAAATACAGCAGAAAGCCGAGACAGATGGTTGAGCTTCAGAGGATCAATACAACACAGAGCGTGGAGCTTAAATGAGTGTCCTGGATTTGCAGCCCTTTATTTTAAAAGGCACAGTTTAAAGTGACCATTAAGCTGTAAAAAAGTGCTCATAAAAAAAGTTTAACTGTTACGAAAGCCCTACAAGTTTTGTCATGAAATAGAAATCTAAATATTAGCGAGATCCATGAGGAGAATTCTCCTGAAAGAGAATATACCTCCCTGTTAGTTAACATTTAGTAAATATTTACCAGAGACAAATTAACCACTCCAAATTATGCAAATACCATGTTTTCTGTAAACGGTGGATTTTGACAATTGCCCCGTGTTCCCAGCAGTGTGCTGGAGGAGACAGCTGTGCCCAGCACCCCCGTTTCCCCCAGCTCCATAGCTACTTGCAGTTAGAGGTGTCCATTTACTGCAGGTGTCAAGGCTCCTGAGGCACTCGGGGGAGCCGGCGACTCCACGTTGACCTGGTTTTAACATCAGTGTTGAGACAACTTTAATTAAAATGTAGACCTAGCAGCACCGATACCTGAGTCTGGACAAGTGGATGTGCTCTGTGGCAACACAGCCAGGGAGAATACCCCTTTGAAGGTGTCCCATGCTGCTGGATGCCTCTCTAGAGGTGTCTGTGACATGCCCGTGGTACAGAACACGCAGAGGGACAGGCGTGACATGCCTGTGGTACAGAACACGCAGAGGGACCGGAGCCCACCAGCAGCCGCGCTGGATTGCCTTGCTTTCCAGCCACGGTCAGGTCTGCGCTGCATAGCAATGGCTCGACCCTGCCATGTCTCCATTAGCTAAATCGCACTGGATTTTTCATATATGCACAAGTGCTGCATATAATATCACCAAAAAAAAAAAATATATATCCCTCTTATTGACAGTGACGATGTATTTTTCTCAGAACTTCTGCTCAAATCTTCCATGATGAAAACGGCCGGACAAAAACCCGGCGTCTGAGTAACATTAAAGACTGTGGCAGAGATCAACAAAAGCCAGGAAATTCAAAGCTGACCTTTTCCCGGACCGTTATGTTATTTTTTCCACCGTGGGGCGAGCGTGCTGCCTTAACTTTCGAATTTCCTGGCTTTTATTGCCTGGTGTTACCAATGTGAACAGTCGCTCCAGCCGGGTTGTTTTGGGTATACACTGCGAGACCTTTCCATTAGGAACAAGATTTTATGTAGTGTTAAATAAACGCTACATGGGTTAATGTTTGTTGGTTTTTTTTCTGTCGTGGGGGGAACCTCCCTCTGTAAAATTCTCGGGAGGAAGGGGGGGAACGACGCCCCGTTCGAGGTAAATTTACATGTTTTTTCTCCATTTCTCCCTAGGCATGGGGACGACCTGATTGTCACACCGTTCGCCCAGGTGAGTTGGCCTCTCACATTGCAAACAAAACCAAAAAAAAACCCAACAAAACCAAAAAAAAAAAAAACCAACCCACCAAACAAAACCCTCAAACCTTAAGTGGAGAAGGTAACCTCTCCGCTTTTGCCTCCCTCGTAGGTGCTGGCGAGTCTACGAAGCGTGAGGAACAACTTCACGCTCCTCACCAATTTGCACGGCACCTCCAACAAGTAAGGCGGTCGTTTGTCGTCCCGTTAATGCCTGCTATGAAGAAGGGGCCGCTCTGCCTCTTGTGAGGGTCGCCAGGGGGCGCCAAAGCGCAGCCCGGGCGCCGCCATTATCTCTCCCCTCAGGGAGCAGCCGCCGGCGGGCAGCTCCCCCCGGGATGGCCGGAGGGGGGCCTCGTCGGTGAGTGGAGAGCCTGGGGAAAACATGGCCAGCCTAAAGAGAGAGAGGGGGGTTGTTTCTACTTGGTGGGGTGTGTTTCTGGGCACGTTGGCTGTGCGTGATGTGGTGTCTTCCTCGCTTTGCCGCTTGGGCTGTCGCAGGCGTTGCTGAGGCGCCCATAGAATTCTTGTGGTGAGGAGAGACCTTTAAGATCATCGAGTCCAACCGTCAACCGAACACTGCCAAGTTACCACTAAACCATGTCCCTCAGCACGGCACCTACACATCTACGTACCTCCGGGGATGGCGACTCCACCACTGCACTGGGCAGCCTGTTCCAATGCTTGATAACCATTTCAGTGAAGAAATTTTTCCTAATATCCATCCTAAACCTCGCCTGGTGCAACTTGGGGACTTGAGGAGAGGGACTTGGAGGTGTTGGTGGATGAGAAGCTCAACATGAGCCGGCAACGTGCGCTGGCAGCCCAGAAAGCCCCCCGCATCCTGGGCTGCATCCCCAGCAGCGTGGGCAGCAGGGCCAGGGAGGGGATTCTGCCCCTCTGCTGCGCTCTGGGGAGACCCCCCTGCAGTGCTGCCTCCAGCGCTGGGGACACCAACAGCAGGAGGACATGGACCTGTTGGAGCGGGGCCAGAGGAGGCCACCAAGATGATCCAAGGGCTGGAGCCCCTCTGCTGTGAGGACAGGCTGGGAGAGTTGGGGTTGTTCAGCCTGGAGAAGAGAAGGCTCTGGGGAGACCTTGTAGCAGCCTTCCAGGATCTGCAAGAGGCCTACAGGAAAGCTGGAGAGGGACTTTTTACAAGGGCATGTAGTGGTAGGATAAGGCGTAATGGCTTCAAGCTGGAAGAGGGGAGATTTAGATGAGATATTGGGAAGAAATTGTTGACTGTGAGGGTGGTGAGACACTGGCCCAGGTTGCCCAGAGAAGCTGTGGCTGCCCCATCCCTGGAGGTGTTCAAGGCCAGGTTGGACGGGGCTTGGAGCAACCTGGTCTGGTGGGAGGTGTCCCTGCCCATGGCAGGGGGGTTGGAACTAGGTGGTCTTTAAGGTCCCTTCCAACCTAAACCATTCTATGATTCTGTGATTCTGTGATGATTTCCTCTTGTCATGTCACCTGTTACTTGGGAGAAGAGACCAACCCCCACCTCTCTACAACCTCCTTTCAGGTAGTTGTAGAGAGTGATAAGGTCTCCCCTCAGCCTCCTTTTCTCCAGGCTAAACAGCCCCAGTTCCCTCAGCCGCTCCTCAGAAGACTTGTTCTGTAGACCCCTCACCAGCTTTGTTGCCCTTCTCTGGACATGCTCAGAGTGGAGGTGTCATTGGTGTTCGGTCAAGCTGTGGTGCTGCCCTGCATTTCCACCATTGTTTCATGAGAGAGGTGGTCATGGGCAAAGGGTAGACGCCAAGGAGGGAAACTCCAAGCAGGAGGCTGTGGGGACGGTGAGGTTTTCCCTGGTAGGGCAGCCAGCATTGTCCTGCAGCTCGGCTCTGAGGGGCTGCCTGGATGACCAGCCTGTGCTTCGTTCCTACGTTGCTTTGTTTGAGACTGTAATTGCACTGAATGGGGTGGGTGATGCTCTGAACTTAAGAGGAGAACATTGTTTTTTATACCTGCTGAACAGGAGAAACCCAACAAATTCCTTTTTACGCCTTTGTCCAGAACCACCATTTCCCCTTAGCTATTTATAATGAGCCAGTCGTCATCATTTTCTGGCCTGTTTTGCCCCAAGAGGGCTGTTTTGCGTGAGACCAGCATCATTCGTTCCTGGCAACGTCGGATACGCGCCCACCCATCCCACCCTGGGACTGGCAGGCGTTGCTCACTCCAAGTGTCCCACTGGCTCCTGAAGCGAAGGAATGAGGTGCGAAAGTGCACTCCATTGGGATGCCACGGGCTCACTACACTGCTGCACACGTGAGTGGCATCGCCTGGGTGCCCACTGTGGACTCTGTTTTCTGCCTTCTGATGAAATCTTGTATTTTACGTAACGCCCAGCATTTTATCCGGGCGGAAGGTTTTCCTCTTGTTGATTTCTGTTTGCAAATTTTGATCGGAAGGAACCGCCACATTCCAAGATGGAGGTTAATAGAAAAACAGATGGCTGAAATAGATTCCTTTTTTTAAGCTTTGCTTTTCTGAACAGCTCGAGCATTTCAGCAGTTCCTAATGAGGAATCTGAAATTGGACGAGGCCGGAAGGAAGCGAGGGCGTAACCTGTAGGACACAGAGACATCTTGCAGTGTCCTTTTGAAAACATTCCCAGATTTGATTGAGGTATAAAGTCATTTGCCCAGCCAAAGTAGAAGTCGTTAAATGTGTAAACCATTATATACCAAACGTCCAAGTCCGTGGCAGAATGTGCTTCCAGGCACAGTTTCCAAACAGCTCTGCTGGGTTACAGCCGTGCTGCCAGCTCATGATTTTATCATATGTCTCATGATATGTGGTATTTTACTTAAACTTCTGCTCTGGGGATCATGAGAATCTCAGCTTTTCTTTAGCCCCTCCTCTCCCCTCTTTTTTCCTCCTCCTCCACCCCTCCTGGCCCGAGAAAGAAAAAGAGGATGCTGTCCCACATATTTACAGAAATGCTGGAAAATATGAATGTTAAGGGCTGGAGGGAAAAAAAAAACAACTAGAAGTCATATTTTTTGGACTTCAGCGTCGGGGGTTTTAAGGCAGTTTCCTGATTGGAAAGAGGAGAGTATGATTAATGGTTTCGGAGTGCCTGAGTTTGGCAGATGCGGCCCAGGACACGGTCAGAAAGCATCCGGCGCCTACTCCTCTTAACACCCACCGGCAAGAGAGAAGGAGCGGGAAGTGGGACCTGTGTACACTTGAGCGTGGTGGTGCCTAAGAAGGGACAGGGCTGTCAAAACCCAGATCTCCGGGTCTCTGTTGCCTGCACCCAGGCTGCCGCAGAAAGCAGGATGGGCACGGCCAGGATGTAATTCAAGGATGCCAGGAGCGGTGCCGTTCCCTTTTCGGGCTCTGCAGTGGGGAATACCCTACTGAATACTAGTTCATCCCTCCCCGCCCCCCCGAAGGCATGTCTGTGCAACTCAGCACAGGGTTTGGAGATACCTGGAGCACGTCTCCCCAGATACTGGAAGCGCTGCAGCCGCAGCGTGGTGTCCCTATTGGGGAGTTTCTGTTTTTTAGAGATTGCAAGATTTGGCTTTTCAAAGGCTCAGCAGAGGCAGGTCAGGGCAGATTTTCAGAGAAGTCAGCATCCAACGTGTGCGCCCTGTGCTGAACCCTTCGAAGAATGTGGGTCCCGCAGCTCCCTCCAGAAAAGCTGAGCCTTTGAAATCCCAGCCGGCAAGCGGGTGCTGCGCCCAGGGGAGCCTGCCGCTCAGGAGTAGGTTTTGGAGCCCCGCCGGCAGATCGGGAGGCTGGGTCCAAGGGTCTGCAGCAGGACTGTAGATGCGTTACTCTAATGCAGATCTTGCCTGGTTAGCGAGGCCTTCCTGGAGCACTTCTGAAGAACCCCCTGGAGCTACAATTGAAGCAGAATTTGAGTCGCTCACTTGCTTTGATTTTAGCTTCAAAGGAGAGCTGGCAAATAATGGATGCTTCAGTTCAGTGGCTGACTCAAAAAACTGGGGTTAGGAGGTTGGCTAGGAGAGAGTGTGGGGAAATCTGGCTTCAGTTAAAATGTATCAGAAACTTCTTAGGGGAGCAAAAGCCCAAAGCTTCGTTTTTGGTCAGCCTGGAATACCTCATTCAATCCAAAATGAAGGATCTTGATTTTGGTGTCAACTCTTTTTAACTTCTTTAAAAAAGAAGTCTGTTTTTTTCCCAAGTAGTTATGGTTTCAACTTCAAAAATTAACAGTTTTATTTGGCAAATCTCACAATGAAATATTTTGACTTTTGGAGAAATACTGCACCCTTTTTCCAGTCAGATCCTGTTTGCTTCACTTGAGCCAATTTTTCAAATAGCTTTTGGTCCTTTCGAAATCCAATCTTTTCTGATGAAATTGTTGCTCCTAGTCAAAAAAACGTCCTTCAGCTCTTTCAGAGCTTGCACTAGTGACTGCAGCATCTTCGTATGTGCTTCCCGGTGCAATTCAGACAGTTAACTGTAGGGTTTAAAGCTGTACATTTCTCACCTTACCTACAGCATTGCCTTGCACGCTGGTGTAACAGTTGACATGACTTCAGGGTCCAGTCCAGGCCTTGTAGGGAAAAGCTTTTCAGGAGAAGACCTTGATTCTGGGGCACCCGCCAGCCTCTTCAGCCACAGAGACCAGCCCTTGCTGACTTCCAGGCTTATTTTGAGCAGAAAGTCGCAAAGGCAGTGTGGGAGGATGGCACATCTTTCCTGGTATACCATCTTTTCAGCATGTGTGTGTGTGCTTAGCCAGGGGACAGGACATCTTTGGGTTTTCCTACCAGATATATTGGTACTGCTCATTAACTGCCAAATCATTTTAAAGTGTTTTGGGCTTCTTTGTGAGCACGAAAAAGGATTTTTAACTGTGGGGGTTGGCAGTTTGAAGTGCCAACAGGGTTTGAAATGATAAAATAATACTATTGATGGAATATTCTTTGTCCCTCTTAGGAGATCTCCAGCAACGAGTCAGCCACCTGTCTCCAGAGTTAACCTGCAAGGTACGTGTATGACTTTGCTAATCACCTGCAAGGTCAAATGCAGACGAAGGCTTATTGTACATCATTTTACTGACAGCTGCTTCTCTGCCCCCTCCCCCTGGTGCAGTTCTGGGCTCGCAGAGCTTCTTCTGGGTTACTCGTGCAAAACCAATGCAAGGGAACACATCAGGCCCAAAATATTGTTATTTTAATAGTTTGAGTTTTGGGTTTATCCTTGTATGTTAGCATAAAAGACAAACATGATTTTGGTGTGATAGTCATGGCCACAGTCACTGCTATTCTTCTGAGTCCCTGTGCTGCACAGGCCTGGACAAGCCCCAGCCTACAGGCCTTGAACAGGTTCAGACACAGCTGTATTTTTTTTATCCTGTTTATTTCAGTTTGTTTCCATGTGATCTCTGTAAAAATTGCAATCTCAAACACCTTTCTCAGGTGAAACTTCCTCTGCTTTTATTAGGCTGCCCTGGAACGGCTCTTTTTTTGTTGTTGTTTTCGCTGTTTGCTTGCCGTCTTTTGAAGCCTCCATTTAGCAATCGAACGAGAGCAGAAGCCAGTGAGTGTGGCTAATCGCATCATCTTTCCCGTCTGCTCCCCCCCTGCACATGGTGTCCCTCAGTCACCTTGTCCTCACCCCCGTGTCGGGTCAGAGAACACAGCAAACACCAGTAGGTTTGACTGCGATCACAGAGAAGAATAACACAGAGCAAAGCAGCCGGACGGAGGGCGAGCGAGGGACCCCCGAGGGGGCTCAGCGTCTGCCTGGGGTGCCCAAGGAAGGTGGGGTAGGCAGCAGTGCGAGCCCAGCGAGCGGAGGCAGGGAGCAGTCAGGGTGGGAGCAGGGGGCTGCTCCGGTCGGGTGAAGTACTGAGGATGGGAAGCAGAGGCAACCTGCTTATGACAAGTTTCTTTACTTCTACACCCGGGTTTAGCCTTGCAGTGCTGGGCACTTGTGGGACCCCTCTCAGGAGCAGAGCTGGCCCTACTTGCACTAATTTAAAGGTTACTCCCACAGAGAGGGAGATAAGATTTGGAGGAGTGCCCATCTGTGAGGTTTAATCTCAGCCTTTCCAATAATTATGTGCTTGGAGGGACTAATAAAGCTTAATTCTTACAGTGTGTGAAGCCTGAGTAACTAACTATCATTGCCTTTCATGCTGTATATTATTTACTGTCTGGGGACATGTATAGTCCCGGAGACTTCCAAATTAGGTTCCTCAAAACTTGTTAATGGAATGTGGAAATCTCTGATGCAGAAAGAAAACTGGACAACACAGTCTTAAATGCCCTTTTTTTCACTCCCTCTCTGTGAACAGCGTTGAGTCAGGGCTAGCAGGAATGCAACTCGTCACTGTATTTAAAAATCTGTTCTAGCAAGACTCTGATTTTGTGGCCTGTGTGGAGAAAATCATGGAAAATTTCATAATCTTTCCATAGGTCTGTTTATATAGGTTACAGAATCTAATAACGAGGAGAGAGTTCTGTTCCAGGAATTTTAGATTAATTTTCTTAACACTTTCTGTGGAAACAATTACTTTCAGCTTTTTAACAGTTTGTGGATATTTTTCTACAGTATTGCCGATGTGAGCCATAGAACACTTGTTACTTTTTAGCTACCCAAGCTTCTAATGCTGGGAATACATGAAAATTTCAGCTTTCTTTTTGATTGAAGGGTCTGACACACATAATTGTAGAGCAAGTTTTGTGTTACAAAGCTCAAAAAGAGAAAGCAACTGAAAAGAATCCAACTTTCAGCATTTTTAACCTTGTGATCCTGACTCATGGTTTTTAATGTTTCACTGCTAGTAATTATATGTGGATAGGTGGATGTATCTAAAATAAATTATATTAACATCTTACCTGAGCTGGGAAAAAATAAAATGTCCCGATGTGGAAATGAGCCATGCCAGATGCATTTTCAGTATGCAGATTTTCATTTGGTAACAAAAGGACTGTGGAAGTAAACTGCCGCTCAGCGGCTTGTGGAATTTGTAAAAAGTAGAGAATTCTAGGCTGGATTCATGGCCCCTTCAGTAAATGACTTCTTAACCATGTAACTTAACTGACTTTAGGTGAAGTCTTCAAATGAAACATAAAACGTGACTTGTATCACTACAACCTAAGTGAATTGTGACAGTTTGTAGGTAAGAATAAGAAATAGTTCTGAGATTGATAGGAAATTGTGTTATTTCCTATGTGAAAGAAGCCAATATTGACATTGTTAGTGAAAAAGCCTGGAGTTCTTACTTAAATTCCATTTAAAATTATTTTTGTTGATGAATTTTACCAGCTCTCACAGGATCTAGTCTCTAGGCTGAAGCAATCCCTTCCTGGCCAGCATAAGACACTGCATCTGTCATACCCCTGTGCCAAGGGCGTCAGGAGTGAGTGAGCTTGCCGAGAAGGGACAGCGGCTGTGACACATTGAGGGAAGACTCTGAAAAACAGCCTGATAGAGCTGCCACACTCACAAATAGTCAGGGGTTTGGCAAGGCTTAGAGTCGTAGCCGAGAGAGGGGATGCGCTCTTCTCAGGTGAGGCCAGCACCCAGACACCTGCCTACTCGCTTCCATGAGAGGTGGTGTACCTCGGCTCATGTTCTCCCCATGCTCACGTGAAAACAGAGGCGTAGTGAGGAACGCCAGTGTTACTCCATTCCGCAGTTATTTATTTTCTTATTTTGTGCTATTCTAGCACATAAACCAGGATCATTCTGAATTTCTGACCTTATTTACTTGTTGCATTTGTTGTGCCCACTTTGCTGCCCAGAGTGCATTCCAGGTTCCTGTAGAACCTCGTTTCCCATGGAGGCCACAGTCATTATGGCCGGCAGTTGCCTTGATCAATTTGGTGATTGCCTTCCTTTACCTATTTACAGCCATTGTTACATATTGCAACTCATTTCAGTAAAGCAGAAAACAATGATAGTCGCTTACTTTCTAAGGAAGTTTCCATTTAAATGCAGCAAGAGCAAAGATCTTTAGGGGATTTTTTTTTTTCAGTGTTTGCAGTGTTTTTTTTCCTAGATGACTTCTGATTTGGAAATTATGAAAGGAAGGAGAGATTTTCCTATCAGAACACTTCCAGTTATGTGCCAATGGCTCCTGTGTCTGAAAGGATGCCGAGTGTTTTTCCTGAAAGTTTTGGAGAAGGAAACAGTAATGTTTTGATTGGGACTAGGCTGCGTTACATCCCTCTAGATAAAAGAATGTGTTTTGAAATGAAATGTGTTTATATTCTCTAGATTGGTTAGTCGGAAAAGCTCGGAATTTTATTTTAGCTTTCCCATGTCACACATTGATTCATAGATTTACCACGATCAATTGACATCAGTATGAGCACCTCGTATATGTCTCCTTTTATTTGTCATTAGTGGAGTGATTTATATCCTGTTATGAAAAGTACAGAACTCAGGGTTTAAAGCAAACTAGCATACATTAATAAAATTACCCTGGAGGGAGACAAATTACATTCAGCATTTGCACTGGAAGTAACACATGCCAGCTGTTTACTCCAGCTAGAATAGTACAGGGTTTGTCAGTTGTTTCAAACCAAGGAGCCAAATCAGTTGCTAGTGTACTCCCAAGGAGTTGCATCACGGAGGACCCAGGCCCATGGCGAAATGAATGAGCTGTGTCGAAATTACGAAATTCTTTTTCTTTTTTGCTTTCATTTTCTTGAAAGCATGAAAAATTCTGGCCAGGTTTTTCATGGGACAAAGTGCTTTCAAAGCCGATACTGATGTCACTGTAAATTTCAGAGCTTTCTTAACCTTATAACCACAGCCATAAAAGGAAGAGGAATATGTATTGAACATCCTGTGTTTTGTCCTTGGTATCAGCTTCAGTAAATCTGGCAGATTTTTCCTGTTATTTTGTTGTAACTGCAGATCACAGGAATGAACAAAATTGCTTTTATGAATTAACTGAGAAACCATAACATGGAAATACGAAGCTGTAGCAAAAAGTGCATAAATCCTTAATTAGCTCATGTACTTCACAGCTGGGAAGGATAATGGGAATACTTCAGACCATGAGGTTCCTACACGGTGTATAGCATTACAGAGTGCAATTGCAGGGCCAGGATTATGAACGGGTGCTAACCAACGGCCTTCTCTGGAGTTACAGAGACAAAGACGTTGTCTCACAAGTGTCTGTGACATTTCTTACTCCTGTTCTCCTTTCTGGCTTTTTTAAATGCGGCCTCTGCCACAGTTACTTTCGTTGACCTTTGTGCTACCTTGGGCTCAGCGAATCTGTCAGCTCCTTCTCTTCTCAATTCAGCTCTCTCCTCCCATAGCATCAGCAAAAGGTCTTTAGATCCTACCCAATTGATTCAACTAATAAAATCTTTAACCAGCAACAAGTCTGGTGGTTCCTGCTTAGTTTTGTTCTTTCCTCCGTATTTATTTACTTCACTGGCCCTAATTCCCTCTAAATTAAATCATCTTTCACTGGCTGCCACATTCAGTCTTAAGCCTCTCGTTCTTCCACCCATTTTGGTACAATCTTTTCTCCATCTGTTTTGTTTCCTTTGTATTTTGCCCAGGACTTTTTCATATTGTCCTATTCTTTCTCTCAGCTCAGCACAGGACTGGTGCTGTTTGCTTAGATTCCCAGTATCAGGGCCTCTCCCTCACCGCACAACAATGGTCATGTCCCAGTCTTCGTGTTTGTCTGGACTAGCGTGGGCTCTTCATGCCATCACCTTACCTTTGCAGTGCCTGTGTGAAAAACGTGTTGCATTACCTGTGGGCACTGCCGTAAATGAACCCCCTGCTCCCCGTCACAGAGGTTGTGGAGAAAGCATTGTACCAACGGTGNCAGACTAAAAAGACCCAAGTCCCTCAGCCTTTCCTCATAAGAAAGATGTTCCAGCCCCCTAAGCATGGGATGCCACAGGAATTTTCCAGATGAAGAGGTGGCACATTTCCGACGAAAGATTGACACCCAGATGGATGGTATTTTCCCGTGGTGGTTCATTTGGTAGGCTGTTGTGTTTAAACGTATCTGGTGGCAGAGAGGAGCAAAGCATAGTGTTAAGGGTGAAACAGTCTTGTGTGCTTCCCGGAGCTGTGAGGGGGTTTGTGGAAACTTTTCTCAAGAGCAGGCAACCGAGTGCCCCTTGGATACTTTCAACACTGAATTATAGTGTGTCTTCACAATTAATTATATACCTAGCAATATAATATAGCTGATTTGCTTTGCAACCCGAGGCTTTGGGGGGTGTAGCGCTTCGGGATATGACACACACAGGCTTTTCAGGGCTCATGGGATTAAAGCTTTGTTCAAATTCCTCTCTGGGAATGGGAGTGAAAGATTGGTATTTTTCTTGCTTGTGTCTTAGCCTCTGCTTTCCTGCACATCTGCACGTTTGTCTGCACTTCTCACATGCCTTTACACGAACTCAAAACTTGTACTCTTTCATTTTTTATGTGGGTGTAAGATGTACACAGACTCGTGCACGAACATTTGTATAAAGCATAAACAAAAGGCTGGATAATACCGGTGCTTGTGCTAATGACAGTCCCAACTTTTTGTAGGAGTTAACAGACCCTGTGCATCAAAGTCAGCTCTTGGTTACAACTATCTGTAAATCCCGAGTAATTAATATGGAGCTAGCGCTCTTGCACCATACTTCCTCTGCTTGGCGTGCAGAGAATGGCTCTGGGCATGTACGAAATAGAGGATTCGTTTTGAAATTCTGTTGGTCTGCTGTGAGTTTGGCTGAAGATCTGGCCTTTTGATTTTGAGACAGATTGTACAAGTCAAGTAGATGTGGTGTTTCAGGCTTTTACCAAGTGTGCAAGGGGAGCCGTATATGACCAGATAGCCGAGCTAAAAAGTGACTGATCGTGCACAGTAAGTTCAGTGGTGCTGTAGGCTCACTTATTACCTACAAATATTATTTTTCAATAATATTAAATAATAATAAAATGCGGATTATTTAGAAAGTAAGGCAAACTGTGAAAGAAATCAGATAGATATCAGCTTAATGACGGGACTGAGTAAAATTAAGGCTGTTGAATGGTAAAGTGATTCTTACTGCTTGAGAAATTAAAAGTGCGTTTCCAAGTGAACTTCAAAAGCGGCCTGCAGAACAAGCAAGCACAGCTGACCGAGCCCCAGACCGGGCTGGGGACGTCCAGAGGCCGTTTCTTGCTCGCCGGGGGTAGTTCATTCCCGCAGAGAGTCCGTTTCGTGTGTTGCGCCTGCCTGGGAACACACACCCCCTGAAAGTTGGACTCATGCATCTTAGTAAGTATTTCAGTTATGCTATTGACGTCAATGCAGTCATTAAATAGATTGCCGGCCCTCCCATCAGTAAACCTGTGCCAAAGACCTAGAGGCAGACACATTTTAAAAGAAGAACATCAGGTTTTCTTTTAGCATTTGGAGAGAATAAGGGAAAAGTTTCTTCTGAAGTCACGATGCTTTGCAATAGGGCAGGGTTTTTTGCTTAATTTTCTAAGACTCATTTTCTGTGAAGATAATTGCTGCATTTTATTTAACACACTTTTGTTATGTTACTGTGCACATAAACAACTCCAAATGAGACTAAAGAGTCATTTTTTGCGATCAGCTCCAGCTGAAAAATGACACTCATTTTAGGTCTCCTGGCTAGATTTATTTGTGTATCGAGTAACAGAAGGTATTCAGGCAAACCTGTTTAGCCTTTGACTCCAGAAATTCTGCAAGGATTGATTTCATGACATCTATATAAGAAAATAGCCTTCATTTCTCCTCGGCAGGCTCTGAAGACATACAAGCTAATCATGACTCCATAGCAACGGATAAAAACTGTTTTCCCCTCTGCCCCACCTGTGGATGTCACATGAAGATGCTACACGTGCTGCTGCCATCAGGAGCCTGTCACTCCCTGGGGCCCAGCTGCCATCTGTGGCCCTGGGGTGAGCGGCCGCGATGCCAGCGGGAGTCCCTGCGTGCACTCACGCCGTCCTGCTGTATTTCTGAGGCGGGCTGGGCTCTCCTGGGCTGGCCGAGGCGTCCATTCATTCCCGTGCCTGGGGAGATACATACCTCCCGGAGCTACCATCCTGCCTGTTGCTGAAGGCAGCTCCGGGTTGGGCAGTTCTCCTTGCCCAGTGTCAGGAATGGCTCTGGCCATCAGACAGAGGCTCCAAAGGGGCTGCGGGCTGAAACCCTAAGGATATATATAGATGGCATCCTCACCCAGGTGGAGGGAGTACCTTTCCTTTGAGAAGATAAGCAGGTATGTTGCCATCGACAGCAGCAGTGTATTTTTGACAAGCAGCGGAGGAGCCAAACCACTGGGTTTTTTGTTGAGGTTGTCATTTCACTGATGATGCCACACTCTGCTACGTAGGATAAAACCATAAAAACAGTCATAGGTTATTAAAAGGGCTTCTCTCTGATAGATGGTTTCTTTCTGAATGATCCAGGCAACTGCAAACCCAAGGTGGCAATGAAGAGATCTTTGTAGTGGCATGCTCTCATTGTGTCCCCATATTCACTCTGCTCTTTAAGCACAGGTCAAGCCCTGAAAGCCCTGTATTGCTTTACTCAGCTCCCATTCGTATTGGATTGCTTGAGGCCTCTGCGAAGACAATAAGGCTTTGCCATAGCTAATATCAGAGTTGATAAAATCTGTGTTTCTTTTGTTTTCTGCATAGAATGATAATAGTTGCTGTGGGTGAGATTTTGACATCGCAGTCTTCAGTGTACTGAATCAGTTCCATATGAGTTTGAGAAATGTGTACTTGATCTGAGGAAAAAAACAAACCAAAACAAACAAAACCACCCAAACCAAACTTCTGGCAGGCTGAGTTATTTTTTTTAGGTCGTGGGGCGCAGTTTGTGCATGCCTTAGTGATGAATAGGGTTCTTCATTGTCCCACTGATTTGAGCCCCTTCAGCTTCCATATCATCAGCATTTTCCAGCCAGTGGGAGCTGAAACAGACTCCTGAAAGCACCCATCAGCTCATCCCCGCAGCAGCTATATATAAGTTTCTCCTTCCTCCCCCGAGGTTGAGCTCACTGCTGCAGCATTGTGTCCCGGACACAGCTGGCCATGGGAGGGTGAGAGGCTGCATCCGAGTATCTGTGCGGAGACGTTCCCAGGGTAATGCACCGCACAAATCCCAGAGCCATCAGCCTGTCCTTGGACAGTCCCAATGTTCAAAACTTTGTCCTCCTGCAGGATCTGATTCCAAGTGTAAGTTGCTTTCTTGTGGTGTTTTAAAAAGTAAGTATTTCTAACTTTGTGTTTTGCTTGTCGGTGGCCAAATTGTTCAGTCCGTAGTTGGGCAGGAACTCCCGCTAACTGTTTCATATTTATTAGTCTTGGTGGGAGCAGTGTTTGATTCTAGCTTGTAGGAGCATATACAGAGGGTAAAACGCTGGCCTCAATGGACAGGATTTAAATTCGCCCATTGTCCTCTGTAGGGTAGACATTTTGCCCACCAAAGTTAATTCTACAATTATAGGATAACAGTTATAAAGATTAAAACTTTAAGAGCTTTTAAAATCAATATATAATCCAAGTAGAATTAAAAGAGGGAGTAAAGGATTGCTAATGCACTTTTCGCTCTATTCAGTTACGGAATTGCATCCGTTCTGAGGTACGGTTTAGAGTCACCGATTCCCAAACAGTCGTACTGAACAGTGAACATATTGACTGTTTTCAATATTCAGATCGACCAGAAATGCTCAGGTTTTATTGTCAGTATCTTTTCATCTCCTGGTTGACTAAAAAAGATTTATCTAGTTAAGCATAGTTAAGCTTATTAATGTAAGCATAATGTCATTGTGCAACTGGTAAAGAATGTTGCCCTAATAGTTAATGAAACATTTTGTTGTAATATTGTTTTCTCTGTGAGAAGTGTCTGTAAATGACAGCCTTAAGTATTGTATAATTGCGATACTTTTTTGACAGAAAGGAAACAACTGTTAATTATTTATGGTTATTAATAAGACATGCCAGGTTCTTAAGTTAATTCAGTTCACACGAATAATATGTATGCTTACAAAGATTTAATTTTTTTAAGCAGTAGACTTTAAAACACAATCTAAATACATCCGTCCCTGTGGAATACATTTTCATGTCTAAAGGTATCACTGGTTGACTTTGTTGTGCATTCAGGCACTTAATCATTTTAGGAATTCAGAATTAAAAAAAAAAAACCAACAAAAACCAAAACCACCCAAAATCTAGCAGGGTGTTGATTTGACAATTAATGTCTCTCGATTTTATATTCAGTACTGTGCCCGTCAAAGGCCAGTGGCAAACAGCCTTTCATCAACTGGAAGAGGAGTAGGATCTGACCCAAGATTAGACACTGTCTTTTGTCATTTACTGGGAGCCATAATCAGTGGCCATTATTCACTACTAAATACTAACGTAGACTTAATTTTAAAAGAGCTATGCTTTTTAATGTTGATATGCTAGTATAAATATCCTGCTGTCATAAATACACCTTTCCAAGAGGAAATTAAACATCTGTGCATATGAAAACACCTCTACCACACCTCCACACTGTTAAAAAAATTTCTTAAACAGGCAATTTCGAATTGTATCTAAAAGACTCCAGGTTCCAGGCGTTCAGAGCAAGGCTTTGGATCCAGCTTGCCAGGGCCCTTAGAGCATATTCCAGACACCCCAATGTTTTCATTTAAAATGGGTTGAGTCCTGTTAGGCCTTTCGTGCTGCAAGCATGTGTTTAGAGAGGTTTTACAAGCTTAGGACTTAATATCAAAATGATTCTAAAATGTCACCTTTTACAAACAATGTGTTTTTCTTTAAATGTCGTATGTGAGGTTGACAAAAGCAGGACACAGTTACAGCAATCGTTGTGTTCTCTGAAAAACCAGCCTACTATTCTGAGAAGTGGAAAAGCCAGCCTGGCTTCCTGCTCCCCTTCCCTCCCTCCCTGCCTCCTTCCCTCTCTGAGTTTTATGAGAAATGACCTGAAATTGTGGCCCTGCTGTTACTGACGGGAGTGCTGGACATTTGGATCCGCACTGGGAGCGCTCGTGCTGGTCTGGGACAGCCCGAGAGGACGTGCTATAACCCTCCGCTCTGCGAGGACTATCATCCCATGAGTTGAGCCACAGCGTGGGGCCAATCCTGCTAGCAAAAATTCGGAGAAGAAAACATTCGCAAGTTGGCGATGCATTAGCAAACACAAGTACAGAGTTGGTCAATAATAGATCTTGCTAGTATTTGACAGTTGTGAAACGTTTTCCTCCCTTTCTTCCCAAAGGTACTTCTTGAAGAAGAGAAATCCAGATACAGGTTTCCAGTCTAACTGGAGTATTTTCTGTTTTAGCAGTAATACTTTATGGGACATGGTCCACATCCAGAGCCTAGTCAAATACGTATGCTGGGCCTTCATCTTAATTCAAGTTCTTTGGGCAGGGTATTTCCCGAAATTCCTGTTACTGAAATGTCACGAACTGTTTGCAGCTTCCTGAGTTTCAACTATATTGGCGTGAAACTTTTAAATATTTCCATCCACTTACAGTGGGAACGTACTATCCAGGTAAAAGCCAGAAATTTGTTACTCACACTTTATAGATCAGGAACAAAAAAAATGAAATGCAAGAAGAGATGATGCTCACACCACATTTTTCAGCAGCAGCTGCTCGTTCTGAGCCTGCCTTTGTAACACATCCAAATGTGGTCAATTTTGCATGCTGCTAGAATGTCTCTTACTGCAAATTGCCTTAAATGGAAAGTCATGTGCAGCTTCAAATCAGATGTTTCACAGAAATTGTATGAATTTCACTCAATTTATTTCACAGAATTAATTGCTTCAGAGAAGTAGTGTGAATGACAGTGCAGAGACCTTGGCCAAGGCTAACATGAGCTGCCTCTATTATGCTGCTAAATGCAAGAAATTCTGAAAAGGTGCCACATAGCATAAACCTTTAAGCGTAAAAAGTACCCGCTGGGATAATCTGCAGTAGACCAACCCATATTTGACCTTCACTGGGGAACATTTCCATTTCCATGCCCATTTAATCTGATGTTTCAACTGAGATTGTTAATAAGAGTGCCTTTAGTGTAGCTGACATTTTGATTTCCTTGAACTGGGTTTGAGGTGCTTCAATAAATATATTTTGAGGGCCTTAATTAAATGTATTTTGAGAATGAAAGGCTGTTCTTAACCAGTGCTGGCTGTAGGGACTGGACAAGTGCTTACACTTCCAAGTCTGCCTGTCGTTGCTGGGTTTGAGTTTATCCTCCATCTGCCCCTTCAGGGCAGCTCCCTGATTGCTTAGCTTTAGCGTAACAGCCTGATCTGGGTCAGGGCTGAGAGCCCAGCTTTGAGGAAAGTAGTCATACAGGACTCGGACCTCCAGGTTTAATCACCTTCTGGCTAAAATGATCCAGATGTAAGAAAGAAGCACAAATAAATTATTATCGGGTGTTCTACATCATCTATTTCTGATTATGGATAACCACATAATGAATCTGATGCTGTGTCCCTGCCAATGTCAGGGAAAATAAGGTCCAGTTCTGACCCGTGTGCCAAACACACCTTTTAAAAAGCTGGTGACCAGGGTGTGATGGCCTCGGTTTGAAGGTGACACAGAGGCGCAGTGGAGATCAGCACGTGAAAGGATTAATATGGAATATTAAAAGCTGTCAAAACAAATGATGCTGGTTTGTAGGATACTGACATCTCCCTCTTCCTCCCCACCCTTTTACCCGTGGGACTTACTCTGTGATTTTAAACAGATTATTCTGAAAGGCTGTACGTGCAGTTTAGTAAACATAAAGCACACTGAGTCACAGCTACGAACAGCTGAAACTGTTCACTAGGGTAGATTAATACAGATGGTTAGCACAATGAATATTTTAGCTCTGTTGTCAGCTACTGCAGGTCTGAAGATTTTTAGTTTTGTGACTTGAGGCTCACTCTGAATATTCATAGTTACAGTGTGTGGACGTGCAAAAAGTGAATCCATTCGTCCCAGGGCGCCACCAGAGAGCTATCTGAAGGACACTAGCTTAACAGGTAAAACATTCTGCATTTTCGAAAGCTGGAGGATCACAGATTAAGAAACAACTTTTTAAATTGCGTGTGCTTTCAGATTGTTCACGCTATTTCTGCTGGTTCTGCTCTGGGACCGACCCACGATCTGCAGTGAGCAATACTCTGACTTCCCACAGTGTCGTTTGGTACAGTTACAGATCAGTCGATAGGGCTTACTCAGAGTATCACTTGAAAACCAAATATGTCAAAACAGATCATTTTTTGCAACGTGCTGTGTACGTGAGTGGCTCTGCTCGACACAGAGCAGCAATATCTCTGGGTTTCAGCTGTAGGATGATAGTCATATAGGGCAGAAGGTTCAAATAAGGTAAATTGGGGAGGTCGACATTATTACCCTTTGGGTACGTAAAATATTTATTGTAGGAAAACAGATTAAAATTCCAAACTAAATCAGTTTTTTAAGCTTCCATCCTAAAGGATAATGCTTTCAAGAAATTACATTTAGCCATGAAAAAACCCCATTTAATTATATTTTATAATTAATATCATTTAAATGGCTGGCATGGTGGTTCAAAACATAATGGATGACTGTATGCCTGGTCCCTCCAAGGCTGAGAGCTGGGCATACAGACCCAAAGGTTGGTATGTGTCCTAAACAATTTCTGTGAATTATGGTTGGGATGCTTCCAGGAGCCACATTCTTAACTTTCATATTGAAGACCTTAAGGAAATGAAGTTGAGAGGAAATGGAGGACAATTTTGTGTTAAATTGTAACCTTTCCAGGAGCCGAGGAAACTGATTTAAAGAGGTCTAACATTTTACCAGTAGCCTGTTCTACATTGCTTTGCTGACGTGGGTAGCCTTATTCTGACCCTGATTGAAAATTTCTGAATAATTTGCCTCATGAAGAGGTAAGGATTATTGACAAACTTTGTCTAATGCCAGTGGCCAAGTGGCACTTTTCAGGTAGATCAGTACTATGCTTTGTACTTCAAGGATTCGTTCCTGAGGTTCCTCTTCCATTCCCCACTCCAGTGTTTGTTTCACCACAGTCAAAGGACTTTCACTCTGACAGAATATTTAGACCATAAGCTTTATTATCTCCAGGTTAAGCCGGTTCAAAACCCGATTTAATGGCTGCAGATGGGTATGTGGATGAAAGTACCATCTGAATTCTGTGGCAGATCCAAATGCAGACCTTTTTGTTGGTGGTTTCTTTGTTGGCAGTTTCTTACGAAACGGTGAAATAGAGTATGGTTAGCGTTAGTCCCCTGCATCTTTCATGTTTTGGGGTGTTTTTTCCCTTTGTTGACTTAACGTCGTTGCTGTGGTCTGTCTAGATAGTTCCTTCCTTGTCGTAGGCCTGTTGTGAAAGTCATGGTTTCTCAAGGAGGAGTTTTCAGTGCGGCAGCAGGGGCGCAGGCAGGCAGTTAGCGGAGGTGGAGGAAGGAGGCACGGAAGGAGGGCTCGGGAGAGACGCTGCCCCTGGGCTCCGCAGTGGGCTGACACGGGCCAGGGCCCTCGCTCCAACGCAGCCCTCCTCGGCACACGGCACCCGGTAGCGAAGCGCAGGAGTCCTCAGGCTGACTGTGGCTGAGCCAGCTCCAGGACCGGAAGCCGTCTAGCCACAACAGCACGGGATGGTGCCCCACCTAATTAAGCCTGTTGAAAGGCAGGGCTAATTAGTTTAGGTGGAGTGCCTTGTTAGCACAACGATGTTGCTTCCAGGATCCAAGTTGGTTTCCCTGCACGTGTAAGCTTACCAGCCCTCTCCGAGCCAGCCCACATGTATCAAATGAGATAATACACCGCACGGCGCAGGTAAATCCTAAGTGGGTAGCTAGGTAATTTCATAATCGTATCCTGATTTTTCGGTGTCTTTCTCACACTCATGCATTCACATGCACGCCATGTGCTCAGGAAGAAAACATTGCTACTCACAATAAAATGTTCATCTTACTGTCATCCAGCATTTACTTGCCTAACTAGAGAAACAAAAGCACGGTCTGGGCTCCCTGTTATTTACAGGGAGTTGGGATTGGGATTTCAGTCCCTGGGCTCAGCTCTAGGTCTGGGCTGGAGGCTGCCTTCTGCAGCCCATTGAAACCGATGGTCATCTCCATCCCCAGCCTGCAGCGCTCTGAGCTGTTTTCGCTGCACTTTGTGGAGTGTGTTGAGTAAAGGTGTGATGGGGATTCACTTAATTTAAAAATTCATAATGACCTTGGTAATTGTGATCTGTCTTCAGAAATGTGTTCAAGGTATGTGTTTATTTCCTTACGAAACGTCATCTGAAAAATCATTTTCAGCGTTCTCCTTGCAGCTCTCCTCTTTAAGTGCACTGTCAGTCTTTTGCACTTGTTTTGTTAGACCCTGTGTAGGAGAGGTACTCTCTTGCATCGTATTTTTCCTCCTGTCTTGTGATTAAGGCAGGAATCCTACAGGGCAACAAGGAATCAAGCCTGGTCAGTAAAACGATAACGTGCCAAACCTTGTGTGTTTGCTCCCCGAGATAAAGTTGGAACTGAGCAATCTTTCCCGTTCATTCGACAGGCCAAGATTAGATTCTGCCCCTCTTGCCATTTCTGCTTCTCCCTCTCCGTGGACTGAGGAATTCCTACTATGCAGGCAAATCCCGTTCCCAGATTCCCCCATGATATCACTGCTAAGTGACATCTGACAAGATGCTTCCTGCATTTTGTTACTTCCATTTGGCACCATAAAAGCACTGTCACTTATCCGTCTGATTTGTGGCAGCTACGCTGTATTGTTCACTCCGTGTGGCTGCCATGGGGGGGGAAAGACACTGCAGAAACGGGGATTGCCTTGTGGTGAAACACTCCATCCTACCCTACGATGAGATGGTATCTCCAATCTAAATCCTCCTCCAGAACTTCTCCAGTTTTCCTCGCTCGTTAGCATTTCAGATTAAACCTTTAGGCTTATCTTCAGATCAGAAATTACCTCTCTGGGAAGCTTCATAGGCTTCTATTATCTACCTTAAGGTGTTCTTAGTGTTTACGCCTCATTTTTGCACCTCATTGTCATGCAAAAGGTGCAGTGTTAACTTTGCTTTGGGAATCTTGATCTTTAATCTTTACACTGTAGCATTTTTAAAGTCGAGGTTTACACAGCTGTTTTCGACTGCATGTGTATCTGACACATGTAAACACACAAAATAAATCTAAGAGTACTTTTTTAGTTTAATTCAGGACCCTGACTTTTTATTCTTTAGTCCTTTCCAAGTGGTTTCCAATGCTCCATCTCAGTTGAAGAGAAATGTTAGTATTATTTGTTCTGCAGGAATGAAGATTCATGATGAAACATTTTCTGCAGTCTGCTACAATGCCCACTGAAGGTCTGGTACTTCTCTCCGAGCAACATTTGGTAAATCCAGTTCTTTGCAAGGCAATACTTGAGTAGCATCCTCTCCCCATTTTCTTCATTCTTTTTCAGTCTGTTTTTAAGGTGTCTGTGTGGATACCACAGGCTGTCCCGCCAGCAGTCCCTGAAAAACTACAGCCAACTCCTCCTTCAGTTCAGAGCTTCAGCTTCTTGTGCTCAGCTGGCCACTACACCCAGGCTGATGTCCTGAGATTATCCCAAGTGGCTGTCTCGGCTGTTGGTTGCCTCTTCCATGTCATCATCCTCTCCTAGAAGGAGCGATGCTCTTGGTACTCTTGGTACCCTGCTGCCCACCCCAGGGGACCCTGGACACTGACATTAGAGGACTAACTCTAATGATAAGTGCTGCTTGTGGGCACCTGCAGTTGTTACCACAAAGCCTGGCAAAATTGAGTTACTTCTCCAGCTCCTGCAATAGTGAACCGCAATCACCCTACTCTGGACTAATTGGTAAGCAATTGCCTAGTTACTGCTAACAGTCAGTGGTCTGTTCAGTGAGTTGCCAGCCCATGCAGGTCCTTGGTGACCTGATTCTCATGACCTGTCTGGTGATCCACCCCAGCCAGCCTGCACACCAGTACTGGTGGGTATAATCAGGTCTTTTGCAGGTTTGTCCAGTTCTGCTTTGAATGGTTTCATCAGGGCTTGGCTCTCGCTCCAGGCTGACCTCTTGGTATGAGTTTCCTTGAAATGTTTCATTTTTGCCTCAAAACGGTGGCTGGGCCCCCATGACTGATCTCCTACTGCTCACCTTGGGGTGGGTTGCAGGAATTGGGATCAAATCAAGGCTTGAGGGGAGAGGCTGCCCAGCACCAGGGCTCTGCAAAAACTCTTCTGTTTGCTGCTGAGGGCTTCCATTTACTGCTTGGTCTCAAGACTCTGTCATTGTCATAAGATTAATTTCACCTAACTTCAGCCACCTAAAAATGATAGACCAATCTTAAGTAGTGGCTGGTTTTTGAAGAAAACGTATTGCGAGCTCAGGAGCAAACCGTCCTGTTGTGCAGAAAGATCAGGAATTTCAGCAGAAGCCATCTCGGTGAAGCAAGTAGCTTCTTAGCGAGTCAAAGTGTGAAAAGAGAGCAGGCAAAGAGTGAAGAGGACTGGTAACAAGGGAGGGATGTAAAAGCGCTGTTTGGGCATGTGGGGTGAAGTTGGGCAGACAGAAGGCTGATGGAGCTGTGACGAGCTAGGGGACTGCAATGTGGGTATGGAGTAGGGAAGGAAAGTTCAGAAAAAATGTTAATCTGTGGGGGAAACAGCCTAGTGACAACTGGTACATGAAAGGCCGAAGTACTTGGTGTCTTTTCTGTCTCGGTCTTCACAGACAAAGTCTTTGCCCAGGCCCCAGCACCTCCCAGCCTGTTTGGGAAGGAGAGGGATGGAGGGCAATGAAGGAACAGTGGGTTAGAGGCAGCCTAGAGGAGGTGGATGTGTTCAAGTCCACGGTGTTGCTCAAGATTCAGGCTGGAAAAGCTGGCTGATGTGAATGTAAGATCAATGTGTGTCATTCATGAAAAACTGTGGTGCTTGGGAAGGTCTGTGACAACAGGAAACAGGTTCCTCTTTGAAAAAAGGCGAAGGGGATCTGGGGAACTATGGACTAGTCAGACTCTTCTCCATCACCGGAGAGGTCACTGAGGGTGTCCACTGGAGTCTGTTTCCAAACATGCAAAGGACAATAAAGTAAATTGGGAATGGTGGACACAGATTTGTGGAGGGCAAATTGTACTTGAAAGCCTTGACTCCTTCTCCAAGGCCCAGGGGGGTGGCCTGACTGTGGGGACATGGAGGGCCATGGCTGGGTATACCTGCTGCAATAAGCACTTCAGCACCATTTCCCACAGCATTCCCACATGGAACCTAAGGCGGTGTTGGCCAGATGGATGGACTGTTGACAGAATTGCGTATTGCTGGACCACCAGGCTCTAAAGGTGGCGATGAAGACTACGTGTCCACCTGGTGGCTGATGAGAAGGGTGTGGGGTGTCTAACAGTGCCCCTATACCTACTTGAGCATCAGGCTGATGTTGGTGATTAGCTGGGGATAGTCCTGCTGTGGGTGGGAGGCTGGAGCAGATGACCTCCGGAGATCCCTTCCAGCCAGTTTCTGTGGCTGCGGTAGAGAGGTACCTTCTGTAGTTAATGGAGAATGACAGGCACCTCCGGAGAGTGATTCAGCCCATCGCAGCAGTCGTGCTGAGAATAGACCAGGATCACCCCTTGGAGGTCCCAGCCACTTTCCACTGACTGTGCGGGGAGCTTAGGTGATTAACTTTTAGGTGGCTAAAGATAGCTCAGATGAGCCCCCCCACCCCAGTGACATTTCTCCAGGCTAATATTACTGCTTATCGGTGTTGCTCAAATTACATTGCAGCTGGCTCAGTGATCGGGCGGTGAGCGCGTCGGCTGTTGACTCAGAAACATTACTGCTACTATGGCAGTTGAGTGACTAGCAGACATCTCCGGCGCTTCACGTCGTGGCCGAGTCACGCTGCAGGCATTCCTCCTGTCACTGGAAGCCTCCGCTTCGGTGGTTAAATGAGCTGTGGCTTCTTCCTTCTTGGGATGGCTGCAACATGGGGATATGAAGCGGTTTGGTTTTGTGTCGTTCCCTACAGGCAGGAGGTTTTTCTTTCTGCCTTTCGTATTGCTTTCCACAGTCCCTGTGCCTTCGCTTGGTGAGGCTCTGCTTGCTCCCTGGAGTCTTCCAGTTTGAACCTGGATGTGTCCCCGATGTTCTCAGCGGGTACTGTTTTAATCACTGCCTTGACGTCTTCAGAAATTTTGGAGCCGTTTTTCTAGGGGCTGAGTTTTCCCAGCAGCCTTTCTGGGCAGCTGAAATGGTGTGTCCCAGAAAGGACCTGTCTTTAATTAGGGAACTTAAAATGCCAGACTCCTCAGCAGTGTAACAGAAGAGTTCATTTCTTCTGCTCCTTGTTGTTTTGGGAAAAAAAAGAAAAAAAAGAAAAATGTCCCCCAAAATCTTGGCCTTATTTTGCCTGAGGTTGTAGCACATGTCAAACACTTTCATCAACAATTTCAGTATCACAAGCGATATTCCTGGCAGCAGCATCTCACTCATTTCCTGGCATTTTTTGCAATTAGCAGTAGAAAGCTTTCACTTCATTTTTTTGTCTCTATCTTCCTCTATCATCTCTGAATACAGACTCCATTGTTTCTTCTGCTTTTGAGCCCGCATTAAGATTTTGTCTGTGTTCCCCCACAGCTGGATCTCCTCCAGTGCCGCCTCTTCAGTGTACCTCTAGCAGTGGCTTTGCCGGTTAATCCCATCGTCTCTCCTTGCAGGGGGTTTCGCTACCCTGGCCTCTCTCACCACATCTCATGTATTAGCGCTGGGTAACAGAAAACTCCACCTTTCTAAAATAGCTTTTTGCTAAAAGCATTACTTCGAGACACGCTGCTCTCCGTTCATTTGCATGCAGTGCCCCGTGCCCATGCCGTCTGCAGCCTGCCCATCTCCTGCCGAGCTCCGGCACCCGCTGGCCCTGCGCCCGGTCTCTCCTGGTGCCCAGCACGGCGGCATCATGGCGGGGAGCAAACGAAGAGCCTTTTGGTCCTACTCCCACCTTCCTTGCACGCCGGGAGGGAGGCTGCGGTGTAGCTGCAGGTGTGAGAAATCTGAGAGGGGACAGCTAGAGTTACTGGTTGAACTGGAGTCCCAAAAATATGATTGGGAGTGGGGAGAAGGGCAGGATCGTCCATTTGTTCAGGGAGTTGCTCAAGAGCGTACTGGCTCCACCTGTTCCACAGGTGCTGGGGCTTTGTGTCTTTCTTAGCACATCTGCACTTATCTTTGCAAAAGATATAATTACTTTCATTGCATACAATCAAATGTTGGGGAGGGGGGGAGGTGAATCTCAATACTGTCGTTCCCATGATTTTAGATTACTCTGTAATTCCAGCCCCGTGGTCCAGCGGACTGGGAGTGCGCAAGTGTCCATAGACCTACAAGAGGGAACACGTTCGTGCGCTGGCAGCATTGCCGGCACGTGTGGTGTTGGGTAGTTCTGCTGGATACATCTTGCTTTTGAACCATGCCTTCTTTCAGGTATATGTCTAGGTTTTGTGCTTGAAAAAAAGTTGGAAATCTCATCCATAGACTCCCCGAATATTGGAAAACATACAGGGTATCTATAAAAGAAACCTGTAATTACGGGATATGGGGGGTTTTCAGTGCTTGCAGTTTGTAAGATGGTGCTATCAGAGTTGGACATTTTCATTGCAGATTTTAAATGAATCGCTGCAGTTGTGCTCTGTGCCTTTGATTTTGTTTCCTGTGAATTTTCAAACCCATCAACAGAACAAATATATTTGTTGGATCTGTTAGAACAATGGCTTAATTCGAGGAAATAGCTCTCTGCTCATGGGTAGTCATGAATGCACTAACAGGATACATTAAACAAATAAATTACTTGGTGTCAGTTATTCACTCGGCATTGTCAAGGGTAAATATGTAAACATGTCCGCACAATCTGTAAGCAACCACAGATACATTAGGGAAGGCAAAGGGTAAATGGCTGACAGCCTGCACAAGTCCCTATTCTAGCAAGTTTTGGCATGTCGTTTGTTGATAAACCTGTTTGACTGAACATGCCCCATGCTCCCGCATTTTAGAGTGATGCTAGACACTGGCTAGTAGTTATTGCAAGGCAAGTAACAAATCTCACTCTCTGAGGTTAAAATAGCCATATTCTTTTGTTGAAGGGTACTAGAGGGAGCACCTTTGGTGATCTGGATCTACGTGACTTTTATCTAAGCCGTGACCACATGAGTACCTTGTTAAATCACACAGGCCACTCTTCCTTTTTTTTTTTTCTCCTCCTTTTCCTTTTCCTTTTTTCTCCTTCTCCTTCTCCTTTCCTTCTCCTTCTCCTTCTTTCTTTTTCTCTCCTCTAACCTGCATCAGGACTTAAAATCAAGCGGGTGTCAGCTGAAGGCCAGATGAGTTCTGCTGGTGGATCAGTCCTTTGTGGATCAGATGGTATGTGAGGATCCCACAGAGAGGGCTTCTGCCAGCTTGCTTAGATATAAGCTCTTAGTCATTGGTAGTCCGGGACTGAGAAATGTAAATGAAACCTTCAGTAAACATTAACGATATCTATACCGCTCACAAAATAATAATATGTCATTCACATGATTAAATAGAGGATCTCCCTTGTCGTCTTAATCTTTTTTGTCATCTATAATAATGACAACAATTATGATAATCTATAATAAATATAGTATGTTGTATAATTAAAAATGAGTTGTCTTCAAGTCCTCTGATGAATTCTAAGTGATAAAGACATAATATATATTGTAACAAGTTTTAAGAAATGTCTATCTCTGAATGTGCTTTCTTTTTTTTTTTTTTTTTTTTATTTTGTAAATTATTTTACATAGCTGTAAATAAGCAAAATAATTCAAAGGTGCCTAAAACCTCTGGGACAGGGGTTGTGTCCTATGGTTTCACACTGAGAAGTAGGTACATTTTAAAATTGCACCCTTAATGTTATTTTCAAGTTAGGAGCCTGGGAGCGTGCTTTCAAACATTTCCTAAAGCAGCGTTTTCAGTGCCTGCAAGCAGTTCCATGCACCAGGATAAACATTTACATGTTCCCGTACAAGGACACGAGGACTCCAAAAGCCCCAGTTCACCTAAGAGCCGTAGTGGAGCTCCACCACGTCTACTCATTATTGACCGTTTGTTTCCCTCTCACTAGTGGGAGTTAGGAAGCATTTTCTTCTGTAATACTTATATTTTAACCTTTTGTTTCTTACCAGTGTTTGTCTGCTTCAGGTTTTTTTGAATTTTATCCGTTTGATAAACATACGGGGAACATGGCAGTGCCTGCCTATTGCCCCGTTGTACATACTGGATTTGGGAACAGATCCAGTATTAAAGCCTTTCCAAGGGAAAAAGTGAGCAACTGCTTTTATTAATTTTACTTTTAAATGAACAGATTTGACCCCAAGTCTGAATTGTTGTTGAGGTAAGGTTAAGAAGGATAATATTTTTTATTAAATCAACTGGAATCACTGGAAAACAGGCACTTTGGTGACCTCGGTGGCCGTCCCTCGAGTCTGAGATGAATTGCTGCTACAAAGGCAGGCTGGAGCTGAGCACAGAGTGCTTGTGGGAAGGACGGCCTCAAATGTTGAAGAAGTTTATAGTTATAAATAGCTGCAATTTATTGCAGCCAGAATGCAATTAAAAGTAAATAACCCAGAAGATGTCTTACTGGCACTGTAAACAAGTGCCTTTGCACATGGAATAGGCCACACTGTGTTAACTTTGGGAAGACTGCTATGAGCTGCAATTCCTTGCTTTTTAGCCTTCATTGTAAAAGCTTCTCTTTGAATTTTTCGGCAGCCCTATTTGGTAGAGCCTGTTAGGGGGTTTTTGAGTCTTAAACTCTACATGCGTAAGGTTTACAAACAAAGTTACAATCCATTAGAAGTAATCATTTCTTTTCTTGCAGAATTAGGAATGAAGTCTTTTACCAGTGCAGTCAGTCCATAGTTAGATCTTTAAGAGTTGAGGAGAGCCGAGTTTGTGAAGATGTCTGCAAATATTTGTATTCAGCATTTCTCGCCTGCCAAATTGGACACTCTGTTCACAAGATAGAAACCCGTTAGTGGTATTAGCCTGCTAGATCATGGAAAACTTAGTTATTTGGCATCTGCAATATTGTACTGAGCAAAGAGGAGAACTGCAACTCCTCTCCAACTTTTTTAACTCACCTGTTTGGGATCTGGTATTTTGGCCACTCTTAAAACTTTTTAGCCTTTACATGTTCTTCCAGAAGGAAGACGTGCCATGTCGTAATGTATTTATTTAAAAGGGACTAGGGTGACAGGAGAGAATTGCGAGGGGATCAGGAAAGAGAAGAACTCCCTTTGAATTTTGGCCTTTGGATCTAGTTTCAAAATGTTTCCGAACTGGGTTTGTCTCCTGTGTCAGTCGAGGGCAAAGCCACCATTCACTCCTGCAGCTTGGGGACTAGGGTCCCTGCCCCACCATCCTGCCTTGCTGCCTCGTGGGGCTCGGTGCGTTTGGATAACAGGATGGGGACAGCGAGTTTGTGGGTTAAGAGAGGAACCAGACGGCGCGGCTCAGCGGCAGATAACGTTGGCCTCGTGCTCAGCGATATCCTGGCCAGCAGCGAGGGTGAGCGCGGGGGCGTGCACGCACGGCCATGCAGCGGCGAGGGGCTGTAGCTCTGTGCCGCAGGGAAGCACGGTACAGGCAGGGTTGGTGGAGGGGCATCAGGCAAGAGTTTGTCGTATTAAGCCCTCTTCTCATCTGCCACACGTCATAGGCCTTCTGATGAAGTGCATGTGTGCCCTTACGCGGAGCTACTCCCAGGAAGGAGGATGATCTCCAAAACCTCTCGCTTTTCAAGTATTCAAGGAGAAAAAAAGCCTCAAGTCCATATTCATTAGCAGCTCTCACCGTGAGAAAATGATAGCACGGCCAAGTCAGTAAATGGGAAAAAGCTTCGAAAACCCGTTAGTGGTATTAGCCTGCTAGATCATGGAAAACTTAGTTATTTGGCATCTGCAATATTGTACTGAGCAAAGAGGGGAACTGCAACTCCTCTCCAAGTTTTTTAACTCACCTGTTTGGTGAGTTAGATTAGTTCTTTATTCTGTCTTGGAAATGATTTCACGTGGGGCACTAGAAAAAATGACGGAAATGCCAGTTACAACTTTACGGGTAAGGGCTTGGTTATGCAACACCCAAATATAAACTGAAACATGATACAGTTGAGGATGCGTCATATATAGTATTCCAGGAGACCATATCCAGAAATCGTAGGACTGCTTCCGTAAGTGACCATGTGCATCAGCTGTACCAGGAAGGTTATCAAAGTCTGTGAGTGGGGAAGGTTTGCGAGTGTTTCTGGCAGAGGGTGTTGCACTCCTGATGTCAATGGGACGCTCACCATGGCTTCAGGGAAAGAACGTGTCATGTAGCATCTAAACTTCTGTTTATGTTTATTTGGATCCCGGTAGCGACACTAGATACCGCTCAGCGAGAGAATCGCGATGCACTTCATCTTTCTCCTCTGCGACTTCTTTTGCTTTCCCCCTGCTTTTGTAGGGTTCCTCTGTTCTCCCACTTGCATTTTAACCCTACCATCACTTCCAGTCCCCTCTGTGCCCCGCACAGCCACCTCTGCAGAAGCAAACAGGCAGCGCTGGCACTGAAGCGTCCTGGCCTATCGAGAGTGTATCATACTCCCGTGTATCGTGCGATATCGAAGGCAGCACTGGCCGTGCTGTCTGCAGGAGCCGATGCTGCAGGACCATTGAGCAGGGTGGACGGTCGCGCAGTGCGTCAGGACAGGAGGAGCTGCTCCTTCTCCCAGGGTCTGTGTTGGGTCCTGCTATAAAGTATGTTTTCCCTTATCAGTATCGAAATGTACTGTTAATTTTAAAATACTCAAATGTGATTAATGTGGTATATATCCATGAATAATAACTATTAAGAAAGTTAGAAAATCTATGTCATTCCCTTTTAAGATCATTCCCACAGAAAGTTAGTCCATTCGTAGAAGGGCAACTTCTAATTGGCTTTAAATCTGTTATTTTTGGATAGCTGTGTATCGTACAACATTTCCTTAGGGACTTGGAGTATGTATTTTAATTTTACATGCTGTTTTTCAAAAACACCTGGTGCAAATTTAGCCTTATCTGTGGAATCGCAGCCAGTGCTTTCACAATTTATTTGTAAATAGTCACAAGAAGTTAACAAACGGGGAGTGAGCGGAGTTGCACGTACCCAAGGAGGGCTGGTTTGATATGAATTGGGGTTTCCAGGTTGATTGGTCCCAGACTGGGTCACTTGGAAAGTGGCTTAGGAGACAGTTACCGCGTTTCTAAGAAGGGTTGAGCTCAGGCTGTCTTCCTTCTGTCGAGGAGGATAGTGTCTTTTCTTCTACTTGACTGTCTAATTTCCTGAAACTCGTAGGAATGTGGTATCTGTGACGTACTTACTGGGTGAGCAAATTGAGCTAAAACTGAGCAGCAGGTTCAGAAATGACTGCGGAAGGAGGGCAGGGCGGGTGGAGAAGCTGAAAGACATGCAGACACCTGGAGGGAGGCACACCACCAGAGCCTCACTTCGCAGGACTCGTTTACTTAAGAAAACGAGCGAAAAAGGAATTAGGTTAGTCAAGACCAAACGACACTCAAGAACTTAAGAAGAGCTGCCCAAGGATGCAGGTGGTGTACCTCTCCCTGGGTCCGAAGACCCAGACGGAGCTGTGGGCAGGCCCGTGGAAATGGGCAGGCATAGTGTCAGAAAAAGCAAGAAACATTAACAGTGCTTTTATATGAAAACACACCACTTCTAGACTGGGCACCGAACAGCTTTTGAACAGTAGCAGGACTCAGAACTCACCTTTTTTTCCTGAAGATGATATTTAGCAAGAACTGTCTGCTATCGCTTTACTGTATCTTTACCATTGAAATGACTAGAGATATTTTAAGTGGCAGTTTTCAGAATATCTGCATTTAAATCGTTAATCTATTGTCTTCTAAATGTTTTTGTTGAAAAGGCCTAAGTAAGTGATAATGCTCGTATTTTCACATGAGTAAGCGAGGCCTCAGCCTGCAGGGATCCCCGCTGTTCTCGGGCTTCCTTCGGGTAGCCTCACCGCCATGAAGCAGAAAGGCAGCTCAGCTGCAAGGCACCAGTGGGAAGGAAGCTTCATTTTGCACTATTCTGCTAAAAATTCTAAAAAAAAAACATTTAGGATTCATAAAACATTCATTGTATTTTTATCTCATCTTCTAAAAATTAAAAATAAAATTTTAAAGAATTTAGAGCTGACAATAGCCTAGTACCAAACCCTCTTGCTCTATACCTAAGCCCTGAGGTTTCCCAGTTTGCATTGTTCTCCTTAATATGTAATATCTCTCCTTCATTTTTGTTTTTTTGGTTTGGTTTTTGTTTTTTGGGGTTTTTTTTTGTTACACAAAACTCAGATTATGAAGTGAGAGAATAGCCTGGACCCTTCCTCAGCTCTGGGGAAAATAAGTCCTTCAATATCAAGTGGAGAGTTCTGTTCTTGGTCTTGCATGGCCCTGATGGTTCTTTGGGAGGTGGAGACTTGACGTGAAGTGACAGGGGCAGCAGGTCCTGCAACCCTGACCCTGGGCAAGGCTGGAAGTCCCCAGGTGGCTTAAATTAGGGTCTAGTGCCACAGGGAGCCTATTCCTTCTGCTGCTACAGGAACGCGCTGGTAGCTGGCAGCGTGGTCGTGGGCCGGGGTCCTGCTCGCTGAGGAGTCTTAGAGCGGGGAACGCGTTACAGTAACACAGTGCTGTTCGTTATTTAAACATACGGTCAGCTCCGCTTTAGTTTGTCTGAGGAGATGATTTTGTCCTATTCCTAAAATCATGATTTAGCCTGTGTTAGTTTTATCGATGCAAACATTTTCTATTATAAGGAATTTGAGCCCTTCCAGGTCAACTGATTTACATGATAAAGTAGCTGATAGAGCATATGCATGTCAGAAAGGAAAATACGCCCAAGTTCTGTGTGTTTTGGCTATTTCCACCTGCTTTTTGATATATGTATCACAGAAGTATGCAAGAATGAGATTACTTGCCATGTTTGGAGCTCTGTGAGCAAGAAAAAACATGAACTTTCAATGCCACAAAGACTCAGATTTGCTGAATCTTTAAAATGTGTCTGTGCCGAGCGCTCCCTCCGAGTTCATTGCTGAATTACTCTGCGGCAGTGTTTGTTTTCTCCCACGTAACTTCAAACATTGAACGTGTGGTCTCTATACAATACTCATTAATGCAGTTCATTGCTTTATGGATATGGTGAACAAAGAGGATGGATATGGATAATGTGAACGCCTCCCTGTGGAGGCAGATACCAGCCCGAGGGGCAGTTCCTTCCCCGAGGACGCAGGGGGGCACAGAGGGTGGCAGCCCTGCAGGGCGCACACCCCACACCACCCCAGCGAGCCTTTGGTGGGGAGGGCAGCAGCATACACAGGTATGGGGCTTATGTGTATGCAGCGTGTGCGCTACACAGCAGATACTTTGCTGAGTGTATATCCCAGCAATCCTGACCTCTGATGTCACTGTTACCTGCTCAGCCAGTGCCATTAGAAATGCTGAATCCATTAACTTTGACAGATTTATGGGGTAAGCAGATGTCACTGGTATTATGAGAAGCAGTTACATTCATGGGGAGATTTTATGATTCACTGTATCCGCTTATGTAAACCTTAACTTTTACGCCGAGAGCCGCTCAGGAGCACGTTGTCCTGCTGGCAGGGTCAAGGAGGAGAGCTCGGTGGGAGCAGGGAGCAGGGGCTGGAGGGGTTGGGGAGTAGGGCTGGCAAGGCTTGGGGTGCAGGGCCTGCTGGGGAGCACGGATGGGTGGCACTGGGGAGCGGGACCAGCGGGGTGTGGGGCTGGTGGAGTTGATGGTCAAGGCTGGTAGGAAACAAGGCCAGCAGAGTTGGGGAGCTGGGACCAACGGGGAGCAGGGCTGGCTGGGTCGGGGAGCAGGGGCTGGCAGGGTTAGGAAGCAGGGGCTGGCAGGGTTGGGGCACAGGGCTGTGGGGACTGGTGGGAGCAGGGCTGGTGGGATTTGGGGAGCAGCACAGGCGGGATTGGGGAGTGGGACCGCGTGGGGTTGGGAAACAGGGGTTGGCAGGGAG
>VYXH01009747.1:130053-147969 GCA_013397275.1 Burhinus bistriatus | reverse complement strand
AAGTCCTAAGGCGTGGGGTTGAGTGACTAGCCCTGGGCGACTCACTGGATGGATTGTCCTCTCCATCCTCCTTCGCCTGGCCCTCAATTTCCAAAGCCCCATACCTATTACGCAAGGGCAGTTGGGAAGGTGAGGGGGGCCGGGAGGGCTTTCGCTTGCCTCTCCGAGGAGGGACCTGTCTCCACTCCCCCTTGTCCCTTAGATCCCCTCTTTCTGCCTGGTGACAGGAGGGAAGGGGATCATCCACTTCTGGTAGGGCCTCTTCCTGCTGCCTATGCCTCAGGGTATGGCTCTACCAATCTATTTCTCTTTCACACTTTCTAATGCTTCTTAACCTTTCTACCTCCTGCCTCAGTTCAACCACCTGCCTGAGCAGATCGTTTATTTGATGGCACCGCACACAGGCGGTGTCTCTGGCTCCCTCTGATACCAGTGCCAGGCTCAGGCATTTGTTGCAGCCGGAGACCTGCACAGCCACACACTTGCGCAGGAGCACAGCTTGAGTTCCCACATTCTTTCTTGCAGTGGCTTTGGGCCGTTTAGTGGCCATGTTCTTCTCCTGAGCCAGGAGGTGATCAATCCCTGCTGCCTCCTGCATGCCCTGAGCACATCCCCCTGCATGCTGATGTTCCTCCGCTTGCTCTTGCCCAGCTGGTGGCCAGCTTCATCTCAAGGCTTGCAGCGACCTACTGTGCGAGATGCTGCACCCTGTTCGACTGCTCTCGCCGTGGTGCCACCCACTGGCTACCTGCATGCCTGCGGACTTACCTGCACTGGAGCTGGTCTCCTCGGCGAATGACCACTAGCATGTTTACCGCTCATTTAGAACTGCCGCCTGTGGCANTTCTTCTCCTGAGCCAGGAGGTGATCAATCCCTGCTGCCTCCTGCATGCCCTGAGCACATCCCCCTGCATGCTGATGTTCCTCCGCTTGCTCTTGCCCAGCTGGTGGCCAGCTTCATCTCAAGGCTTGCAGCGACCTACTGTGCGAGATGCTGCACCCTGTTCGACTGCTCTCGCCGTGGTGACACCCACTGGCTACCTGCATGCCTGCGGACTTACCTGCACTGGAGCTGGTCTCCTCGGCAAATAGATATGGATTTTCCTAACTCGTTTTCCATGAATTTGTGAAACCCCTCATCATCTTCATATCTTTCCAGCCCAACTCCTATCATCTCCACTTAGCATCTTCTTCTGTGTCAGCGCAGTTCATCTACAATAAGCCATGATTGCCAATATAGATTACTCTCTTCTTCAACAGCCTTCCTGGACCTTAGAGTTAGTGACATGGAAACCCTCATGTGGAAGCCCCCAGAGATCTGGAACAATTTTGTGAAGGACTTCCTTAGGATGTACTAGTGTGGTCCTATCAATTCCTGCAAAGTCAATATGCTCATAAGTTCACTAGTGCAGAAGAGTTATCAAATGGCCTGTATGCAAGAAATTTGTTGGAACTCATCTTCAGATAACAAGATAATAAGAGGCTTGACTGAATTGTGGTGGGGCTTGGTAGGCATATGAACTCTTCCTTGCTATAAGGTCTAGGGCACTTGCTGCAGTGGGTGAACTGAAAGGATGATATTTTTATCTCTCCACCCTCCACACAAACCAGTCAATCAATCACAGTCCATACCAACTCTAGCACTGTAATTCTACTCTCAGCCAAAAAAGTCAGATGGAAAGGTGGAAATATTTATTTTTCGGTAATTTTTCCACAACCTAGGATTGATTTGTCAAGATGAAAGAAAAATAAAACAAGGAAAATCACAAACTTGGAAAAACTATGGTGAAAGCACAGAAACATTTGTCCTTTCTCTTTCTGTAGCACCCACCCACACATAGTCAGCCTGTTGATAACAGAAAACCTATGATAAAAGAAAAATGCAAATTTTGACACAGGACTTTCTAGCTGTCCACTTGTTCCTGGAAAATACACAAATATATCTGTAAATTATTTTCAAGCCATCTCCAAGCAGTCAATTCAACCAATGCCTGTGTCATTTTAGTCCCCATAGTAATTAGCAAAGTTTCCAGTGTGAGAAATGCTGTGATGTGCTCCCACATTGGAGCTGCCCAAATGTGATGTGTTGGTTACTGCCCAGCACACTTTGCTGGGTGGAGGAGGGAAAGTCTCTTCATCTGCCTGACAGCCATGACACAGTATTTTAAGACACTTTATGGGATTTTGAGGCACTTTATGAGCCAAAATGTGTTGGTCAAAGTCTGTGGATGCAAATACTGTGTCACGCAGTGTAGATCTAAGCATTTTCAGTATAAGTATATTCAGTATAATATATTTTTCTCTCAAGTTGTTGCTTTATATTTTTTAACTATTTGTTTTGCAGCAGTACTGTACTAGTTTGGAGAACAGCTGCCCCATTTTGCAGCGTCTCAGTCTCATATACCAGAGGAGAATTTCCTTCTCTCCAAGGAGCTGAAGGACATAGTAAAAGCACCATGAAGGGTCTTGAACCTTCCGTTGCCCTCTTCACCACTCGGTCAGGGCGCTGCAAGTTGCTCCTTCAGCCAAGGTCTTCTAATGCAGTCATTTTAGCTCTCAGTTGCCTGTCTAAGAAAGAGGCAAACAAAAATATTTGAGTCATCTGAACCAGCATTAGTCAGCTGGAGAGTGTTTTGCTGTAAACTGGTCTGATCCTCCGAGGTGGGATGGTAAGAGGCTGTGTTTTGCTGTCTGTTCATTGGGCTGGAAATCAGGATCTGCTCTGAGATGTGTTTTAACCTGTGTTACATGGGTAAACCACTAAGACGTTCTTTATCTCATGCTCACAGTCATAAAAAAACCTCACAGTGATTCTTTGGACACCAAACATGATTTAGGGAATGCATCATGAAAAGGTGCTCCATCATAATATATGATATTTTCATTCCCTAATTTCTTCACAAGCCTTCTTTGATTCACACCTTGCTGCTGCTGAAGAAAACACACCAAGGCATGTGAATACAGCTTAAGAGGTAAAAGACTGACAGTAAATGGGCTTTCTAGTTGCCTTTTGAAGTAACTTCTTGTGCCCTCAGAGAGTCTGCAGGCCACAGGCAGCAAACTATGACATAGCATAAGGTGTAGCTGAAACATAAACAATACAAGGATTTAAAGCAGAAGCAACCGTCACTTGAGTCACAGAAGCACTGCTGTTTGTAGGGTGTTTGTACTTCGAGGATGTGCCTGCCCAAGACACCTGAGGCAACCCTGAGGGCCTTCATGCTTGGATCAACCTGTGTGGAAGGCTTCCTGCCCTGTTGGGAGGGGAGCCTCAAGGTGCCACGGGAATGGGTTCTCTTTGTACGTAGGATGAAAGGCGAAAATGGGAGATCCTTCTCTGGAGTGGGAGCCGCACTGAAATGCCGAACTCCATCGCTCCAGACTCCATTGGCCCTGGGGACCAACATTCTTTGGACCTTTGTTTCTGCATGCATAAACACATCCAAGTAACTATAAACTGTCTTCCAGCCACAGCTTTTCTTCCCTGAAGGTGTGATGGTTTTTGCATCAACCACAAGACAGCATTGTCATCTCCACTTGGTACCAGAGCTGGTGGGTTATGGATGAACCTGTATGTCTGATGCATCTCCCCAAGACATTACACCTTGAAGTTCAGCGGACCAGGGTTTGAAACATAAACAGTATGTGATCGCATGCAGATGGCTGAAGACACGGATCTGTTTTATTTATACTTCTTGGAACGATGTTATTCAATGTGTTATCAGAGATTTTAATGTTTATTCTGAGTAATTCCCAGACAAAATTTAACTAGCAGCCAATGGAAGAGCCTAATAAGGAGTCAGATGGAAAAATGTCTTTTCTGTGTCTGTGGACCATAAATCACAGATGTTGTAAGGGCCACAAATCTTGGCTCTTCATGCCATTTAATCTCAGCTCCCTCGCTGCTGTTGAAGGAGATTTAAAGGCTGCCAGTCTACTCCTATGAGACATAGGTGTACTGATTTGCTCATTCTTTAAAAAATGAAACAAGCTGAAAGGGCTGGTAAAGGCTTCTACAAGCACAACACGGTGCCCTGGAAAGGCTATAAGTAGTTTCCACTGAACACGCTGAATTACATGTATGATCTTGGGCTGAACACCTGCAAAACCAAAGAAAGCTCCCTTGGTAATCAGATCTGCCCTTAGCCTGCCTTAACCAAATAAGACACATCTTGCTCTACATATGTTGAGGTAGTGCTAAATTATTTCAGTCAATGACCAAGTATCTCCTTTAGGTAAAAATGAGTGCCTTACTCCTCACTAAATTATGTCCAGGGTCCACTCCCAGCTGTTGGATGCTGTGGTCCCTGGGTCCCAAAGTCTGAAAAGCAAACAGATTTCTCCTATGAAAAGCTCATCAGCCAGTCTTCCCCCATAAAACAAGTTTTTGTACTCTTTCCTAGTTCCTGGGCACTTTTCAGAACTTTTTTTCACCTCCCTGACCCTGGAAGCAGAAAGAGGATTTAAAACTTTTTGCTGTACTTCTGAGAGATGGCTGCAAACACAGCCAGTGCTCACGGGCAGAGGAAAAGCTGTGTTGGCCCCTGTCAGGCCTAAAAAGCAAGTGACCTGGATAAAGCGATGAGCAGTCCTGGAAGTCTGAAGTGTCTCTGCAGATTGGCAAAGCTGTGTTAACTTGTCAAGCCAGGGCACATGAAGTGGGGCCCAGGTCCAGCTCGAGTGTCAGCCTCACTGATGTCAAAGGCTTTCCTCAGTACCCACTGCATCCAAGGTGCTGTTTTACCTTCTGTATCTGAGGCTGCATCCAAGCCTTTGGAGAAGAGGGTTGTATCAGTGCCGTGGGTACAGAGGAAAAGGCCACATGTCTTTGGCAAGGCTGAGGCATAAGCAACAGCCTTGCCAACAATAAATGATGCTTTTAGGAAAGCCCAGCCCCAGTGCTATTCATTTTTGTAGCCAAATTGAACTTCTCTTCACTTGTTATACCTGCTTTTTTCTTGGATTTGTCTGAAATAGCAGCTACAGCTCAGAGCCTTTATTTTTTACAGTCATGAAGAGTCCCATGCAGGCATCAGGTCCTACTGTTATCCCCCCATCTCCAGCACAAGAGGAGGTTGGAAACGGCTGCTCAGATGCACCAGAGCAGGAAGGATTCCAGTCCTACGTGTCTTCCTCCCTGGGACACTCCTGCCCCTCCTTTTGCAGCCCCCTGATGGGACCATGCACAGGAGGTGCAATGTTTGTTTGCTGGTTTCTGCCAAGGAGCTTTGCCTCCATGTGCATGTTGGCTGCATAAAGCACTGGCTTGTCACAGAAAGCAGCTGAAATACCTGTTCAAACCCAGTTTTTCCTGGAGGCTTTTGTCATATGAGTACAGGAATCAGAATTAACCAACACATAAATAAATAACCTCCAAACACCAAGTCCTGCTGTTTTTTAAACTTGAGAAACCTCCTGGCAGGTGCTTAGGAAGTGAGTTCATTGCCCTGGGGAAGAATGATTTTTTTTCACGTATGACATGAGGCTTTATTAAAGGACAGAGGCTATTAGGTGGCAGCATTTCCACGGGCTTTGGCTCTGTTTTATTCCCTTCCCCTCCACACCAGCCATGGGACAGGAAGGATGAGGGCGAGAGAACAGGCTTTTAAACCCTCTCAATCTATTTAGCTGGCCAGATCTAGAAGGACTTCTGTGTGTTGTGACATGCATATCCCCAGACTCGGAGGGTCCCCATTAATGGGATTTTCTTGCCCTTCCTGCCCCAAACCTCTGCTTCCTTAGTGCAGGGAGGAAACACCTGAGCCATCTCAGAAATGTGACTTTAAAACCATCTAGGTCTGCAGAGATGGTGGAGATAACACATTTTTAAGACACAGATTATTTACAAAATAAATTGATCACTCCTTGATTATGGTTGGCTATCTGATGTATATGATGTCACTTCTCATGGTAGTTTTTTTTTCTGGAAATAGTATGATCAACTCAAGTTGTTACTACTGCCTTGTGGCTTATCCTATAGGTGCGTGGGGATGGGTAGACTGGGGAATAACACCATCCAATGAACCTTTGGGTGAGCTGGTAGTGCCTAACAAAGCACAAGCTCAGTAATCATGTAATGAACTTTCCTAATCCCACTTGGATTCAGGTGATTTCATACATATCAACAATGACATATCATTGACTGATCCCAGGAGGGGTCACAGCCCAGTGCTGTCCTATGAAAAGCAAAGAGACAGCTTTGGAGGAGGCGACTGTGATTGGGACCCTAGCAAAGGTGCTTGACTTGCTCTGCATGGAAACGAGTGCTGGTGCTGAGCAAGGTTATCTCCCAGCTTCTGAGGCAAGCTCAGCTCAGAAAAAACCACTGTTATCCTACACAGTCAGCGAGACTAGCTGTAGCTGCTTGAAGGGCAGTTATAAGGCACTGGAGAAAAAAAAGAGCCTTTGAGTGGGGAGCTTGGAGGGCTTCTCCTACCCTCAGTCCATGAGCAGATGAACAGAGTCCTCAGCTACGGGTGAAAAAGGCAACCACAGCCTACAAGGCTGGGGACTGGTCTAAAACTGTCTGCTGCCCAGCTTCCTGCAGATGCATCCAGGAGAACCAACGGGTGAATGATCTAAAGTCCATGACAGGTCTTCATGACTTATCAGCAATGTTGTTCATTCAAATCACTGGATGAGCATGGAAGAAGGAGGAAGCAGTAGGGCAGATGGGGCACAGGACCATGCCTTGGTCTTTCCCACTCCTCCTTCAGGAGGTGATTGGGACGCTCTTAGTTAGCTGATGGCTACAGGGAGGCAAAGCCTTCTGCAGGATAAAGTCTGCATCCATTAAGCCCACAGTGCAATTGCTTGCTGCATTGGCAAAGTAAGAAGTCACATGCCAGCCAGCTTGCCATACAAAAAAATTCCTGTACAGCTCTCAAAGCACGGCTTGTGTACATCTAGTAACTGTCTTGCACCTTAGTGATGGTTGAGTGTTGCTCCTTTCGCTTAGATGCCCTGCTGAAAAGCATCCCACCAAAATCCATCAACACAAATTAAAAAATTATCATCGGTCAGCAGAGATGCCATAACTGGCTGGTGTATGCTCTTGTCCTAATGTAACCTACATCTCAGCTGATTTGTTCTAACTCAATGATTAATGGTAATTTGACTGTTCACCTGTGTTTCTTCTCCTCACTGGTGCTGCATTCTTTATCTCTGGGCCAATGAAACTCAAGGGGTTTTCCATCAAGCCAACACATTACATCAGCACAAGAGGGATCAGTGCCTGGTGTCTCTGAGAAGTTGGAATGCTGAAAGGGCACTGATTTATGAGAGTTGGAGTGAAGTGGTAAGTGAAGCAATAGCTCCTTTTCCATGACACTGCCCTGTATTTTGTAACCTGCCTCATGGTCACCAGATGATTAGGACCTTTCCTGAATGCATGATTTCCCTTACCCTGAATGTTTATTATGGCTGGTTTCAATTATTTCTTTCCTTCACACTCTGTATTTCAACCTGCCTCGGATGAACAATTCATCTACTCTATCAAATGACTTACCAAGATAGATTTCACATATAAGGCAAATATATTTTGCCTCCCCTCATAACTTCACAACAGCATTTTTTATAATTCTGCTTCCTCTGCCTTATTCCTGGCAAACCTTTACCCAGAGCAGAGCTTTCCACCTGTGCAAGGTGGTTATGAAATGCCACTGGATAAGAAAAGTAGCATTTACCGCTATTTTGTCTTGACCCTTGTGCCACGGCATTTCCCATGTTACTTCACTGGACATGTAGAACGCGGTCAGAAAAATGTTGGGACCCTTGTGTAGGGCTGCAACAGCACCCCACCACAGAGCTTCGCATTGATGTGTACGTTCAGAGTAACTGGTGTCAATGCAGAGTTGCACATAGTTGTGTTTTACCTATGCACGTGCGCTCACACATGCCCATCAAGCACCAATGATGCCATGATGCTTGTGAAAAAGCTCCTTTTCCCATGAATTTATACTTTTTGAATCATTGATATCATTTCAATTAAGAATTGCAGGAGAATTAAGGGAGTTGGTGCATTTAATGCATACGCATGTGGTTGCTCAGTCTTTATATTCTTCTGCTCATAGTTAGCATGGATGGGACCCACAGAGGGTTTATAAATGAGTGATGATGGCTTGGAGGGTGATTCCTGGGAAGTGGCATTGTGTGGGAGCCAAGGTGGGTACGGACACTGCTATAGTACCCAGGTGAGTTGAGATCTGTGTCAGCAAAAAGCACGATGAATATACAGGCAAGGCTGAACGAGCACTCAGCAAAATTCATCTGCAGTTCATCGAGGCAACACATGGAGAGAGTTCACAGGGAGTTTATCATGGGAACTGTTGAGGGTTAATGGCCAGCAGAACAGATTGAGCTGTGGGATTACTAAATAATGAACTTTTCTCTCCAATAAATTTGGCCCTGACTTGACTTATAAAAAATCAATAACATGCTACACTTCAGACAATTTTTTTTTCTTTTTTTGGAGGGAGGAATGTGGGCTCAGAGTAATTTTTAAACTACTCTTTCATATATATATAAAAATATATTTTACCCTGACCATTTATATGAAAGCTCTGATGTGCCACATTTATTGCAGCTTCATCACATAGATAGATTTTTATGTGGGTGCCTGGCTATTGCTTTGTTTAATCATTCCTTTCTCTTCCCTCCCCAGTCCCTCGCCTCCCTACCCTTCTATGCTTTTTATGACACTATCACCAGCATAGATCTACAGGAGGGTTTTCATGTGATATAGGATGTCAGAGAGGTCAGGTCAGCTGGGACAGAGCCAAAAATATTAGCACTTTCTAGCCACTGAAGGGAGAAATTGAAATAATAGTTAGCACTTACAAACTGGCAGATTTTCAACTGCAAGAAGAGGGAGGGCTTTTTTTTAGCTTTATTTTGTTTCTAAGGGGAGAGGAGATGGTTTCAGTTCCTGGATATAGAACAGACTTTCACGGTGATGTGCATTTATGTTCGGATTACTTTTGGGTTGGAAGTGGGCACTGGGCTGGTATCTGCTCTTGGACTGCTGTGTTTCCTGAGTTTCCCACAATCCTGCTTCCCTCCAGCTCTTTATGGAAGTAAGTCCCTCAAATGACCACATATAGTGGGCTCCCTCACAACACACATCACCTTCAATGTAGCTAAATGATTGCTTGTATTGTCCTAGGGCTAAATTTAAATTCTAGAGGTTTATTACCTGGATTTCAGCTCTCCTCTTACCTTGCACGTTTTTTAAATCTTGTCTGTTCTTCACGAGGTCAATGTACAGGACAGGGAATTAAACCCTAAGGTAAAAGGTCCTATTAAGCATTTGAATACCATGACCTTCAGCAAGCCACTCATCTGTTTTGTGACTTCTTTCCCTCTCTCATATAAATTGATATGAAAAATCAAATCCAGATGCCTTGTGGTGTGTGGAGGAGTCGTTTCATCATGGAGCAAAGGACTTTGCCTCTGTGACAGATGTTGTGAATGGGTATGGGCATATGGTTGTGTAATGTGTCTCTGTGTGTGCTCTACTGCCCTAAAATGGGTGAAGTTAGAATTATTTTGCTGTGTGCAAGTCTCTTCAAATCCTATATGATTTCAGAGAAACTTTCTCAATTGAAGGAGGAGGGACTTTACAACAAGGACAACTCCAGTGTCTATGATTTTGCTTTGTCTTTGTGTGGGTACAACACAGCAGAGGTGCTCAGAAATAGTCATGACACCAAAATCTTACTGAACATTGGCCCAGAGTCTGTGAAGCTGGATTCCACTGAAGATGGGCTGTGGGTGTATGTCAGATGGTAGCTACTGCTGGAGAAGAGAAAATTACTTCTTCCAGTAGCATTGGCTGCTGTCCTCAGTCTTCCTGACATCAGTGATAGCCAGCCCAGCTTTTCAGGCATCTTTTTCCAATCATGAACAGCCAAAGGTCAAATGATGATTCTTTCTCTTTCAGGTGTAGAAGCGGCCATACCTGTTGGGGACTCAAGGAGTCCCCTGCAAAACCATGACTGAGATGCAGAAGACAGGTGAAAAGGAGCATTGCAAAAAGATCACAGGGACCTGCTCTGTCCCTGGTTATCTTATGCATCAGTGGGTCCATACAGGTTCTGCTTCTCTTCTGATGCCACAAGTATCATGAGGATCTTCATGACTGATATCTTCCCAACAGCCACACTGCAACTAGCACTGGGTCAGCGTTGTCAAGAGATACATAGTGCTTTGACCCTGCTACTGCCTTGTGGGGGGAGATGACTAAGTATACCAAGGGCACAAAGCCGTTGTCCCATGCAGCAACACTGAGAAATTGCTTTCAGCAATGCTATGGGAAGTAGCTAGAATGGTAAACTCTATCAATCAGGGCGTCAAAAGCCAAGAATGAGGAGAAGTTTCTGGCTTTATAATTGCAGGTTGTTTCACAGCTCTGTGCAGGTTGGGAGTGGGTAGTAACCTTCAAGTTATGGACAAGATAACATCACTGAAGTTCAGCCAGCTGGGCTGCTCGTTTAAATCAAGAAGGCTACTGGCTCAACCCTCAACGTCTCTTCCAGAGACTCTTCCAGAGAGCTCCCCTTGTCCATCTGCTGACAGGCAGGCTTCAGCAAGAAGGTTTCCAATCCAAAGTCTGTGTGATTATGGAGAGATCTCCAAAGCACAGGGAAAACCAAATTGATGGGACATTAAAATCAGTGTCTGTGGGTCTCTGTTAACCCTTTCCACAACACAATGCCAACTAGTGGTGACCTACAGACCTTAAATTTTCTAGAAGTTTACAGCACACTTTCTGACAGCTATTGGAGCTTAACTGCCTCCTTTTGCTCCTAATTGCAGTTATTAACTTTTGGAGGGAGGAAGATTTATAGACATTATGAAATGGCCTAAATATGATTCTTTTCCTTCCAGTGTCATATTGTCTTCACTTATTTGGAAATCTTGACAAAAAGCAAACAGTTGGTGCTCATTAAAATGCCATCATGCAGGAATGCAGTGACATTTAGTGGAGGATGTTTTGGAGATGTCTTTGACCTTTGCTCAGTGACTTCTCCTCAGAGTTCAGGAGGTGCCTCCATGCCACAGCATCACTTCACTGAGCTAAGGAGCTTCCAGCATGCTAGGGATTGCCACTGGATAACAGCAAAGTTTGCTTTTGGTGTCTACTATCTGGGCCTTGTTCATCAAGTTGAGTTGCTTTTTCCCCCCCCCGGCTTTTGTTCCATAAGACAGTCACAAACAAATTACACACAAAAATCCCCAGACAAAACAGTCTGCAGTTTCAAGAAAAAGTTTAAATTGATTTTTGGATGTGATGAAGGAAAGAAAATCAGACTACAAGGAGGGGTTAATGAAATGTATACACCATGAGACATCCAGACTTACTCTAAGTCACCTTCTCTAAGGACCATTGTGGTACCAGGCCATTTCACAACCTGGTAAGTCAAAAGCTCAGTAGCCCTCCTCTCCTTTTTGACAATTGTCATCAGCATAGAATCACAGAATCATAGAATGGTTAGAGTTGGAGGGACCTTAAACATCATCTAGTTCCAATCCTCCTAGACTAGGTTGCTCAAAGCCCCATCCAACCTGGCCTTGAACACTTCCAGGGATGGGGCTTCCCCAACTTCCCTGGGCAACTTGTTCCAGTGTTTCACCACCCTCAGAGTAAATAATTTCTTCCTAATATCTAATCTAAATCTACTCTCTTTCAGTTTAAAACCATGCTAACATTTGGCAAATATTATGGTGGTTGTTGCCATGGGCCTGAGCCCCTGAATTCCTGAATCACACTGAACCATTCACCTTGTATTTGAAGAATCTAAATGCCGACTCATAATGTTGTGTGAGTGCCCCCCCACCATCCCTCTCTCTCCTGACCCTCCTTAAAGCCCATCTCTACAGTCACCAAACAAAGGTAATTTCTCAAAGAACAACATGTGGCTGCAAGATACAAGTCAGAACTTCCCAGGACCACTATCAAATCTGCACTTTGTAATGTAGTTTTGGTCCTTTGTAGAATACAGAACTTTGTCTTGAATATACAAGTTGGTTGCTATGACTTCCTAGAATCACAGAATCACAGACTGATTGAGGTTGGAAGGGACCTCTGGAGGTCATCTGATCCAACCTTCAAGACTGTGTTTAGATGGCTTCTGAAAATCTCCAAAGATGGAGATTCCACAACCTCCCTGGGCAACCTGTGTCAGTGCTTAGTCACCCTCACAGTAAAAACGTGCTTTCTGATGTTCAGATGGAACATCTTGTGTTTCTGTTTGTGCCCATTGCCTCTCATCCTGTCACTGGGCACCACTGGAAAGAGTCTGGCTCTGTCCTCTTTGCCCCCTCCCTTCAGATATTTATGTGTATTAATAAGACCTCTCTGAGCCTTCTCTTCTCCCAGCTGAACAGTCGCAGCACTGTCAGCCCCTTCTCATAGCAGAGACGCTCCGATACTTTCACCATCCTTGTGGCCCTTCATTGAACTCTCTCCAGTATGTCCATGTCTCTCTTGTACTGGAGAGCCCTGAACTGGACACAGTGCTCCAGGTGTGGCCTCACCAGTGTTGAATAGAGCGAAAAGATCACCTCCCTCAATCTGCTAGCAATGCAACCCAGCATACCCTTCTTCTTTGCAGCAAGGGCACATTGCTGGTCAACTTCGTGTCCGCTNGTTTGTGCCCATTGCCTCTCATCCTGTCACTGGGCACCACTGGAAAGAGTCTGGCTCTGTCCTCTTTGCACCCTCCCTTCAGATATTTATGTGTATTAATAAGACCTCTCTGAGCCTTCTCTTCTCCCAGCTGAACAGTCGCAGCACTGTCAGCCCCTTCTCATAGCAGAGACGCTCCGATACTTTCACCATCCTTGTGGCCCTTCATTGAACTCTCTCCAGTATGTCCATGTCTCTCTTGTACTGGAGAGCCCTGAACTGGACACAGTGCTCCAGGTGTGGCCTCACCAGTGTTGAATAGAGCGAAAAGATCACCTCCCTCAATCTGCTAGCAATGCAACCCAGCATACCCTTCTTCTTTGCAGCAAGGGCACATTGCTGGTCAACTTCGTGTCCGCTAGGACCTCCAGGTCCTTTTCTGCCAAACTGCTTACCAGCTGGGGCCCCCCAGCATATACTGGCACCTGGGGTTGCTCCTCCCTAGGTGCAGGACTTTGCACTTTTTGTTGAACTTCATGAGATTCCTACTGGCCCATTTCTCAAGCTTGATGAGGTCCCTCTGGACCCGGGACTGTGGGACCAGGTCTGGCTTGTTGTAATTCCCCATGTTAAAGGAACTTGGTGAACTATTATCACTTGATCTATCCAGTTACAGCATCACCGTGGCTTGGAAAACATCAACAATGAAAGTCGTCTGCTATCACAAAGCCCAGAGTGCTTTGCAGGATTTGGCATCTAAGAACCAGCTCTCATCTGGCCTCTGGTGCCTTGTTCTGACTCAGGCATGGCTGTTACATGTGAGTGGGAGGGGGGCTGCCAACCTGAGAAAAACAACAGCCATACAGCAATAACTGTTAATTGACCGAGAGCCGCTGCTGCGGTGCCAACGAGAACAAAAGAACACGCAGCTGGCTTTGCCATCTGCGCCTGTTTAAATGCAGCTAAAACAAACTCCTCTCCAGAGTTCCCAGCTGTGAGGAAAGGTGACAAATCCAATGACAAAGTGGGGTTGCAGGTTGGGTGGGTCTGTGGCTCCTAGTCACTCAGATATGTCAAGCTGTTTGCATAGCACACGCTAAGATTCCCAGCTCTGGCTTTGTGGAAGAGAGTGGTGATGGGCTCTGATGGATGCAATCCTCCACTCAGCTGGGCAGCTTTGACTTATTTCTAGTCCTGGTTGCAGTCCACCATGAATAAAAGGCCAGGTGTTCAGAAATCGCTCAGTGCCTAAAGTACTTACGAGAGTTTTGCTGCATCCTATGTCTCTTTCCATCTGACTGGGCATAACAAGGAGAATTCTGCAATGCTTAACCTAAGAGTGCTGGGACACATGGATGGAAAAGGCCACCTATGGAGTCTATCCCCCTCAGTCACAGGGGTCATGAATGAGGGATCATGAATGTCCAGCCAACCCCCCAAAACCTGCAAAAGAAATTAAAAGCATATGGACTTGTCTTTTTCAAGGAGTTTTGCATGATATGAGGTTAAACAGAGGGAATCCCCAATGTGCTGGGATCTTGCTATGATTAGGAAAGCTGAAAGTCAATATCTAAACCTGCTATTTTATCTTACAGCCATAGCACTGTTAAGCTAAATATCTAAACTGATCCATTTAGTGAGAAAAGAGAGGAAGTAGATGGACTCATCTACTGCTCACTTCTGAAATTCAGGAATCTAGTCCAAGCTACCTAGGGTCTGCAGGAGGTGAGCTAGTCCTACATAGCAAACTAAACAGGGACAGTTTCATTCAGCCAGCCTTCCAGCTAGCTTACAGCCTCAAGAAGGCTGGGAACAGGTAAGGGGGTACCACAGGTCCTAGAAGGCAAATTGACATAGCCACACTTTTTTGAGGGAGGAAGAAAAAGAAGGAGTCAGGCCAGGTGGTCCTGAGCCATGTCATGCCACTTTCCCCTAGGGCCAGAGAATGGGTTCAGTCCCTTTTATGTGCTGATATTGATGCAAGCTCAGAGAGGTGAGGTCAACTGCCTGCTAAAGATGCCAGTCAGTCCTCGTTGACTCCCAAGGGAGCCTAGACACCAGATTAGAGTGGATATTGGACCCTCAGCTGGTTAATGCTACCTAGGATGCTCTGAGACATCTGAAGTTGTTCTGTTTGTTTCCCTAAACCATCTATTGTGTGTTTGGTGTCTTGTGTCTACACAATCTCAATCCCTTGTGGCTACTGTCTGTCTGAGACCTGAGACAAGGCAGCAGGACACATCTCTCTTTCTAGTATCTGAGGGAAGTGATATTTGTTCTCCTTTTTTGTGTGCCCACCTGGAACTACAATTCAGTGTTCGTTCCGTCTTGGACATTGCTGTTTCCCTCATAGAAAACATGCAGAGAGTCTTGACAGAGATGAGAAGCTTTGAACTCATGATCTGGTGACTGTCCCAGGGAAGCAATTGCATCGCTGTTTTGTCTGATTCACCATGGCTCTGCCTCTGCCCATCTGCAGCTCAGACATCAGAACCTTCCCAGACAGGTACTTACGTTAAAAGGAGACAAATCTATACATCATTTTACCTTCCTGTCTCTTTCCTGAGGTTTTTCCAGAGCAAGTTTCTTGCAAAGTTTACGTAACACATACAGCACTTGCATCCAATCTGCCTTATTCTGGTTGCAGCTGGTAGCACCCAGCACCACAGGGGCAAATCAAAGCCTTGGCAAGGGGAGCCCAGGCTTCCAAAGACTAATCCCAGAGAAGTGCTCAGCTCTCCTTATAACATCTGGAAACCCTTGGGCTTGGGAACCCTGGTGGTACTCAGTCCTCCTCTCACACCGGCTGTTTTTGTGCAGGGGCTATCCACTTAACAGTGATCTGTGTTTAATAACTGAGAAGGAAATGCCTGGGAATGGACAGCTAAAGCACAGATATACAATAAAGCATCCTGTGAGGGATTAAGAAAAGTATTGTTTGCTGGAGAATATCCAAACCCAGGACAGTTTTATCTATTATCTTTCTACTTCACTGTGTCTCTGGAAGTCCAGAAACCAAAGCTGTCCATAGGTTCAATGTATCTGTGACAGAAAACAGGGATAATTTTTAGGGGAATGCAAGGTCTCCAGGAGACAAAAAGGAAGCACTAATCTTTACTGTGGGGTACATTTGCAGGAGAGATTCCCATGAGCAATGGCTTTGGTAGTTTGATTCATAAGGAGATAACCATATGGGGGCATCAACCCAGAGGAAGGAGGGAAACAAAAAATAATTTTGAGTTTGACTAATGCATCATGTCACAGTGTGCAGTGAGCTTGGTGCTCCTTGAGCTCCTGGCCCCAGACAGCTCTCTTTCTACAATGTTAATTAGGGTCAGCCTTCAGGCTGTCAGACACAGTCCTCCCTCTGGTATCCCATCTCATCTTGCAACTGTCCAACTCCTGTGATGGTCTCATCTCTGCTCCCCGTGCACATCTCCCAGTCTTTCCTTTTCCTACTACGTGTTTGAAAAATATCTTTGTATGCAGGTCTGAAACAGAGGCAGCTCAGGACGCCAATTCCTTGCTTCTACAACCTTCCATCTAGCCTGGAGGGTGACACAAGACTTCATGTCCAACTTCTGGAAGGCACCAAAAAGTAGCCTGGGACACATGAAAACTCCCAGACATAATTTCATGAAAGTGCTTTCACTGTGAAGGGTTTTCCTAGAGACATTCTTCCCCTGACATCTCCAGAGCTGGTCAGTTGCTTCTGCACTCTGTTGGCTGTAGATGGGTAGAAAAGACAGACATGTAGCGCATGGTCTGTCCTGAAGGCTTAGCCATTATTCTTTCTCATTTGTTCGGCTTCCTATTTACAGTAAAGGTCACTCTACCTGAAAGCATTGGGTGGCATTTGGGGGTTTCTTTTCCACGAGGCAAAAAAGTAAATAAAGTTACACTGGACAGTAAATATTTCTCAGTATTTATTCTGTATTCATACACCCAATGCATGTCAAAGTAGGAAAGCATTCTTCAAGAGACAGAAGAAAAGCTGATAATAGTAGCGTTCTTTATATAATTCAGGCACAACTATGTGTCAACTGAGCAAGGTAATTATCCCAATAAGATTTCATGAAACGAGAAAATATCATGGATTTTATAAACCTTTTTAACATGCAGAGTGAATGCAAAACAACAAAAGGAGTCTTAAAACAAAATGTTATGTTAAAATCAATATTGATTGCTGAGGATAAGTGTTTTATGAGGCAGTAAAATTCCATAACATTCCTCCCCAAAACAAGGCTGTAGACAAACCAAAGGAGAGCGAATAGCTCTAAAACAGTCTAATCGCTCTGCAAATTGGGGAAGGAGCATCTCAATGCTGATTTGTTCCAAAACCAGCATGCTTTTCCAAAAAACCCTCCCTCCTCCTTTCGTTCTTCTGCCCCCCTGCAACAAGCCCAAATAATAGCCCATTACTGAATGCACCATAATGGCGCCTTCAGGGATGGGATTAGAGCAAGTATCAATTTGGAAATTAGCAGCCTGGTTCAACGAGCAGCATACCAGCCCTGCAGGCACAAGGAGACATTTGAAATTTGCACGTGCTGCCTCACCAAACGCTGCTTTCATTGCCCTCTTCCCTACTCCTCCCTGCAAACTCCTACAGCATGTTCAGGCAGACAAGCTGCTTCAGACTGGCTCATTGGAAGCAGCCATCACCGCTGTGCTAAGGCAAAGACACTTGCCAGAGAATGCTTGCGTGGTCCTCCAACTGTTGGCTTCCCCTCCATCCTTCCTAAAATCATATGTCCATGAGCCCCAGAGTAAGTGGGCCCGTGCACTTGGGTGATGGTGTGGTAAGCCCAGGAACAGATCCTGGTGTTGCTGAGCACCAGTATGCACTGAGCAATCCTTGCAGCACCAGGTTCCAGAGTCTCCAGTCTTCAGTGGTGAGTTATAGTCTGGTGCATCCTGTCCAGTGGTGGTTTGCAAACATCTCCAGGCCTTGCTGTGGGGATCTAAGGCTGCAGCCCCACTTCCCCATACGCACATCTACACATCTAGGGTTGTGATTAATGGAGCAGTGTCAAGTTGGTGGCCTGTAACCAGTGGTGTCCCCCAGGGGTCAATACTCGGCTCGATCTTGTTCAATATATTCATCAATGACCGGATGAGGGGACAGAGTGTATCCTCAGCAAGTTTGCTGATGATACCAAACTGGGAGGGGTGGCTAACACTCCAGAGGGCTGTGTTGCCATCCAGTGTGACCTGGACAGGCTGGAGTGCTGGGCAGAGAAGAACTTAATGAGGTTCAACAAGAGCAAGTGTAGGGTCCTGCACCT
>VYXH01009747.1:48596-130000 GCA_013397275.1 Burhinus bistriatus | reverse complement strand
TGGAACATAGGAAGTTCCATTCAAACACAAGAAGAAACTTCTTTACGATGAGGGTGACAGAGCACTGGAACAGGCTGCCCAGGGAGGTTGTGGAGTCCCCTTCTCTGGAGATTTTCATGACCTGCCTGGATGCAGTCCTGAGTAACGTGCTCTAGGCATTCCTGCGTCAGCAGGGGAGTTGGACTAGATGATCTCTAGAGGTCCTTTCCAACTCTAAAAATTCCGTGATTCCGTGAATGCTCAACTGAGATTTAAGCCACAAAGTCCTGTCCTTTGGCCAGCTTGTCTCTGCTATGCATCATGCACTGAGTGGGATCCTGGCCTCTCTGGAGGGAAGGGAAACTGTACTGTTCACTGCCAGCAACATTACACCCTTGGGCTCTTCAGCAGCCAGGGAAGGGCAGAATGGATCTGGAAGGACAGCAATGCACTGACAGAGATCCTCGATCTTCTGCATCAGACAAGCGATTACTTGCAAGGCCCAGCACCACCAAGAGATGCAAAATGGCCGCCCAAAACCATGTCACCACTTCCACCATGAGACTGGGCAAGGAGGGTCTTCCTACTGTGAGGGATGTCATGCTTCGGAATGAAGAAACTTGAGAGCTGCTCTACCAACCTTATGTCTTGGTCTCACCCACCACAGTTCAGACAAACACACTTCTCTTTCTGCCTCATTTGTTAAAATCAGTTCTGGGGCACCTCACAAACATCTGGTGATGTCAAAAAGGACTTGCAAATCTTCCACAGATGCTCTCAGGATTGACTGATAGTTGTGTCAGTGCTCTCTGGAGTAGCTAAGGCCAAGTGAATGTCTGGAGATAGAGGATTTTGAATAGGGCAGCAGAGACCAAGATGGAACAAGGCTGTAACTCCACTGGAGAAGGCTGTTGAAGTAGGAAGACAAAGAATGTGATATACAGCCAAGAATGTGGGTGGCTGGAATGAGGAGGAGATAACTGAGCAGCTTCTGTGATCACCTGGGCCAACCAGGGACAGGATTTAGTGAGCTGAAGTGCCCTGGTTATACTGTGCCGTTATGAATAAACAGCCATATCTACAATCAGAGAGCTGGAAGTTCCTCAGGTGGGATAAAAAAGGAGGTAAATATTTATAGCTCAGTTTAAATTAACAAATAAGTATGGTGAATGAAAGAACTGCCAGCAATTCATTTTAGTGCAGAAATCCCCTGGAGGAAGAAAGATTATTAATACTCCAAAAGTGGTCAGAGACAGGGACAAACCAACATATCTCATTTACTCTCCAAAGGGCATTTCAGTTACCCTGTCTTCTACTTTCTTTCTCTGCCTGTAGCAGCATCGCCTTTAGAAAAGGACACAAAATGACTCAAATTCTTAGTAACTCTTGATGTTTCAGATGTTTCAGGCTGATGTGCTGTCAGCCAGAGTTGGCAGCACTCTGGTGCCAGACAGGACAACTGGAAAGGAAATGAAGTCAAACTCATCCATTTTTTGCAACGTGATTTTAGTTTGCAAAATTCTGCTTTGTTTCAGCAGGAGTTTGCCTGAGATGCAATCAGAGGAAGACTGGAGTTGATCTGACCCGAATCTGAAAACCTATAGCAAAGTATGTAAATTTAAAATACACGTGGGATCAGAACAAGTCCGTGTTCCCTCCAGTCCTGCATGTAGACACACACACACATATGCAAATCTGGGACAGTGACATGTTGCATTGTAGGTGACATGAACTTAATCACAGGTAGACCTGAAAAATGGGCTCTGGATTAGAAACCCAGCCTGAAACCATGACAGGCGTATGAAAGAAGTGACATTTGGGATAATTTCAACAAACACAGACAGAGTTTCAGTTCTGGCATGTCAGCTCTTTTCACTTCACTGGTGAGGCTGAGGTGAAACATTTTGTCATTTCTAGGAAAAAAAAAAAAAAAAAAAAAAAAAAAGAGTAATAAGAATTTTGTTTACTTTTTTCTTTTTTTTTTCTCCTTTTTTTTTTTCTTTTTCTTTTTTTAAATGCTTCAGGTTTTCATCCTGACTCAGAACAGGAGCAGAACTTCCCCCAGGACAGAAACTCCATCTTTTCCCACTGCTTTATGGTATCCTGTCTTCTTCCACAAGATGCTCCACTGTGGCACAGGTGACACTTCAAGGGAGTTTATTCAGCTGGGCCCTTAATAACCACATTGTCCTTAACGTGAAGAATGTGTCATCAGAACATCTTCCTCAACCTCACTCTACTGAGTCAACCCATTGCTAAAATGCATTAACTACCAGCACCACTCATTCCTCTTTCCATCCCACCAAACACAATGATGTTCTTCAGCCACCACAGACCTCAGCATAGGGAGACTTCCTTCAATTTGGAGCTACTGTGGGCCATCATCGTTGGCTGATAATGGTGTGAGGGTGTAAATATTGTTTACAGCTTCCCTCACTGTGTTAATATGCAGAATTAATGCAGCGTATACCAAATTAACTTGGAAAGGTTCTTGCTGTGTTTTTAGTTTTGTCCTTTGCTTATTCAAAATATGACCTGTGTCTGACCACCAGTGACACCCTGACATGAAGCTAGGTTTTCTTTTTTTTTTTTAATCTGTTGAGTGTTTTTTTTTTTTCCTTAAAATTACAATGTTTCTCTCTTTCCAGAATCAAATAGAAGGTTTTATCTCCTTGAACTGGGAAAACACCAATGTGGGGTAGAAGGCAACATTTTAGTACCCATCCCTCAAGATAAACTAATCATCCAACAGATTCTCTAATCCACATTGACCAGCCATAGGTGCTGTGAATTGTTGACCCCTGAGAAAGGCTAAAAGTGGGAGGAAGCCAGTGGGCAAAGACTCAGTGATGCACCAGGTGTTGGGTGTTAGCACAAGAGGTCCTGACTGTTGGAGCTCCTGCAGCCCTTCAGTGCCTCAACCCTGATGGCCCTGGTTGGCCATGGGTGTAATTACTGCCAACAACAAAATAATTCAGTTCTCTAGAGTTTTGTTCCTAGTCTGGGCAACAGCCGATGGCAAGCTTGTGCCTGGAGGTGGACACTGCAGAGCTAGCTGGTCTATAGCCAGAGCAGTTCCCACCTCTCACTGTGGATGCAAACACATGGCTGAAGAAAGGATCGTCACAGAGTAAGGAGAAGGGTAAAAGAAGGTCAATGCTCACCTTCTTGGATCTGATTGTAATCCCTTTGAAACTTCCAGTCAAGCGGATCAAGGCTGTAAGCTTGACCAGGCAGGTTACTGACCACTGTGTTTTGGAAAGTAAAACAACAACTGAACCCTGATTCTGACCTCAATGCCTCACAGGGATAAATTAAAAATAATAAAAAATAATGTTAGTGATAACATTAATGATGAGTTTTGCACTGCTAAATGGGAAGTTTTCACTAGCAGCAGTATTTCCTTCAGTGATTGGCAGCTAATTTGCTGCAATTGATGCCTTACAAAATGAACACTGCAGTGTTACTGTGAATAGATGGGTGAGTATTTCTCTAACCAAGCACTCTGGGTCAAATGCAGAGTGATCTCATGCAGCATGTCACATGGCTGGCCTGAAATGTCAAGCCCTGCACTGGGAGAGAGGGGTGAGCAGGCCAGGTCAAGTCTGGTTTTAAAAGGATTGTTTGTGCCACGCTCCATCCAGTGCCTTGGGTTGCAAGGACCCAAACAATCCTTCCCTTCATTCTGCAGCAGAGTGATATTTTCGGGAAGACAGGGGGCATTAACTTCCTCGTATCTGATTATTATTTTTTTTTCTCCCCTTTATTTATTTTTTTTTTGACACACAACCTACTTGTGTAGTTGAAGGGAGGGAGGGTAGGATTCAAGTCCAGACCAATATCACCATCCAAGAGACAACAGAATCCTTAGGTCACTTCTTTCTGCCCCACTGTCCCTGCAGCAGAGACCACAGACACCTTGGGGTTTGTCTTCACTGGTCCTGGGGTGCTGGGGACCTCCCGAGAGGAACATCCCCATGAGTGGGAGTAGCTGGCACACTGCAGTGATTTGTCTGTGTTACTCTTACAACTCTACTGTATCAGGACAGCAATAAAGGAGCTGCACCCTGTAAGGAAACCCCTGCAAAGAGCAGATGCTCTGAAGTGATCCAGACCCACGTGCCACTCCTGTGCCTAATGCAGTCATGAGTGTAAGGAGTAATTCATGTCACCTACCTCAAAGCACTGCCAGACATGGCTCTCTGTGCAAGGGAGAGAGGTGGCTATAGCATGTAGGATCACATCCCATAGATGCCAGAGGTTATTTCTGTCCATAGGGACATAAGGAGCTGGTGTTTGCAGAATAGGTGCTTTATGCTGATTGCATCTCTCTTGACCTTGCACAGCATAGTACTCACAGTGACTTCTCCATTAGCAACATTCATCCTCAGCTCTCTTTATTGTTGATGACACTTCTATGGCATGATTCATCCCACCAAAACTAACCGAAATAGATCACCCGCTGGGATTGCGGATTTCTTGTTATTGACTGCGAGGTGGGCCAAAAGCGATCAACTCAGGTGGTGGCATTTGCAGTCTGCATGTCTCAGGTTGGGGGAAATGAACCCTAGTCCCCACAAGGCTGAAGATGAGTTCAGATTCCTGAAAATATTATAAACACCTGGGACAGGTACAGGCAGGAACTCAATGATAACAACTCATTTTATCTGTAGAGGAGGGCATCTCTCCCCCAGTTTCAGGGCATGGAGACATCTCTTCTCCTGTGTTGTCCTTTCAGAGCTCACCTAAGAGCTGGGATTTTCAGAAGACATTGCAACATACTTGTCCTTGCCTCTTTGAACACTGGAGACAACAAGATTAAATCTCAGTCTTTCTCTGAGTTTTTTAACCCTCTTCTGATATTGCACTGGAGACGGCATGCTGCTGAGGAACTCTATAATTTTTAATTTTTCTTTTCCCCCTCATCAAGCCAACCATTCTATTATGAAATGGTGATTCCATTTCTTAATCTTCCTATTTTCTTCTCAGTGTGTGTTTGCTAATCAATTTCACAAGCCACTGCATGAAGATGGGGAGAAGGGCCACTTTCCTCCTTCATTTGGACCTTTTCCCTGAAAAGGAACCAGACCAACCCAGTTTACTGGGTGGTCTGTAGCTCAAGTTAAACTCCCATGTATATAGGCAGAAGGGATCACTGGTGCTGGGGTCTAGTAACTGGGAAATCATGACCTCTAGTCCCTCCTTCCATGCAAACATGGATGAGAAGACTTCATCCAGCAGTTTCTAAAGTCCCACAGTAAATGACTGGAGGATCCCAGGTGACTTCTCAGTTGATAGCTTGAGTGAATGGACAAAGATTAAAGCAACTGAACTGCTCTAAGGGCACGGATTTTGTCCCCAACTTTGAAGAAGCTGCAAGAAACTCATAATAGTTGAGCAACTGGTATGTATGAGCAACTTATATGTATCATCCCTGAAGCTCTGTGCAGTCTGGAGCTGCTAGAACTCCTTTTCCCCTGGTGAAGCTGAAACACAGATTTCTAAAGGCACTCAGGTCCTAAAGATGCGGAGATGCTTACTGGGCTTTGCAAAAATGCCTGTTTTAGAGAATTTCTACAGGTATGTCCCTTCAGACTCCTAGGTGCCTCTGGAAAGCTGCTCCAGAGACTCTACAGGTACACAAACAGTGTTGAAATCCTCTGACCAGGGAGCAATCTCTGTCCATCCAACCGTCTGGTGCACCGCAGTTCATGTCCACGTTGCTGAGGCTAACCCTCTGGAGAGGTTCCTCTCCTCTAGGCCCCTCTAGCCTGCAAGCAATTATTATTTTTGAATGTGTGTATTTTCTGATCAAAGAACCTAAAATAAAGCAATGCCTGTGATGTAACCAGCCTTACTGCATGACTCTGAAGGCATGTGTTGCCTGCCTTATGGTGTGAAAGCATGGGGGTAAAGGGAGTTCAGGGGGTCCAAATCTTGATGGCATAGTGCTGAGGGATGGGGTTCTGCAACAGGCCCTACTGCTTTTAGGACTTTCTCCCTGGGGTTAAACATCCCTGGAACAGTGCTCAGGTTTAGTGCCAGGGTTTTGTCACTCCTGAAGGGAGTTGAGAATGGATTAATGTATGTACTCTGTGGACCATCAAGGGACCAAGTAGCAGAGAATTCACTCGCTGGGCAATGCAGATGCAATGTAAAGCTCAGATCCTCAAAAAAAACCATAGAGAGATGAGCCTCTCAGAGTATTTAAAGAATCAGGCAGCTCCTTCCTCAGCTCTGCAGGTGGAATGTCCCAAAACTCAGCTCCCCTTGGCATCAAAAAGGGGAGGAGGGGAAAGAAGGGAATGGCCATTGTAAGAATTCAATGGATGCTTAGAGTATTTTGAAATTACCCCTTCTTCTTCCATTCTGTGCTGCAAGAATGTGTCGGGCCAAACCATCATGATTCATTCTATAGAGACATCAGATCGTGTTAATATTTCTATGTTTTGCTTCAGGAAAGACAGGTTATCCTTCCTGCCTGTGACAAAAGACCACTAGCAGCAATTTGCAGACAGTACTCTAGTTAAGTACAATAGGCCAAGCATGTGTCATTAGCAACCCCGCAAGTTCAAAGGCATTTGTACTCCCACCTAGGCACTCCAGTCAGTCTGCTAAGTATAATGAGAGCACTGTGTGCGCTTCCTGAGGCTCTTCTCCATCTAATCACCTCTATAACAAACCTTTTGTGCATTTTTATATAACAAGAAATGGGTTTGCAATTTTTCTTCAAAGGTTCGAGTGCTGAGTTTTCTTCCTTAGGATGAAGTGGTGATATACTTGGGCATCCAACAATCTCCAGATGTTGGGGGGAAGTAAAATATATTCAAGGAAAGAGGTTTTTTTTCTGTTGTAACTGCCAAACCAATGCTGGAGGACAGCTGCCCTGCTGTTTGCAGCAGTTATCTGCTGGTTCGCTGGAGGCTGAGCAGCCAGGGCTGTCTGCTGTCTTAAGGAAGGGTTTGTGTACATCAGTCACCCCTATCCATATATATTTGTTGTAGACGTCCGTCCATACCTCAGATGCTACCAGTCCAAGACAATGAGTCCCACTAACTAACTACCTCTTTCTCAAGTTTGGATTACCAAACTGACAAAAACTAGCCTTAAACACCTAGAATGAGTCCCTAAACTTTTCAGAAACTATTTTGTGAGTGTTTATAGATTATGAAGGAGATTTTGGTAATGAATAGGAGTTTTCCCCCCCGGGATCACATCTTATGTCATAGCAAGAGTACAGCAGGGAAAGTGAGCGGCTGAAATAGCTGACAGTCTGACTGCAGGTGAGGTTCATGGGTCCTTTGCTAACCAATAACCAAACATGATTTCCAGTGAAAGCTCTTCTGAAAGAAAGACATTGGACCAGGATGTTGCTTCTGAGGTTGTGTGTGGTTTTCAAGGTGATGCTGAACTCTATGGCCCAAAAGATGTTTCCTGCTCTGAAGTTTAACCAAGGGTAACCTGCCCCTCATGCTTCAATCATGAGCTGGACTCATGAGGACATTTGCTGCCAGCTCCTATGGATGATAAAGCACAATTTATGAGACGCACTGTACAGAAAGGAGGTAGCCTTTCCCTCAAGGTGTGTGTAGCAGATTGGCCACAGCTAGAGGTCAATAGGCCAGTCCTTGCGTGTCATTTGGACACTTTCCTACAGGCAGAGTGCAGAGATTGAGAGATCAGCAGGATTGGTCACTGTTCCTTTCATTGCTTATATTATTTACTTTACTGTTTTCTCTTCTCCTGCCAGCTGATTTGTCAGAGCAAGTGAAGCAGCTAGAAAAAGAGTTGTGGCTGCAGCAGGAATATTACAGCAATTAGAAAGGGCCATAAACAGCTCCCTACATATGAAACCGCTCATTGAATTTGACAAGCAGCCTTTTCTTCTTCTCCCAGCCACCAAATACAAGGCAGCCTCTTTCCCTTTCATAAATGCCAGCACTTTTTTTCATTCCCACCAAGGGTCCTGTGCACTCAGATCAATACACTGGCAGACTGAAAGAGACCTTTCTCCTCACTCTGAATGTCTTGTGGATAGAATTAACGCTGATGGAGTATGTCACAGTCCAACTGTAATTTAGAGACACGTCATGAAACCATGCTGTCCTGGCACTGGTCCAGCTGTCAGATGTAATAGAAAAGTAAAACAGCTTCATCTACCCCAACAGCACACTGGTCTGTGGCAGCCACTGATTGAAGCTTCCTACACGTTACGGTGTGTCATTTGGAGATGATTGATGAGGTACCAGTGGATGTTGCTTGCCCGTTCCCGGCAGTGGTAGGCAAGGAGCAGGTATGTCAGAAGAACAGCTGGAAGGATTGTGTGGGGCTCATTTCAGTGTTTGTCTGGACTAGAGAAAAGACAGAGAACATGTTACCAGAACAGGATGTTACAAGTAACTCTACACTATATGGGGTAGGGCTGAAACCTGTCGAGGTTTCTGCAGCCTCCATAGTCATGGAGGGAGACCTCTATCTCTTTACAGAGCTCCCTCCCATTTATACAGTGTCTAAGGGTTCAAAACTCATAATATCTCAGAAATTAGGACCCATGGGGATCTTCTAGGCCAGCTGTCCTGCCATGAGGTAGAATCAACTTTTCCCAGCTCAGTGCTACCTAATCACTGTAGTGATAAGGGTCCTCGGGTCATTCTGGTTAATGTGTCTCTTGAAGACAGGCAGCATGAGGAGAAGGAGTATTTTAGGTGTCGGGGTGCCCTTTTGGAAGGGAGAGATTAGTGTGATTTGGAAAGGAATTGTGGAGGGTCTTACGCCCAACTACTTTGCAATCGTGATGAGCAAGAGTACTTGGCAAGCATCTGCTGCCAACCAGGAGCAGAGCAAGCATCAGCCCAGCAACACCCAGGTGGCCACAGGAGGCTTTGCATTTGGCTGGGTACATCTGCCCCCCTGTGTTTCGTTCACTTTGTCTTTGCTCCAGAAGGATGCTATTTAATTGGAGACAGTTCAGGGAAGAGCCATAGGAACTGAAGGTTTGGAGATGATGATGACAGGAGCAGGGGGAGGACACATGTCTAAGGATTGGGAGTCGTATGCTGCCCGGTGTTACAGAGAAAAGGTTAAGGGGTAATTTATTATTGTCTGTAAGTACCTGCTTGGGAACAGTAATTTGAAATGAGAGAGCTCTTCAGTTTGTATCACAAAAGGATAACAAGATCCGCTGGCTGTGAGCTGGAGTGAGGTGGTGTATTTTCTGAGACAGAGGCATAACAAAAGGAGTGGGGGGAGGAAGGGCAACTGCTGGTGATAGATGCTCCAACCCTCCAACTCCAGTGTTTACAACCCCCCTCTTCCCTTAACTGAGGGATCCTGCACCCATTCTCAAATGGCAAGGCTATTTTGAGCAGAATAGAATGGAGAATTCATCTAACTCCCCATGAAAATACCAACATGGGATTTTTCTTGAAAACTGGGTCAAGAACATTGACATTCCAAAATTTTCTACAGCCTAGTAGTTCCAAGAGATCTAGACATGCCAGATTGTTTGGCTTCAGGAATTTTAACCCAGAGGGCACTTAAATAAATTCCTAAATCAATATGTCTTATCTTGAGTTCATTACCATGTTCCCCAGTATTCTGCTGGAAGTCACGTCCTTTGTCAATCAGTGTCTTCTCATTTTGGCATATTTCTTGTAATGTCATTTTGCCCACTATCATCTATGTACTATTTGCCTTGTTCCTTGACTGAACTATACCTCCCATGTCACGCTTGGCCATTGATTCTCACAATGCATCATGCAGCTTAGGCAGGGAAGAGATGCCTTTTACATTATTAGAGACAAAATTCTTCAGCAAAATCAGCTCAGAACGCAGTTTAAAGTCTGGAGGTCCCACTTTGTTAATGTGATGTCCACAGGAAAGAAAAATGTCACTTGAGACCAAAATCACAATGAAGTCATCGCTTCATATCAAAAATATAATTAAGGTCAGACACAAAATGAGACATTTCATTCTTGTATCATATAAATCAAAGGTTTTTCCACACCAAATTTAAATGACATGAAAAAGTCCTCCTGGAAAACCTGTTCGACTGAAAGGTCCATGGCCAGTTTCAACGATCCATTCAACAAAGACCATGGTGACTTTTCCGCTGTGGGAAAGCTGTTAAACCTTAATCAGTTTTAGTTGCTATATGGAATAAAAAAGAAGCAGCTCTATTTAGCTCTGAACTCTGGGTCTATCTGCGGGTATTTCTAGAAAGCCTGTCTTAAGACAGTTGGATAGACAACCTTTGCCCTTACTAGAGACAAGGACAGGAGCTTGCACCAGGGGAAGATTGTCCCATCATACTGTTCAGTGTTGCATGCCCAAAATTTTTGGCTACCGAGCATTCAGATGGACAATGCAATTTTCACCCAAACATGCTGCTCCTGGGTAGATGAATGCACCAGTCAGCCAGAGCAAGGGCTGATTATGGGAAACATCTGGGGTGAGATGGGAATTCCCCATTCTCCAGTCATTCTCTGGACTATTTTAGGACAGCTTCTCCATAAAATAGAAGTGCAATCTTCTCCAGGGTCCCAGCTGTGTAACTGTGTAACATCCCTGTGGGATGGAACAAAATAGCTTTTTGTCAGGCTCAAATCATCCAAAGGAAAAAGCTTGTCTTTCAGAGCCTGATACTGGTTTCTACAATGTCGATGAAAAATCTGGTGACTTCAACAGAAGAAGAAACAAACTTGTTAACCGCACATGCTTGGTGGTAGCAATCCTTACCAAAGTTAAACCTTGTACACAAATGGTTTCTTTTGCACATGATAAATGCACTGATAGCACCAGGACAAGAAAGAGAATAGGTTTGCCAACATCTTGGCTGGTGGTTTATCACACTCTTTGGAGTGGTGCCCACCAGAGCCAAGAACAGCTTCTCTGTGTGGCTGAAGGTAGTTGTCCATCAGTCCAGTATGAATGCACAGCTTGGGGACATCCGTCCAATCTCAACACACATCTTTGCAGGGACAAAGCTGTTTTATGTGCCCAGGGAGACAACATCTGATCCGATTACATTATTCCCACGAATGCTCTAAAACACTGGTCTGCCAGACAGGGAGCAGAACTGAGGTCGCTTCTTGTGTGGGAGTTAGATTCAGCTATTGCCAGGTGACAATGTCTCTTTCACCACTTGCCTTGATCTTTGCTCTGAAGAGGAGGATGGTCGTGTTATCACCACATTTCTGACCAATGCCCTCTTTTCAGCATAGAAAAACAACTCCCAAATTGTCTTTCATGTTTTAACTTAAGATGGGCTACAAAGGGACCTGTCCCTTCTTGTATTGAAGTCAGAGGCAACAAACGTGTTGACCCTTATGGAATGCTTATCCTAGGTCATACATAGGGTCTATTGGACCCAGAGTTTACCTGCTTTCACGTCCTCTGTCAGCACAAGGCATCTCAGATATAGGCACCACAATTGCTGCCAACAGCCTGCGAAAGTAACGTGCTTTCTGAAAGCATGGCTGGCCCTGAGAGATATATGTGATACAGCTAGATCTAAAATAAGAAGAAATGCTTACATTCTACTTGCATCTCTAACAGCCCACATCCATGATCCAGAAACACAATAGTCTGCTTGACTCATAGCTGTTGTTGTAAACTGCTTAATTTCTGGAACTATTTCACATGGGAGGATTCACCTCCTTTACCTTTAGTTGTGTAAAAGGCATGTGTCCATTCCAAAGTAGATGTCTACACTCTCTTTTTTGACCATTGGATATAGATCAGGTGGGATGACTATGCCTCAGGAGGCAGTTCTCTCTGTGCATTAGACAGAGGGCCTGAAGTTAGAGGAGATGATTCCCATCATATACTGTCTGTATGTTTGCCCCTAGGCACGTCCAGGGTGGTCCAAGTCCTAAGAACCAGCCACTCTTAATATCCCAGTGGAATCCCCAAAATAGGCAGAGCTTTGCCTTTTTCAGCATGGGATCCCAGCTTCCAAAACAGGCCTTGCAGAGACCAGAGCTGGAGCAGGGGACAGGGACCTTCTTTCCTACTACAGTTGGTTGGTGGCTACAGCATTGACTCAAACAACAAGAGATCAGTAAGTGATGCCTATCTCCTTTGCCTGCAACGATGTGAGTCTGCTTGTTCCCCATGAGTGCTCCAACAGCATGGTAACAGAATACTCCAAAACCAGGAGCTCCCTGTTGCTGACGATGAAGCTACTCCCCTTTGTTATGGAAGACAAGAAAGAGTGATGAACACCATCAGGGCAGTGACTACAGACCACACTTTCCTCCTCCTTACTGTTGTATCATGTAGTTAGGCATCTGCTCTGCCTCTCCAACTGGCTAATACTCTGCTTCTCAGCCCTAGCTCCAAAGAAATGTCAATCCAGATCCTCTCAGAGCCAAAGAATGACCTCCCATGCCCCAGCCTGGGAGGGTATTGGCTCCCTTCCTGAAATCTGGATTGTTCAGGGACCTCTACAAGCGAGTCTGAACAGTTCTGTGGCCTTTAGCAGAGCAGAAGACAGGGAGACGACCCAGCCGGGAAAAGGATTTATGGCCAGACAATGAGAATTTTTCATGGTGTGACATTTTATTATGCGCTGATACGTTGTCATAAGTCCCGTGAGTCACCACAAAAGCTAATCTCCAGCTTCTCAATTCTCAGCTTGTCTTTTGTCTACTAGGTTTTCTTCTACCAGGGATTTAGCACTAATGAAATTAAGGTCTTTTGCTTTTGAATGAATTATGGCTCTGGTTCATGCCAGAGCATGATCTCTGCAGGAGAAAGGGGCAACAGAAGTATCTGATGGGGGTGTGAGATGGATCAAAGAATTAGAGGCAACCTTTTTCTTGGTAACAGGGCTTGTAGTTGTTCTTTTGGTGTTAGATTCATTTGGGAGAAACTGAATATCACCTGCAGTCTACAGCTCAGGGGAGATCTGTGCTAAAGGATATGTTATTTGAAAGTTACAAATACAAGGTCCATGTTAAGCTTGTCTACTTTGACACAGTGGATTTAAGGATCTCAAGCTCAAGAAAACCCACTTGTGGATGGCAGGTGATGAAACAGCTTGGCTCACTGTGATCCCAGAGAAGTAAGTCCAGGCTCTAACAGAATCACTTATGGATTTAGTATACAGCTGGGAAAATGCCCTGAGGATGATTGTGATGGGAACAACAATGAAACAACAGAATGAACATAGTTTATAAAGCTGAGATGGTGACTACCTTGACTTGACCCTGTCCAGACCACTGTCCAGACATCTTCTGTCCAGGTCCTGAATTTCAGGCAGTCTCCTGCAATGAATCACCATTGTCAGTGTTGGAAGCTACCTCGTCAGCTAAAATGAACCTCTTCTCAAACACAGTATGTAGCTGAATTAAATGAGTGCAATGGGCAATGTTTCTGATAGTGCTTATGGGGTTTATACGTTTGTCCCATAAATGGAACGATGGAGGCAATGTGCATAAATACCTGATTGTAGCTAATGAAGGCTGGTTTTCCAGGAGGACTTTTTCACGTCATTTAAATTTGGTGTGGAAAAACCTTTGATTTATATGATACAAGAATGAAATGTCTCATTTTGTGTCTGACCTTAATTATATTTTTGATATGAAGCGATGACTTCATTGTGATTTTGGTCTCAAGTGACATTTTTCTTTCCTGTGGACATCACATTAACAACGTGGGACCTCCAGACTTTAAGCTGGGAGCCATGCTCTTCTTGGTTATGTCCAGTGACGAGCCAAGAGGCAATGGGTGTCAATTAAAAAAATATGAAATGCAATATGAATATAGGAAAAGCCCTTTTTACTGTAAGGGTGGTGCAACAGTGTAACAGGTTTCCAGAGAGGTTGTGGAGTCTCGGTCTGTGGAGATACTCAAAACAGTCTGGACACAGACCTGGGCAAGCTGCACTAAGTGACTCTACTTGAGCAGGAGGGGTGGACAAGATGATTTCAAGAGGTTCTTTCCATCCTAAATGATTGTATGATTCTGTGATTTGTAAGAAAGCAAGACCAGTCTGTGGAAAGTTCATAAGCAGAGAATATATTCAAGTATCTCCTTCATGTAGACAGTCTATGTATTCCTCAATTTGCTCACAATCTGTGATTCCCTACAGGAATAAGATAACTGTGGAATAACTTTATTATGGTACTGCAAAAAATTCACAGCACAGGAAGGACAATCTATGCCATGCTGTGTCCACCTGCAGAACTGTGGGCAACTCATCAATATGTGGCTAGTCCAGGAGGACTGACAGATCATTAATTCCACAAGCTGCAAAATGTTTCACATGGCTTATGGTAAGGACAGGTAGAAAAGTCCAAAGAAACTCAAATGTGCTCCAGTAATAAGCAATAAGAGAGCCAGAGCATTGTCATAGTCATAACAGAAAGCCTTGATTATTTTAACAATACCGAGTTTGTAGACAGAAGCAGTATATTTTGTTAGGACAATCTATCTGGTGGAAAAGCGCAAAGTTGTCAGAGAGGATGGCCCTTCTCCAGGCTCAGATTAGAAATAAGGTGATAGACTCTGGGCCACCCTGCAGAAGGCAAAAGGATTGCAGACCCTGTGGGTTGGGTGCAAAGGAGGACTCTGGGCTCAGCTGGAGGCAGATTACCCATCTGTAGGAGTAGCCGTGTGGAAAGAGGTTTAGAGACAGCAATCAGGCAACTGTTTTGTGGGAAGGCCTGTGCCAAAGCTGTCAGTGTTGGCATTGTTTTTATCCCAACTCATAATAGCTTCACAATCATGATCCAGGAACCAGTAGTCAGGCAGGAACCATGACTTCAGATAGCATGAAGGTAGCTGCTGTAATTTTACATACAGATGTTTTATAACAGGTGTGCATTGACGTATACCTTGAAAAACAAAAAGGGGAATCAGATTAACAACACTATTTTAAACACAAGTTCTGTTTGTAACAGACCCTGGTGGGTAGTATACAATTATGCAGAGAAATGCTGCATACAATCAGCAGAAAATGACTACAGATGCATGAAAAGTAAGATTAATACAGCTTACTCTAGCTTACTAACACACATAGTACTGTCTTCTGAAATGATCTTCTAGAAACAGTCTGTGACCTAAAACTTGTAACCCAGGGTTAGCAGGTTGTGGAAGTTGTGTTTTCCTTGTCTAGGGCTCCTGTGTGATCAGATGGTGCCTTCTCCCAAGCGTACGGAGCACCCAGAACTTGGGAAGCTCTGGATGACATTGCTGAAATGCAACAGTGATGAACAACCTTCTCAGTATGGGGCCACCAGCCCAGGCCATTTCCTATGCTTTGAATGTGTCTTCATGTGATGAACTTCGAAGTGAGAAGTTTGCATTTACACAGCAGCAGCTTACTAGCGTGGATTAAGAGTTTCTGAAAAAATGCCATGTGTTTTCAGTTCACAGCATTACAACTCTATGCCTGGCATTTTACTCTCATCCCTCCATTTCTAGCAATTTTCTAAGTGTCCTATGCTGCTGCTACTGTGACCCAGAGGAAGAAGCAGAATCTTTTTATTCCAAAAGAAGAAGAGGGAAACTCAAAATTCATCTGTCCCTTTTCTTCTTGGTTTTCATCCAGCTCTGTTTTTTCCAGGTGCCTTTCCATTCCACAGGAAGGCCCTGAATGTGCTCCCTTGTCATGCTAGCAAGGAATGTTGCACTCTTGATCTGTGATCTTTGCCAATGGCATCTGTTTTGAATTTGAAGGGAGTTGGGGGAAAGAGGGCAAGGACACTCCACGGATACAACTCTCAAGGGCAAAAAATGGAGAAGTCCCACAGTCAGTCTCAAAATTGTGTTCAACTGGTATGAGTACTGTCAGCGATGATGGAGAAATAGGCACGTCCTTCCTTGCATGAGCGTCCTGACAGCCACTCAGGGACACAACCCCATCCATGCAAGGCAAGGGAGCCCCACGGCACTTGCTGTTCTGATGGCAGAGGAAAGTTGTCAGCTGTGCTCATTCCTGCAGCAGTTATGCAGAAAACCAAGCCTGGCACCTTCCCTGTAGTGGCATAATGGGGAAAAAGTGGAGAGAAAGTGTAAGATGTGGGCTTGCAACAGACTGCAACTATCCCAGAATGATGGCAAAAAGACCAGCAACTTGTAAGGCATATCACTGGAGGCTAGCAAAATACACCAGCCTGTTATAACCTTCCTGAGGTTTCTTCGGGTGGCAACTGATGTCCATCACCAGGCTACGTAACTCTGTAGTTGCAGCTGGGCTAGGCAAGCTTTTGGCCTGCTCTGGTGTGCCTCTTCTTGCATGAATTCACCCTGTCAGCTCTCCCCTCTTGTCCTTTCCCAAGCTGTCCCGAAAAGGAAAGCACTCAGGAGGGCACTGCAGAAAAAAAAAAAGTATTAACTGGCCTATGAGGCTATATACAACCCTCAGGCCATAAGCAAACTTCTTTAGTGTATTCAGGAGATATACGAAACAAATGCAGCTTGACTAGTCATATGTTACAGATAGACCATACTTTCACCCCTCAAACACGGCCATGATTTCTCATTGCTGAGCCCCCTTTTTGGAGCAGCTGTAATTTATGGACAAGATGATAAAGAAACGAAAAAGAATCCTGTCAAGATTCTCAGTGTGTGTTGTAAATTGTCCATATATCAAAGATATTGCCTACATTCAACATTTAATGCTATCAGTAAAAATATAATGTGAGGGGGAAAAAAGAAGTTGCTCACAAGGAAGAATGAATAATCTGTGTGAAATATTGAGCCTGTAAAACCAGCATTTCTCCTTTTGGCTGGAGTGCTGGTGTTTCTTACTATTTGATTTACATAAATCAATGATGGAAAAAAAATGTAATAACAGAAATCAGATTCTGTAGCTGCAGGGAACCTGGGGAGTCTGAGGAAGGAGTTTGGGGATTATAGACATGCTCCAAACAGAGCAGCACCACAGAGACTGATTTTTCTAAACTTTTCTTGTTTTCCTTGCTCAGAGAATTTAGCCCCTGTTTCTACATCCCAGGGGTGAGGTCATGCCAGGAAAAGCTAATAAAATTGGCATTTTTAACTTTAAGCTTGTTGGTTCATTGGTTTGATTTTCCACAAAATTTTGACTTTTAGAATGGTGACCTCAACCAGTTCTGGCTAGTGAAAAAAAAAAAAAAAAGACAGTGGAAATATTCTGCATGATACTCCAGTGTCTGTTGAAAAATCTTGCTGGAAAGCATCCAAAAGGGACCGATATCATTTTCCTATGACCTCAGAACAGGCAAGGAGAGAGCTGAATCGGCAGCAAACAGAGCAAGGAACCTGCGTTGAAGGTCAGGCTCTTGCACCCTAAACATGCCCTAACGCCTCCCACACTAAACCTTCCTGATCCACTGAGAGGCCCGTGTAGGATTCAGTCTTGACTTTCCTTGTGGCTTGTCTTAACACCAAGGAAGCTGAGTCAGGACAGGGAAGGAGGGCTGTGGAGCAGTGGGAGCTGTGAAGACCCTGCTGATTGATTCTACCTTGCTCCTGGCTTGCAGCTCCATATGCAGTCCTGGAAAAGGAGACTTTGGTAAAGAATCCAGAATTTAGCAAAGCCTGTCTTCAGTGACCACAGCGGAGCACTTTTCCAGGGAGCCAGAAAAAGGCTGGAACTGGGTTCTTCTGAGTGCCATAGAAAAGTCTCTGTGTATTTTTTTTTTCTTCTGCCTTCCTTCGTTTTCTCTTCCTTTGCCCTGAAGAAGCTGTTGATTATAATTTCAGTGCAGTTTGAGATGCAAGCTTAATGGAGCGGGCCTTTCTATTTTTGTACTCTGTGCATTGTCGTATGAAATAACATGGATTATATTTTGCTGTTGTTGATGCATTGAATATACTTGATATTTAAATCCAGGAGTGTTTATAGAAGGTTGAGATTCTGTGCTGGGATCGGAGATGCTTGAGGTCTGCTTGTTTTCATTATTTATTTTGTGGAGAGATTGAGATTCTGTCTTGTGGGGTTTTGGGCTTTGTTTTACTTTTTTAACCAGGCAAAGTTAAAGAACAGATTGGAATGAAGGGCCAGTTGTATCCTCCTTACTCATAGCAAGCACCAGCTTGATCCTTACTTTATCCTACTGAAAAGAATTGCTACCAACTCAGTGTTTTATGTTAAAGATCTAAAGGTCCAGAATTAATTCTTTATAGTCATGTTTCTTATTGCTCCTTCTGGTGTGATATTTCTAGTCTCAGATTTCTCCTTACCTCACCATGGTGTCCTAATAATTCAGTTCCCAATGTGTGTGGTTCTCCATTCTGTTAGACAGCTTACACTGGATAACCGTTGAGTGCCATGGAGGCCAAGGACTAGCTGTGAAGCTCTCTGAATTTCTATTGTTAGAACCCAGCATATAAGAAACTGCCTCATCCAAGAAGCCCCGAAATAGACTAAGAACAGGTATAATAATGGGCTAAGAAAAGATATGAAATGGGCTAAAACCAGATATCATGGACCCATAACCTATTGTCTGGAAAACCTCGGTTTAAGGGGACGTGGTCCAAATTAACAGGGTTGTTCAATTTCATGCAGAGCTTGACTTGCAGAAAAGGGCAGAAGGAACGCACATGCTGGGTTGAATTTGGTTACTGGGGTGTCCCTGCACTGTTTCTCCATGTTTCTTTGCAGGCATCTGGAATGCATTCAGCACCAAGGATTCTATGCAGCTGCACGGAGATGACTTCTTCTTTTCCTGGGTAATTCTTGTCCAGGCCAGATATTTTACCTAGAAGAGATGCTAGGTTGGTTCAGGACCGAGTGAGATCCCAAAGAGATTGATAAAAGGGTTAATTTTCCCTAAGATTCCCATTCCAGAGTGTGTATTCATTTAGGGTTGGATCCTTCAGCTTTTATGTTGCCCTGTCTGAATCCTCAGAAGATGCAGCTGGTACAAAGCTGAATTTCTGATTCAGAAACTGGATATTGTGAAGTAAAAATATTTTAAGTTTCAGAAGCAGTCAGAGTGTAGTCAGGGTCAGTAGTCTCAGGGTGTTCTGTAAGAGGAGAAGGAGAGAGAAGGAAGGATGAGGTGCAAGAAAGACAGGTCTTGTTTACAAGTTGGCAGTTGAGGGAATTCAACTAGGAAAATCAGGGAAAGATAGTTGTTCATTGGGAATTTGAAAAACAGAGTTAGAAACAGAATAATAAATCATAGAATCATAAAACAGTTCAAGTTGGAAGGGACCTTTAAAGGTCATCTAGTCCAACCTCCCCTGCAACGAGCAGGAACATCTTCAACTAGGTCAGGTTGCTCAAAGCCCCATCCAACCTGACCTTGAATGTTTCCAGGGATGGGGCATCTACCATCTCTCTGTGCAACCTGTGCCAGCGTTTCATCACCCTCATTGTAAAAAATTTCTTCCTTCTATCCAGTCTAAATCTACCCTCTTTTAGTTTAAAACCATTGCCTCTTGTCCTATTGCAACAGGCCCTACTAAAAAGTTTGTCCCCATATTTTCATAAGCCCCCTTTAAGTATTGCAAGGCCACAATAAGGTCTCCCTGGAGCCTTCTCTTCTTCAGGCTGAATAACCCCAACTCTTCCAGGCTGTCCTCAAAGGAGGGGTGTTCCATCCCTCTGATAATTTTTGTGGCCCTCCTCTGGACTTGCTCCAACAGGTCTATGTCTTTCCTGTGCTGAGGACCCCAGAGCTGGACGCAGTACTCCAAGTGGGGTCTCCCCAGAGCGGAGTAGAGGGGTAGAATCACCTCCCTCGACCTGCTGGCCACGCTTCTTTTGATACACCCTAGGATACAGTTGGCTTTCTGGGCTGTGAGCACACATTGCTGGCTCATGTCCAGCTTTTCATCCACCAATACCCCCAAGTCCTTCTTGGCAGGGCTGCTCTCAATTCCTTCATCCCCCAGTCTCTACTGATACTGGGGATTGCCCCGACCCAGGTGCAGGACCTTGTACTTGGCCTTGTTGAACCTCATGAGGTTCACATGAGCCCACTTCTTGAGCTCGTCCAGGTCCTTCTGGATGGCATCCTGTCCCTCAGACATGTCAACCACACCACTCAGCTTGGAGTTGTCCGCAAACTTGCTGAGGGTGCACTCAATCACAAGACCAGGCATGGTATTATAGCAGAGTGAAACACGCAAGGATGCAGAGATTTGATGGCATCTGATGGCAAGGAAAAACTGGAAAACAAAGAGCTTCTTGCCTGTTAATTCAAATCAGAGAAGAGCCAAGAAGAGCTCAAGCATCTGAGGAGTCCTTGAAGACTGCAGCTGAAATAGCTTCATGAAATGTCCCCATTCAAGACTCTGCACTGAGGAGGGTTGAGAGCATCTAGACCAGCCTTGACAGCTTTATCTTACCTATTCATCAAACCTTACTATGAGGGGGATGCTGTGGCCTCCCCCACAAGCCAGGTGCAACGTTTCACTACTGGGTGATTAGAAAGTTTTCCCTACCACCCGTAATTACTTTTTAAAATTCAAATTAAGCTGTCTTCCTTCTTGTCCTTCTCTCAGTGGACGTGACAACAGTTGATCTCTGTCCCCTTTATAAGAACCTTTTAGAGGTTGGAAGAGGGTTGCCATGCCAACCTTTTCTTCTGTTGCCAAGCAGAGGATGGAGTGATAGCTCCACTTCCGATTAAGCACTAGGCGCAAGATCTCAAGGGGAGCCATCTCCTCTGCACAGAAATACAGAAACAAATTCAGAGAGCCCAATCTGTACAATGTCTCTGACCAAATCCCATGTCCCTGTGAGTCTGCTTGAAGTTAGCCTTAGTCAGATGCACCTGGTTTCTGTAGCTGAGCTCTTTACTCATGTATTTGCCAACACACGCATGAATGGGACCAAGTTGTTTGGCTTTTTCCACATGGGAGGTTCAAGAAGAATAGAAAGCTTCGCTCTGAGGAGCCAGAGGAACTCTGTCCTTGCAATCATGTACCAAACCTCTGGCAATGCTTGTGGGAGGCATATATATGCTCGAGAGAAGCTGTGTTTGAATCAGACGAATCAGGGAAGGGATCAGTGGCAGCAGGGACTAGTCCAGGGTGTTGGTCCTTGCACCCAGGTATGAGCAAGCCTTTAATTGCTGCTGGTGACAGAAGTAATGAATCTTCCTTTTAAACAGCAAAGCAGAAGGTGGTCAGAGGTGAGGAAGAACCTGTTTGTTTCATTCAGCTCCCCCGAAAGCAGTTCATCCAGAGGAGAAACACAACATTTGCAAGGTTGTCTAGGTTGGTAAGACCAGTGTTGATATGTGTCAGTCATGCAAGCTTAAGGCTGCTTGTAGTGGTGATGCACAAAATTGCCCAGAGGGTTTAGCTGATGCCGGCAATGGGAACGTGTGGGTGGTGAGTGTACTTGTGTCAGAGCTGTACAGCACGGACAGGAAATCCTGGGTACCACCCTCCACTGCTGTAACCTGTCTCACTCTGTATTGCTTTTTCTCAATCTGCTATGTATCTGGCCAACCTCAGCCACCTTCTGCAGTGGATCAGACTGCTCTCTCACCATCGCTTCTGAGAACTGATCGTCATCAGTGAAAGAGAAAGAGCGCAAGAAGATGAAGAATTAACACCTCTGTATTCACAGGACTGATATTTAAGAAAGCTGCATCTAAATGGAGCTGTGAAGGGGAACAGGAACACAATACCACTCCAAAAGCATTTTTTTGCCTTTCCCTTACTACCAACATCAGTACCAGCAAAAGGCAATCAGGATTCATGTCTGGGTGCAGATGATCTGAGGATGTTACATGATGTTTGGTCATTAGCTTTCAATGAGACGGTGTGTCAAGGGAAAGGGTCCTGCAGTTTGAAGAGGGGATGATTTACAGACCTGAGAAATAACGAACCTTGTAAGGAACAAAGCTTGGAAATAAAACTGCATGCTCCACCTGAATTGCTACCTACCCATGTGTGTACTCAGAGTTCATATTTAGTGCTTCTGGTGGCACATTGACAGACGGCTTAGTGAAAACAAATGTTAATGTTAATTAAGCTGGAAAAGTTCCCAGATTTTGAGAATGAGAGTGTTTGCTTGGATAATAATTCAGATAGCCTGTGCCCTGCTTAGCACTTTCATTGGGAAATGTGATCACTCAGAAACAGGGGATCAAACCACCAGAGGGAGTCAGCTAGATCTCAGGTCTTTTTCCTAGGATAGAGGGGTGCTGCTTCTTATAACATCTTTGAGCACCTCAAGTTTCAGTGATACAAATGATCAGACACCCCTCACCTTCCTTGTGAGAATACAATATGCTTACAGCTCCAGCAAGGAAACGCTTCCTGACGTACCTCCTAAATACTCCTTTACTTAATTTCACTCCAGTGCTTCCAGAGGATGATAATTAACCTCTCTTTCTGCAGAGGATAAGAAATAGCAAGAGCTTGGAGGTATGAGTAAGGACAGGTTTGGCATGGTTTCCTATGCATGCAGTCAGATATCCCTTCTTTATCTAAATAATTTTAGTTCTGTTGGCTTTGACTGGTCTACGCTGACTTGTACTAGCTAATGATCTGGCCCATTGATTTTAAATCCCCTGCTACATCTTTTTAATTCAAATCACGGTCACCAATGCCAGCCCAAGACTTGCGAATACCAGCAAAGGGCTGTGGGCTAAATAGATGCTCCAGCTATTATCACAGGAATGAGAATGCTTATGTATTTATTTATTTATATATTGCTGAAAGGGCTGGAGGAAAAAAAATAATAATTAGGAAATGAAGGGATGCACACAAATAGCCTAGAAACCCCTGGTAGCACTTCCATCTTTATAGAAGGCCACGTGATGGCTCAACACATTCCTATTTTCTGCTTCAGTGAGATGACTTTCATATTGTGGATGCAACATGCACTGAGTCCCAGCTGGCAGCTCAGCTAACCATTGGTATTGCAATTAAGCCTCCTTGGCGTTCAGCTGGGGTGATGTTCCCCAGAGGCCTCCCTAACATTGTCCAAAGAGACAGAAGATCAGCACTCAGAGATGATGCCGGAGCCTGGTACCGGGCAGACTGCCAAGAGCGGATCAGAAAACGGTGAGGGAAGCACTTGCCCGGGCTGCTGTGTTGTGCAAGGCAGGATGCTCTGCAGACCTCTCCCTGGAATGCAGGGAGCCACACAACATATTTTCTTTTAATTGCCACTTGCTTAGAGATATCCTCAAAACTCTGTCATCTGGGCAGGAAGAGTTTTCCACTTCTGCATTTCCCATTTACAACCCTCATATGTCCATTCTGGTTTGCATTGTGGTAGGCCTTCAAAGCTACAGCTAGGCTGTGGTAGATGTTGTGCTCACACAGACTAAGAATATATGTCCTGGGAAATGTGCCATTTCAGTGCACTTCCAGCAAGGCCATTTACTCTAATAAAAATACTCACAGGCTCCACCCTAAATCATAGGGCTGATGAGGGCCATGTTGGATGAGGTGCACCAACTTTTGTTATGCTCCATCTGAGGACGTTTTTTGTGGTGGTCTCTTTCTGAAAAACAGAAAAAGTAAATGGAAGGTAAAAAAATGGTATTAAAAGAAAGCCCAGAGCGTGAGAGTGGTTTGAGATGCAGTAGGTCGTCTCTCAGTGAGCTGACACTGAGTCCACAAGCAGAAGGTGAGATGCCCACTGCTCTGCCCGAGCTATTCGATGTGACACCAGGAGGTCAGAGGGGGTGATTAGGAGAGGTGGTGACTGGGGAGCATCTGTGCCTAATCCGGGTAATCTAAAAAGTCTGTGAAACAGTAAAACCCTGGAGCATTGTGCTGGTGATGTAGCGACCTCAAGGCCAGAAGACATCACTGATCATTTCATTTGACCTCTTATTATTATTTAATTTAGCTGGTTAGCAGCATATTGAGAGCTTTAAGTCAAATGTGACTTCCACTTTGAAAAAGAAATTCAGACTTGATTTGAAAGCCTTCAGTGGCAGAAACATGCAGTGCTTTCCATGGCACTTTGTTCAAACGGTCCATCACTCTGTTAAAAATTATTTCTATTTGAATATGTCAGGATTCCACTTCGAGTAATAAATATACCTTTCTCCACAGGATTAAAGACTGCTTTGCTAACCACAATTTTCTCCCTATGAAAGTACCTACACACCTTAATCAAATCAGTCACCCCTCCATCTTCTTTTTTTGATAAACTAAGCAGATTGGATTGCAGAAAGTCTCAGTGCGAGGCACTTTCTCCAGCTCTCAAGTGATTTTTCTTGCACTTTTTTTTTTTTGGACAGTCTTCAGACCTTTCCCCAAACTCCTTTTTAAAATTGACAGCAGACAGCCAGCTGGTCTACACATCTCAGTCTCACTGGTGTCTCGCATAGAAGAAGAAAACATTTCTCCTTTCCTAATTACAACTCCCTTCTTGTTTTCTCCAGGGTCTCTGTTCATCTCTTTGCTACAGCATTATGGTGGGAATTTCTGGTGAGCTGCTTGCTTTCCAAGACCCCTTAACCCTATTCCCTAACATGGTCTGCATTCCTTAAATCTCTATGGGTAGCTTTTTAATTGTCTGTTTAAAATCCTTCCTATCCCTGTCATGACCGATAATATATTTACTTTGAGTAAAAGCTCATGTTAAGCAGTGCAGGGCTTGTGCAGATTTCTCCTCAGCCAACATTTTAGTGCATTATGATGACCTAATGATTTTTGCATTCCTAGTAGTTTCTTAATTTCTTCCTTGATAATTATTACTAATCATATTCATGAAATACAAATAATTCTTTCATGCTAATTTAAAAAAATGGAAGAGCAAGGTGAGAACATCTTGAGGGATAGAGAACATGTTATTACTTTCTTCTCCTCAACTAGCAATGAGCTAAATATCATTGCTGAGATCCCTCGTGTTTTTCATATGCCCTACAGTTCTTTAAGCCTGGGACTTCCCCTGATGTCTTTAGCTTTCATAACCAACTATCTGAATTTCAGAGCCTCTCATTTTTGCTAATTACCATCTTCCTAGTTCTGTTTTTCCTCTATTGTTTTTTTATTTCTAATTGTTGCCTTCGTTTTACCACTGGGCCAAGATGGGATTTTAGGCCACGTTGTCCTTTTTCTTGAGCTACAAATAGTGGGTTTATACGGGAGTGTGACTTGTATCAATGCTCCATTGTGCTGGAAATTGTATAAAGACAGAATGACAATTCAGTCCTTGCGACAGTGCTAGCGTTAATTATAAAACAAGAGAGAACAGGGGATACAGGCAGATGGGGCTGCACAAGAAAACACTCAGACAAATATTCCCAATTCCACCTAGCTGCAAAATCTCTCATCCAGCCAAATTTGACCATTTTCATATCTCTGTGGTCATTTATCTATGGAGGGACAGCAAGCTCCTATACCTGTGACGCCCCTATTTCCCTCCACCCATCACACTTCACTTAGGAAGAGCTCACAGTCAAAGAAAGAGGGTTAGTTTAATTCCCAAAGGTTATTTTTTGGGAGGCCTGAATAGGAATTAACATGTTCCAAGAGATTTCCCTGTCCTCTGCTGTAATAAAAAGACCTTCCAAGGATGGACCAAATCCAAGAGAAAAATTACTTGGGACAATTTTTCTGCCACATTGCTACTGCCAAACAAACCAGGTTGATCCAGCCACCACAGGGAGAGAAGAGAAAAAAAACAGAAAGGGTACAAAAATGGAATAATTTGATGTTTCCAGCTGGTGGCCCTATGGCCAATATAAATGGTCCAGAACTGGTCCAGGAAATTATATTGAAAGCTGCATTTGATTAACAGCTTATGGCTAAAAGTGCATCATGGTCTTTGAATAACACGAAGGAAGAATGAGGGTACTGCTTGGGACCAGAGGTCTGTCTAGCCAATTATCTTACCTTCAAGAACAGGCAAGAGGCAATAGCGCTATCAAGGAACTGAAACCATGTGAGATAAATACCTGGAACAGTAATTTGCACGGGTTTTGCTATATAGCTGCTAGTTCAAAACCTCTCTTCATACCTTTAGGAAAGTCTGTGCACAAACTAGTTTTGGGGTGTCCAGTAGCTTTTCATACATTTCTGAGGCCAAGCTGAGGTGACTGTTGGCACCTGGAACACCGAGAAAAATATTTTTTATCGATATGATGTCCCCCTTCTGTGCACAGCTGAGCTTCTTGAGCTCAGAAAAACATGTATTTAGAACAGGCATGTCAGGAAGGAAGTTTAAGTCACAGTCCTCTTTTTTTTGCACCTTTTGCCCTCAAATGGGTGTTTTGAACTCTGCGTGAGTGGAAAAAAAATAAGACACTTGTGCTTTCTACTTGCTTTGCTTGTTTGGAAAGCTCTGCTGAGGAAGAGCTCTCAATGCAGAGCTCAGCAGCTTCCTTCTGTCTGTAGATTGTGTGTGGTTGGTGTTGCCAGAATTTAATTCTCATTTTAGGGGTTCAAATGAACCCAGATCTCACTATTAACCTGATCGAAATGTTTGAGGTTTCATGCGGTTTCATGAGAAAGCTATGGAAAACCAAGAGATACTCCTGATTTCAGCACAGAACTGTCCCAGAGTTGCTTCTGGACCAAGGCGCATGCAATTGGGCTGAAGTTCACAGAGCTTTCTACCCTCCTCAGTCATTGCAGGCAGTTCCAGGGCTTTCTGCAAGACAGAAAAATAGACTGATTGATCAATTAATTGATCCATGATTGACAACCTGTGTTACCCTGAGTGCATGGCAGAGACAAAAACCTTGAGTCACTAGCCTAAGCAGCAATTGTAGTGAAATTAGTGTTCATTTATGAACATTTTCCTTTTATCACTTCTGTCTCAGGACATATACTGTAAAAAGGTGTCGTGCAAATAAACATGAACATTGTATATCCAGAGTGACTGTCAAAAAGCCAGATTAAGAACAAGCAAAATGGGCACACAGTGTTCAGTCATAAAACCACTGGAAAAGATGCTCAACAATGAAGTGGAATTAAATGAAATTCTAGCCACTCAGAATACATTATCCCTGCAGCATGTCCATGAAATCACTCTCTGAATTGCAGAGTAATTTGCTCTTAGCCTATGAAGCCTTTCTGGTTTTTTTCTCCCTTTTATCCCCTCCTCCCTTAATTTTTTTTTTTTTTTTTTTTGATAGCAATCATTTGGGAACTCGTTTCTCACTCATTTTGCTCCCAAAGGAAATATTCTACAAAGGAACAATAGTGATGTGTCATCATGACGTTATGGGTCACTCATTCAGCGGCAGTAATGTGCCCGCTTCCCAATTGCTTTGCCTGTGTGCACTAAGCTGTTTCTGGAAGGGCTTTCACGTCCTTTAACTCTTTGCAGGATTACTGGCTCATCATTCCAGCAACCACAAATTTGCCTTTGCAGAGGAGCAAGCTGCATAGACTGATCTGGCAAGGGTCCACATAAAATACTTCTCTTAACATAATTAGATCTGATGGGGATAGAGGGAGAATATAGCTGTAGAGAGTCTTTTGCTGGTGTAGAAGTTAAAACTAGCTTGACCTAAAGCAGTGATGGACAAATTCATTGCCCTAAAGAGCTCCGGTACTGTAGATCCTAGGTATGGTGAGGTTCATCACTAGCTGGAAAAAGTATATGGTTGCTTGTATTTGCTGAGACCCTTAGTGGAGGGCCTGGAAAGGATTGCATCTTAAGATGTGAATGCTGATGTAGCTCATGGTGGCATGGCAGTGAAGTCATGCTCCCTGATTCACAGTTTGGGAACTGACTATGGGGTCCAGGTCCATGTGCACAACCTGCACAGGAGCAGCATCCGACTGTTTTGGGCCTGGTTTCCTAAAGACATTTAACTTAGGCACCTGTGCTGTCTTAGTTTTGCTGTGTATCTGTCTGCACATTTACCCTTTTTCTTTGGCGGGAACTTTTGAATCACTTGGATAATTTCCACCAAAGGGAGTGTCTTCAATAGATTAAACCATGAATACATTGAACTCTCTTTCATTTAATGAAAACAGACAGCTGGGCAGCAGAAAGGCTTTTTATTACTGAAGCTTATAGGGTGATCTAAAAACCCTATTAGACACCAGAGAGTCTACTCAAGCACCATAAGTTCCTCTGTTCCCAAAACTACTTATTAACATAATTAAAAGCCCTGAGACACAAACTCATCCCTGGCTCACATTTCCTGTTGTCATTTCTACCACTGGAGAAGAGGTTTGAAGAGCTATTGGATTTGAAAAGCAGAGATGCTACATTCACTTTGCTGCAATGTGGATGATGACACAGAGGAGCCTGGAGCTCCACAAGTTTTGTTTTGGGGCTTTTTTATTAAAAAAAAAAGAGACAATCTGTTCATTTCACAGATGCTCAACAGCTCTTCAGAAATAATACAGGTGTGCACAGAAATAAATCTGCTTTGTTTACTATGTAATGAAGTCAGACAGAAAAAAACAAAAAGGCATTGGGAAGTTTTTCTTTCTTTTGGAAATAGCTTTTCAATCACATCAAAGGAAATTTAAGGTGTTCAGCAATGATGACAACAAAACCAGAGTTTGGTCAAAAATAAGATAAATAGAACAGTAAAGCCTCTCACTTGGGGAAAAAAAAAACTATTTAAAGTTACTTTTTAAAATTAATTTGTATTTCTAAATTCCTTTTGCTAATTGAGTCTTCAGTCTTGCAAAGACTCACAAATGTGTTTAACTCGCAGCATCATGAATACCTTCATGGACTTCAGTCTGCTTTCTCACGCTGAGATGTCAGTATCTGGATCTGGACACAAAAAATTAAGTCTAAAAAAAATTGTCTGGACGCTATTCAACTTCCATATCACAAGGTTTTCATCTTCCTTGGTGTCATTGTGTCTCATTTCAATGACATTTATGCTACTGTATCTCTCCACACATCTAGATTGTCAATCCCAACTAAAGTTGGTGGTGTCTGTTTATAAAAAACCTACACAGACATCAAAATCCAGTAAAAGTCAATAAAAAAATGTGTATCAGCAAAGCATCACAAGATAATCCAGAAACATGTTTTTTACTTATTCCTGCATAACTGCCGTAGCTGGGCTCAGATGACTACTCAAGTCAACCTACATGAGTCTGATGAAACTCAGTAGTGAAATGAGAAGTTGGGGATGGCATTCAGCTTGACAAAGAGACAACTGAGAAGGGACAAGAAAGTCTGCAAGTTGGAGTACAAGTGCCACAGAACTATGGAGAGGATTAATTCCTTCTTGTCTTTTCCAGGACAACACCTAAGGATCACTGAAGGAAGCTAATGACAGACAGATTCAGAAAAAAAATGAACACAAAAGGAGTTTTTTCTTTGCACAACGGGAAAGGGAGTAGAGGAACTCCTTGCGGCAAGATGGTGTGGATAATAAATATTCACACTTATTGGAGGGGAGAGTGGGCAAGAACGAACCATCTGCTGAAGGATCATAGAAACTAAACCTAGTCCTGAAAGTCCTTTAGCCTTGAATGGTTGAAAGCTGGAAGATGCAGGTGCCTGTACTTAGACTTTTCACTTGGCATCTGCTTTTAGCCACACTTACAGAGGGTACTGGGCATATGGTTTGACCCAGTAGGGTCTTTCTTACATTATCATTCGTCTGATCTCACACCAGGCCGCAGAAAGTTTGGAGTGGAAATTGAACTAGTCTAAAAGGCTCTTTCTCTAGTCTGTGCAAGGTGATCAGCACTGTGAGGGAGGAATTAATTGCAGCCTAAAATAGATGCCAGTCCCTGTTCACTTGAAACATGATGCTGATCATGTGAGTGTGACATCCTTCAACTAATTCATGGACAGGAAAGCCTTTGTACCTGCAGATGGGTAAAAGTGTGCATTAGAAATTATCCACTGGGACATGTCTATACAATTAATAAAACTGGGCAAAGGAGCAATCTTTGATCCAAAATGCAAATGATGCACTGACTGATCTCAACCATGTTTCTAGAGGACGGTGCACTTCTAATGCACTAGAACATCTAAAGGACTGGTGGTGTGCACACAACCCAACGCTTTCCCTGGATCTCCTCTGGGGCCATGCCCACCTAAGGCTCTTGATACACTCATGGACTATATCCTCGATCATGTGTAGGCCACCCTGCAACCCCCTGGAAAGTAGTTTTAGAGCACTAAATTTTATAACCTCAAGGTCCTTGATGTGGCATGAGGGCAGGGGTGAAGGTACAAAGCAAGTTGGGACAGTGTTGGAGGATTGTGTAGGGCAGAGGGAGTCAGTGCCTTCTTGTCCATTTGCTTTACAAGTGCACGACCGTATTATTAATAATACTGTAGTGCAAAAAGCTCAACTAAGCACAGGGTCTCCTTGAGCTCAGCACTGACAAACACAGAAAAGAAGTCAGTGTCTTCTTTTAAGAGCTGTCATGCATTCCACAGAGGCTAGCAAAGTCCTGGCTTCCCATCTCTAGATGAAAGTTGTTGCATCAAGATACAAGGCAATGAAGGACCAGTCCAATGGAAAGTTCATTTGCGTTAATATTTTTTTTGTTATTTGCAATTGTCTCTCTGCGCATTTTCTACTTCATGGACTTGGCTTGATAGTTTAATTTAAAAAGCATTGCCCCCACTTCTAGACCAGAATGTAGTTCAAAACAGACTGCAATTTCTCATTGCCAGTTGGTTGTCTTTCACAGGAGGGGTGTGAGAAGAAGAGACTTGCATGGTGGTGTTACATGGGAAGCAAGAGCTGGATTACATCCTGCTGCTTTCTGATTCTCCTTGAGATGAACTCTTCAGTACCACTGCCACCAGAAATAGCCCACAGTCTTTCCTCAGGCTCTCTTTACCATTGACATCATGGTCTAGCACTGTGGTTGGAACCTCAGACAGGTTCACACACCATCAGAAGCTCCAGGTCATTCTGTGTCATGGTCCTCAAGGCTTTCCAGAGAAAGTTGAGCTTTCTTAATTTCAGAGAAAATCATTGATAATTCGGTGGTTATCCCATTTCCATGGAGTTCTGACTAGAAAAAAAGCTAAGATTGGTTGTTCAAAGTTCACTTGCGCTTCAGGATTCATCTGACAGCAAAACCCTAGAACTGGCAAAAACATTAATGATAAAAGGTTTCACAAAGAAGAAAGGTCTTTTCAAGCAAAACATGTTTTCTGGCAAAGTATTTCTGATTATTTCTTTTCTGGAAGCAAATAAACAAACCGTCCAACCAGAAATCCCTTTTTCTTCAAGCTTACATGATTTCTTCCATTTTATGTCATGATTATCCATTAAAAAAAGGAAACAGCAGTGTGGGAGGCTGGGAAGTAGAGAAAGGTCTTAGAAAAATGAAAAGAAAGAAAAAAAATTCATCTTTGCAAATAGTTATGAAGATGAGTGTGAGAAAACCCATTAGGGGATCGTGTGTGTGTGTGTGTGTGTGTGTCTGTAAAGGGACATTTATTTCATTCATACCTTCTCTCTGACCCAATTAAATGATGGGTTGAATGTCTAATGCTGCTGACATCCAGCTTGTTCTATTCCTAGGAATGCAAACAAGTGATCTGGGTCATTTCTGACCCTACAAACACATGTCCTGTCTTCTCCTTGACCATCTAACCACAATGCTGTCAGCAATGGAGAACCTTACCTTCCCAGGTGTGCTTGCAGAAGTGAGTCTCGGGTTGTGCTGCAGTCAGCTCAATTCCTCCTGCCCTCGCTCTGCAAACTCCCTTTCCTCTCACAGTGAAGATTTAAGGAAGAAATAATAGTGGTAGGTCATTATGACGTTTTAGTGTGTGTTTTATAGGGCATCATGACTCACTGATTCAGGAAAGAACTTTGCAGCTCTCTACGAAATTGCCTGTTTCAATCAATCCTGCTGGTGGCTTCTGTAGGAATTTTATGAAGCGTAACTTATATATGTGTGTGTGAGTGCATATATATATATGTATATATAGGGGGCACTGTATTTATTTTTGTTTCTGGAAGAACCAGTTAAAAGTAAAAATGAAAATACTGTAATGAAAAACATGAAGCCTGAAAGTGCTGAAAGCAGCACAAGACTCTATCGGGTCAGGAGAAGAGAATAGCTGTCATGAATAACCCTGGCAGGAACGTCTCTAAGCTCAGTTGCTTGGAGAGTTAGCAGGGTCGTTGTCTTTGTTTTGCTTCTTTGTGAGTTGGATGCAGTCATCACCTCCTAAAACTCTTGGGCCAGTGATTTCTAAACTTTGTGAGTCTTCATGTCATGGATGAATGGGTCATAAATCAACCTTCTGCTGCTGGTGCACAGGAGCAAATTTTCTCTGCATTGTTTTCAGTTTGGCTACTGCATAGGGAGGTCTGAGGTCTCTGAGGATCCAGAGAGCTTGGCTGCTGCTGGTGTAGGGAGTCTAAATACCCCGAGGCAAATACATGCACATAGTCCATGTGCCTCAGTAGAAAAAACCAACTCTACACTTCCACCTCTATCTTTTCCTGAAGGGAAAATAGAGACCCTGGAGATACTAAACATTACTAAACAGATACTAAACTAAACATACATACACTATACTAAACATATCTGCAGGTTGGACTTGGAGCAGATCCTGAGGAGTGATTAAAGATGCTTGGAGAGAACTGAGGCACTGAAGAAGAAGAAAGAAAAGGGCAAGAAAAATAATTTATTTTGATGATGATTTTTGTAAAGGTTTCATTTTGTGTGGGGACCGGGACGCTGAACACTTCAAATGAGCTTGTGGGAAGTCTGAAAGAAGAATCTGCTCCCCTCTGGAGAGACGTGTTGGGCCTTTCAGTATGGGATTGCACAAGGAACCGGGGATGTCCACTTCTCGTTTTGAGGATGGCAGAGACATCTCCATTGTCAGTTAGATGGGAGGGAGAATGTGAAGGCTGGGAGCAGAAGGAAAGCAATTTGCTGTTGGCTACTTTGGGAAGGGCAGGAGGCTTCTTGCCTCATCCAAAGGGTTAATTTAAACTATTGCATCAAAGGAAAAGGATATGCAAGCATAGCTAAAGGGAGAAACTGAGGCAGAAGCTGCTTCATCAGGAGAGGGCATTGAGCTCTGAGGCTTGTATCTTATATTTTTTTTTTTGTAAGGGAATAAGTTCATATAAAACATCAAAACCCCAAAGAAGGCAAGATTGGAGGTTATCTATTGGAAGTGCATGGGCTGTGATGAGCATGCAATGAGAGACATACAGCACAGCATCCACGGACTAGTTATCTAAGACTAGTTTCTTGGCAATGAAAGGGGTGCAAGTTCTTTATGAAGATGAGTTAAGAGTTATGCTATAAGGCAAAGCGTAGGAAAACACTCATGGAAGAAGTACAGCCTGCTTGTGGGCAGGGTCTAGGATATGACATAAACAGAAAAGGGCATCTCAGTGTGACTGCTTGTGGGGTGACATCATGTTCAAGTGTGTATATCAGTATAGACTTAATCAGTATGTTCTCCTTTCTTCTCCCTTTTCTGCAGAGGACTAGTCCTCCTGAGATAGAATATTGTATCTTTGCCTGGGATCTTCTCAGGTTTTCTCCAAATGGATCCTTTTCCCCTATAGTCCATTTATAACTAAACACTCATAACTAAACTAAAGGCACTGGGTGTTATGAATTTAGAGTATTATCCTGTTCCCATCTGAAATCACTAGCAAAATGCTCACTGAGTCTTAAGGAGAGCAGGACCAAAACACCAGGAAGAAGAAGACCAAGAGTCCCACCATGCCAGCAGTCTAACTTCCAAGCTGGTCACAGTGTATAACACTGCTGTAAATTCTGTTCTCACAGGATAGGGTTCCAGGGATTACACGGAGCTTTTTGACGCACATCTCTGAACCCTCTATGGACACCTTATTGGAAGGAGAGACAGAAATCAGGTCCCCAGGTCTAGTTCCCAAGAAAAGAAACCACCAAGGCCATGCTGCAGAAACTGCAGAGGGTGGTGATCAGCAGTACAAAGTTTAGTTGGAGGCCAGTAACTAGTGGTGTACCCCAGGCGTCAATGCTGGGTTCAGTCTTGTTTAACATCTTCATTAACAATCTGGGTGATGGGGTAGAGTGCACCCTCAGCAAGCTTGCTGATGACACCAAACAGAGGATTGGCTGAGATGCCAAATGGTCATGCTACCATCCAGAGGGACCTTGACAGGCTGGAGAAATGGGCCAGCAGGAACCTTATGAATTTCAACCGGCAGAAGTGCAAAGTTCTGTACCTGGAGAGGAAAAAGCCAGGCACCAGTATGTGTTGGAAGCCACCCAGCTGGAAAGCAGCTTGGCAGAAAAGGATCTGGGGGTCCTAGTGGACATCAGATTGACCTTGAGCCAGCAATGTGCCCTTGCTGCAAAGAAGGCTAATGGTATCCTGGCTGTGTTAGACAAAGCATTGCCAGCAGGTCGAGGGAGGTGGTCGTTCTCCTCTACTCAACACTGGTGAGGCCACACCTGGAGCACTGTGTCCAGCACTGGGCTCCCCAGTACAAGAGAGACAGGGACAGACTGAAGAGAGTCCAGCAGAGGGCCACAAAGATGATCAAGGGACTGGAGCATCTCTCCTATGAGGAAAGGCTGAGAGAGCAACCTGGAGAAGGCTCAGGGGGTCTTACTAATGTCTATAAATATCTGAAGGGAGGGTGCAAAGAGGACGGAGCCAGGCTTGTTTCAGTGGTGCCCAGTGACAGGACCAGAGTGCATTTAAGCCGGATGCATTTCTTCATACAGTTTGTAGAAGCTTAAGGTATTTGAGCCAGAAAAATTGTCTGAAATTTGTTGGTGGTTTCAAAAGTTATGAAGGGAGACTAAGACACAAGCAGATATTTCTGTTACATAAAGGGCTCATTTCCTTAGCAAGCCAGCCTAAAAAAATAATCACATCCTTCACAGAAAATTTATGTAGACAGATCCATCAGATATGAGTCTGAACTATGCACACATCCAGGATTCTCACTGGAGAGGAATCCTCCCACCCGTATTGTCTCACCCCAAGATCCTGGCAGGAAGCTTTTATCTCATCCAAGATGTGTGTTGTCCCAGAGCCAAGATGAGTCCTCACACCTCGCAGGGTTTCAGTCCACAGTTCTTGTTCTTCCTGGGGGTTTCAAACATACCTGCCAAAAATAACAAGCCCTATCAGTGACTTTCTATGTTATAGCTGTAAATCTGGTAACACAAAGCTCAGGACTCTCAGCAACCTCAAAAGCAGTGGCAAGTGTCTTTTGCACTGGACTCCCATTTCTTCTGTCTTGGCTGGATCCACACAAGACCTCAAATAAACCTGGTGCATGTTCTCCAGGAAATAAGGGGCCCTGCACCCAGACAAGCTCCTGACTCCCCCCAGAAATCTCGTACAGACCATTATGCCTGGTTCTTGGCTGACTGGGAAGTGGTAGGGCAGAGAAAGGTTAGGACAACAAGCCGGGCCTCCATGGCAAATGGGGTAGATTTTGCTTACTTACAATGTTACACATTCAGCCATGTTACTTGTATACTGCATTATACAGCAAGTAACTTCCCCATGAGGATCTCAGCGTCATTAAGAAAACACCTAGTTTCAAAGCACCCCTTGGAGGCGTAGGTACTGCTGGTTTTAGAGACCCAGAGGTCTGCAGGGCAAGGGGGAGCATTTAGATCACGTAATCTCAGGAGATGAGGTTTGCAGGGAAACCCTCAGCCCGGCTTGGTCTGTGCAGAGCCAGCTCAGGCATCTTCCCGTCCTCCAGCTCATGCTGCAGGGAGACTGTGGGGTTGGGGACAGAGGTCCTGCTACAAGCAGGAAGGGTAAGAGCAGGCTGGTCTCGCAGAAGGCTTTTTTTATAGGTGAAATTCAGCTACTGAAACACTGATACTTGTTTTCTGATGTCACATACAGCACACACTGCATTTCCCCTTATATTTTCTATTTTAAAGTAACAGAGGAAGCAGGGATTTCATTACTTCCCTCCCACAGAGGCCAACGACTCAACATAGGTAAAATTGGCATCTTAATTTCTCTTTTACTAAGCAGGTTGATACCTGCTATATCAAAAGGATGGCATTTCTCTAAGAGCAGGCTGCAAAACTCATATTAAATGATAAGCACAATGAGTGGACAATCATAATTCTTTCTCTGATGATATTTGGAAATGAGAAATCATAACATCCTATTTCAGTGGAACAGGGGGTTGGGACTTATTTAAAAATGGAAAGAAAAAAAGTTCCCCTTTCCAGGAAGAGCACTTAACAATATGCAGGCAAAGTGGATAAAAGCAGCTCAGTAACAACCCCAATTGCACAGAGATTGTCTCCTGCATTCCTGCACATCTTTGCCTTTTTGACATTTAACTTTAATTTATAGCAATTTAGCTTGCTCTTAGAGGCTGCACTGTACATTTGGGAAAGCAAAGTGATCTGTTAAATGTTTGTCTGAAATTCAAATCAGACACAAAGTACCTTTGTCTTTTCCTTAAAAAGGAAAAAAGAGAGCCCCCCCCCGCCCCCAGCTGAATATACTTCTTTTGGCAGAGAGAGACAAATTATTCTCCTATTATAAAATCATTACTAGATAAGAGAACAACTACAAATTAGTTTGGTCCAAAGGTCAAGAGTTACAAAATTAGATGCCCATAGTTAGATTCCTAAATATGCAGTCAGGTGGGCTGTTAAGGTCCCAAATCAAGGAAAAAACACTTAAGCATATGGTGCTACTCATGTCCTGACCCCATGGCACATGCAGGTCCATGTGTTCGTTCCGAGTTAGTGCCTCATCACAACTCACACTGCAAATTAGGTCCAAAGCGATGAGCTCAACCAAATTCCTGAGAGTTCTGGAAGTGGCTAAGAGCTCTTCTGAACAGACCAGCCATGCTCATGATCATTGGTTGTGCCGGGACCCCGCTGCCCCAAAGGTGTCATTGCTCTTTGTGCGTCTTCTCCAGCTCCACGCCCCTGGAATAACACGAGGACCATGATACCCAGGCATTTCCCCACAGGTCGATACCCTGAGCTGGCCAAAACTAAACCTGGGACAGCAACAGAAACGGGATACAGTGTTTGCTCCATAACATGTTTTTATTTAGCAATGGAAATGTAACATCTGCAAGTCAAAGTTCACTAAGCCTGCCTGAGATCAAAAAAGGGTTAATTTTCTGCTATATTGAGGAGCCAAATCAGATCACAGAAGAGTCCATGAGCACCACAGTCAGCGCGGAAGGACTACATGGCCATGAAAAAGTGTGGAAAGAAGAAATAAGACAACACATTTTGGCAGCGGTGAACCATGTAGTCAGTATCATGGCTCATGGAGTCACAGCTTTCTATAGGTGTCTGGTATTCAGAATTCTTTTTACTGAGATTTTTCTGTGCTGTCCATGAACATTAATTCATTGTCTGAAAATATAATTTCCTTGTGTTCATTTTAACGAAACTAAAGCAGTGATAAATGTCTGGGAAAGAATTAATTCTGACTTTTTTTTTTTTCTTTCCCTGTTCCTGCTCATGAATTCTCTGCAAGCAAGCTGTGATTTTGCCAGGGTTGCTGATTATTCAAAACTGATGACCTTGTGAATATTCTTGGCCTTTCTGTTACTTGTAAGGTGCCTGTGAGCAGGATAATGTCTGCAAGCAGGGACAGATCGGAGGTTCAGGAATTGGTCTGGCCTCCAGGAGAGTGCTGTGGGACAGTGCATCTCCAGCTGACCTGAGTCACGTCACTTAATGCCTCGGGGCTACCAACTCCACATCTGAGCTGAACCTTCCCTTCCTTGGCAAGGACTGCTTTGATGATAATGGTGAAATTATTTATGTCTGCAAGGTGCTTTTGTGCTAACGTCAGTCTAGGGCCAAGGTGGAAATATCCTGAGCCATTAATTCAGAGAGGTGACATAATAAACGTTGTGCTTCTAGTTGGGTGAGAAACTTAAAATCAGGTTTCCGGGGCAATTTAAAAATTTGAATATGAGTTCCTAGAAATTGTGCACTAACTAAATATGAGCTATTGCTCTCAGTGTGGGAGCAAATGACTGAAACCCAATAGCCATTTACATACAAGACCTCTTTTAGCCTTATAAATCAATTCAAAACGCCATCCCCATAACCATTCTTGGATGCCAGCTGGGGGCAGCCAATTTCTGTAGCTGTTGCCTCAACAATCTCAGTGCCAGGACTATTTGCAGAAAATGCACACTCGAAAAAGAGTCACTGACACATTTGAAGAGGTTTGTTTAAAATTTCCAGCAAATGCTTATGGAAAAGCCCTTCTCAGCTCTTACTGTAGCACTTGTTAGAAGTAGTGCAAAAATCCATTCTCAGGAGATCAGCCACCCCTGTGACTTCCTTCTTTCATGGTAATCTGACAAAGGGTTGAAAATCTTTGCTGCAGTCCCCTGCTTTTACATGGCTGGCCTCCTGAGCTGTGTTTTCCGGTGGACGCCTCCTACAAACTTTCTATAAAAAGCTTCCACTGCCATTGGATAGAGGGGAGAGCTCAGAAAGTGTGACAACTTAGCAGTGACATTTAAGAGAGGTAAAAGCCCACGGTAGATTTGAATGCTGACATCCGTGCTGGCTTGCTTGCATCACTCCTTGGATCGCCGGACAGCCAGCCACGCTGAGTGTAGCCAGCCGTGCGCTGGGAGCGTGCCCATTGCAATGTGCAAATACCAGCTTCCCAGAGGCTTCAGGTAACTGGGAGATATGGGTCTTGGCCAGGACATTCATCATTAACACATGGCTTCACATCATGTGCGTATCACTATGTTTGCTTATTGCCATGGTATCTACTTTGTTGCCTCAAAGGAGATAATGTGGTTGTTAAGGACATCAGACAGTCTCATCTTCTGCATAATATTCCTCTTCCCTGGTAATTCCTGCTGGGAGAATTATTCTTCCATAACACAGACATGACAGCACTGAGCCCATGAAGTCGGAGCTGAACAACAGTGTATCTTTTAGAAAGAAGTCCTATCTCACTTTAAAACCTGGAGTGATAAGGTATTTACCACTGGCTTTGCAAAGCTCTTGCAGTCATTACTTCCCTGTGCAGGTAAAAAAAAAATAAATCACCTTTCATTTCCAATGTGACGTTCTCTAACTTCAGTGTCCAAACATGTTAGATCAGCATGCGGAGAAAAAAATCTAATGTGAGCTACAGGTCCCCTAACACCAGAGGTAAAAGAGATCTTGCCGACTCAGGCATTTATTCCGAGTTCATCATCACTGTCTGAGCACTTGTGAACTATGCAGGAAACTAGAGCTGTTATCATTATTTTGACAGACCCAGCTTGTCTCCAAATGGCTTTGATTTTCCTTTGCCCCATCCCTTTTGCCACATGGGATGTACTGGCAAGCTTCCTTTTTTTTCTTAAACAGATTTTTTTCATCAAATATCTGCTTTTATGACATGTTCTGGTTTGACATCACTTCAGCACATAAACCCATTACTGTTTATTTGGGTTTTCTCTCCCCTTTACTCCTTAAATATTACTGTTATAAATGATCAGAAAAATGATAGAGAGGGCTGCTGAGGAGATGCATGACAGTACCTTGATTCATTGGTCAGGTGCACTCTGAACTCCCACCCTTCCTCCAAAAAAATGTTGCGTTTCCATTGCTACAGCAAAGGGTCACTGACTGGTGGCATTAGCAGGTTCAGCCGCCAAGGACAGGCAGCGAGCATCCCAAGTCCATATTGCGAGACTGGGGAGAGATGAGAACGTGTAGCTCTTCCACCAGACTGCTTATACCCTGTGGTGGTGCCTTCCAGACCCCTTTTTGCCTTGGACAGCTGCGAAGACATGGATTTCCCCAATCAAGTCTTACAACAAAAGAGGCATAAATATTTTAAGTCTACAAGGCCCAAGAATGTGGCCACCCACGCACACCGAAGAGGTAAGAAATAGTAAAATCCATTCAATTTTAAAGCCTCCCCTAGATTGTTAGATTGTCCCAGTGTGGATATGAGTTACTAGTGCCTAAGGAAAACTACATGACACCTCATCTAACAAATTAAATGTTTCCATGCAATTAAAATGAAGCACTCAGGCTTAGTGTAATAAACTTGAGGCTATTAGTATTCCTAGCGCTGTTGCCTTCATTGTGCTTTACAGTGCCATAAATATAGGCTCAGCATGATGGCTCAGCAGGCACTAGGCATGGAGAAAAATATCTTGTAATATTTGTTATTAAAACATTAAAAAGTCCTTTACTTGAGCACACACATTTTTAAAACGTCTCTAACTTGGAGCCTCTGCTTTTAATCTCTCCGTGTATCCCGTGGCACTCCATCATGTCTTCTTGCTAGAGTGACAGGGAGAGTTGCTGTGAAGTGCTGCATCCCCTCAGCAGCTCTGGGGCAGGGAAAAGCACCTAAAGAAACCCAACATTGGCTTGAGGTGAAGATCAGGTGCAAAGGTGGTAGAAACCCTTGTGAGTTTTCCCAGGGACTTGGATGCTGGGTATGGAGAAGACTATCCAGAGAAGGAAATGCTGACATCCAGACTGGTACCTCCAGATCAAAAATCCTCTAAAGGGAGGATCCATCTTCCCCAGCATTAGCTATGGGATTCAGCTTGCAGTTGGTGACCCAGGTCCTTTTGATGGCCAGGTGACATTACCTGGAGGACCTGATCCAGCTCATAGGGTAAGACATCACAAAATAAAACAGCAAAAGGCATAGGTGTGTCCACATGCTCTAGGTGTGCAAACGCTCCATGGAAATGTAATCTATGAAGTCAGTGGAAGTGGTGGTGTGATCCACCTAGCTGAATGAAGGTATCTTCTTTAGCATGGGATGAGTTGTGTCCTAGACTCCACCAACTACACCACCAAGCTCTCCCCAGGCTGATGTGCTCAGACAGAAATGTCTTCCCTGAAGATATCCGGGAATAAGCAGACAAAGCTCATCTAAAGGCACTTGAGCACATTTTGGAGGACACCTAAAAATTCATAACATCCCTCTCTGTAGCCTTGTGGTCTGACCAGGAAGTAGTGCAGAGAGCAGAGCTGGAGGATTCCTGCTCCAAAGTAATGCAGAGTTTAGCTCATGGGATTTGCTTGAGTTAAATTGTGAAAATGTGACTCTGCACTGAGAAACGTAAAGCTAAAAATGTAATTAGGAACTGAGAGCTGTGCTGAAGGAAAGCAAGAGCTGTCCTGAAGGTTGGAGAAGAAACAGCAGTGTTTCAGGTACTCTAGCTGGAGTTATCCTAAATAACTGGATTCCCATTTCTCTTTTTCCTGCAGCCTGGAAGATCTTCCTGTGAGGAACTACTCTTCTGTTGAGTTATCTTTGCTATATTTCCACCCATGGTCTCCTATTTCACCCTCTTAAGTATCCGAGAGCAGTATTCTGGCTCTGCAAGTCTCCACAGATGGTTAATACATTTCACACCCCGGTTTCCTTCTATTGCAGCCTGGCTAAGCAGTGCGTATTTGAATTCATTCGGAGAGCAGGGTTGCAAGGATTTTAATAAAATCCAAACAGAAACTCTTTATCCACTAATAGTTTCAGCTAAAAATAGGCAACAAATTTCTCAGCTGAGATTTACTCTTTATATGCTTGGGCATATGCTTGTGGGTTTGAGCTTTTTTCCCTTTCTTTATCCACTGTGGAAGTACTGATTTCACTCAGTGCTTGCTCTATTAGTTACAGTTACAATTGCCAGAATCAGTCTTCTTTTTCAGTGACTGTGTTTTGGGGTTTTTTTTTGACATTTGCTTTTGCATTTTTTTTTTTTGCCTCAGAATTCCTTTTCTTCCCTTCATTTTTGTTAGCTTGTAAGGGGGTGTCACTCATGCAATCATACTAAATTCCTAAAGCTCAGCAAGGCTGTTCCCACACACCTCTGGATCCATGATACCGTATCTCTTCGCACAGCTGTTGAAAAAGCATGAAGCATCTTTCTAAATCACCTGAGCTGGCCAAAGCAAAAGCAGTGAGAAGCAGATCTCTTTCCTTAGTCTTAGATCCTTCCTAGCACTGTCCCTTTCTCTTTAGAAACAGACACATTGTTGACCCCACATTATTTCATAAATTCTGCAATTTCCAGTTTAAAAAATTCTTAGTGAATTTTCTTAGCATCCTTTGAAGCACAAAATTGAGGGGTTGATTTGTGCTGTGTCTGTCCACAGTTTCTGAGAATCCCCTTATTGCCTCTTTATCAATAGCCATCCTGCTTTTCCAGGCATCTTCGCAATTTGTCTTTGCTATTACAGATGGATTTAAACCAAGGAGTTTTATCTCTTGATTATTTCTGGCTCAGTATTTCTATCACCTCTGCTATCATTCCCCCTCCTACTGATATTCAACCTCCAGAGATTGAAATACATTTTGGAAATGTCTTGTTTATGCCACATAAAGGATGAACTGCCTAGCTCGGGAGCTGCCCCTTTAACATCTACATACAGACATCCTCAGAGAATCTTGAGCTTATTTCTTAAGCAAAATATTAGAAAGTTTAAAATCCAATGTATGAAGGCATCACCCATGTGAAACTTGGCAATCAGGGGTGCATGAAGGTTACCTACTGGGAGAGTTTTCAGTGCAACAGCATGAAAGTTCTTATTAGCTCCCCAAATGCCCTTAAACTTTACAGACCGTCACAACATGGCCATCTGGATCCTGGGCACATGATCTAAAGAACAAAGCACTTACCATTTACAGTACATAAATCTGGGGAGATTTCAATGTAGGTGATCATAAAAATGTAGAAGCACTAGAGGTCAGAACACTTGTCTGATGACAATAAAAATAACAACAATACACAAAGCAAGTAATTTTCACTCAAATTTCTAATATCCTTCACCATTAGAAGTGAAGTGACACTCTCGTGTAAGACAGTGGGAGAAGACAAACCAGGGTTATGATAAATGTTGGAGGGGAGAAATCTAGTCATATGAGACTGTGGGGCCAATAAAAACATGTGCTATCTAATTTGAGAGATTCTCACTTATTTTTGGTGCTCCAAAGGTTTTTTTGTTGCTCCATGGGAAATGCAAGTGCAAGGCATCAATCCAGACCCCTGTCTCCTCTGACCATGAGTACTTCGCTCAGTGTCTCATCGGGGGAATTTGGTATTTACCATTTGAATAAGAGCTCCATCCTGAGAAAACATCCTGCTGGAACTCACGTGGAAATGCATTTATCACATAGCTTTCTGCATTTTCAAGCAAAAGAAGAAAGAAACCTACTAAGCCTTACAGTCCCTGTCCTTCCTCCCCCACTATGTACACTCACCCTAGCACTGTCCAATTAGTGCTAATTGACGCTTTCAGCAGTGGGAGCTGAGGATGTCCAGTTCTGTCTGTGTTTCTGGAGAAGGTCACTCCTGGTCCCAGGCTGAGAGGGATGTGTGAAGGGATGCACTTGCACGGGCACAGAGGAGTGTGCCGGAGAGAGGGACTGGGAGAGCACTAGGTCTTTCAGCAGAGATGAGGCTCCATCCTTCTCATTACTTGTCACCGGGCCTTTTAATTACCCTTTCTCTCCCTCTCTGACAATCAGAATTGCAGCTCCTCCAGGACTCGTTTGCTGGAGGTGGGCAATGGCATTATTAAAGTCTGCCATGTACCAAATGTCAGGGACCAGAGCTGTCACATCCCCAGCATTTGCGTGCCTGGTATCAAATCCTCACTGCCCACTGCTCCCAGTACAGATCCTCCTGGGGAAAACTTTCCATCTGGGCCGCTGTGTGACATATATCACTCAGTGCTGGCTGGGAGAAGATGGGAAAAGACAACAAGAGGCCAAGGCCCTCATCAGAAACACGTGGATGCAGGGAATTACCCATGTGGGCACATCCTCTGGCTGCCAGCGCTCACAGGCGCTTCCCAAGGTCCCCAGCATCATGCTGGCATCATGTAGCAGCAAGACTTTTCAGGAACTATAATTCTGCATTAGTGTCTGATTGCCTCAGCTTCCTCTTTCCTCTGGATGTCTTTATACACCTTGATCAATAAGATTATACTGGTAAAGGCAGAGAGGGGAAAGCCTGTATAACACGAGCACACTTCCTATTCGGTGGAGGATCAGACCTCAAATCCCTCCAGAGTCCCTCTCTCCTGATGAACAAAATACACGCTGCTGCATCTGCTGCCCTTTTTTTTTTTTTTTTTTTGGCTCAAAGGTAAACTAAAATATTCTGAAGCTTCTTTGCTCTCCCTAAGACAGAGTTTAGGTGTTTTTCAAGAGCTTTATTTCGTAGACATCTACGTAGCCACCATTTTTTGACAAAACCATTAAGAGGCAAAATGAGATGTGAAATGGGAAGATGAGGGTGAATTTGAAGGGGATAAGAGAGAAAACAACACCAGGGTGAGAAAGCAAAAGAAGGAAGAGCAGTAGAGGGAGAGGGTGCGAAGAGGAGTGAAGTGGAGATCAAACATGGGATCACATGGCATATGAGGACCGCAGGGATCATCCTGCAGGGGTGAGGTGGCCAGGTAGGAAGCAATGGATACTCCCTCAAAGGAAATAATGGGGATTTGGGGCTTTTTCTTGGTTTTTTGAGCCCTGTACTCTGTTCCCAGGCAGCAGCTCCTGCGTGCTGTGCTGAGGGGCTCATGAGGGGACATGCTGTGCTGCTGTGCACCGTGGCTTACAGTGATTTGGGTGCTCCATGGTTCGAGTGGGCATTTGCTGTGTCATCCCAGCTGCAAAACACTTTTGTTCAACCTGAAGTTGTCAAGGATGGGTGCAGTAAAGGTTGGTAGAAAGGCACTGAACAGCAATGCAGGGAAGATGACTCCTCTACCAGGGTGTCCATATCACACCATGCAGCATGACAGAGTCCATGAGCTGGAGGAGGATGTTTGCCAGTGTCCCTTGAGGAGCTATCACATGAGAGGACACACTTTCGGGCTCTGCAAGCAGCTTCTGCACTTGCATGGTCAGAGTCAGTACCAGAGTCAGTGGGTATCACTCGATGGCATCTCCAGTGCAGGTGCACACCAAGACTGCAGGGACAAGTCCTCCTGGAATGAATCAACAAAGAGAGAGATGGCTGGTGAGGATTTAATCCCCAAATCTGGAATAAAAACTGACCAGCAAGGCAAGCTGTGAAGTGACTAATCTGAGTAAGAGCTATTCTAAAATAACAGCCTGTGAGCATGCTTTTAACACTCTAGTACATGTAGCTTACCCAAATACTGGTCTACATACAACTGATTTTTTTTCCAGCCCTGAAGCAAAACTGATGTGTCTGGAGGAAAAGTGCGACAGTGCCCACTCTGATAATGATATGAGGGAACCTGGCGGAGCTTTTAATAAAACGCAGTCATGAGCACAAATTGCACCTTTCATACTGGCTTTGGAGACAGAATCATTTTCATCTGGGGACAGGTGCTTTTGGGGCCGTCTTTATTTAAACAAATCTGTCTGTTTCCCTGAGATGGCAGATTGCAATTATGGCACAGCATGCTGGTCAGAACAGGCAGGGCTAGGTGTCCAAATTTCCATCCTTCAGCCCAGCCGGGAAGGGAGGTGTCTCCCCCAACAGAAGCAGCTGTTGGAAAGTGCAAAGCCATGGCAGGAATAAGAGGCAACACACAGCAGTGAGACTAATGAGTCTGCTGCTCAACTCTTGGCTTATTTAAATTCATTTTGGACTTAGGGAACTTTTTCTGCATTTTTTCTAGTGTTCCTGTGTGGTTGAAGGACATTTGTGCTGAAGGTAATTGGGTGGATTTAAAGCCCAATGCTCACCTGTTTGAGATGCTCAGGAAGGAATTTTTCCCCAAACAAAGCCAATTGTCTCTGGGTCAGATCCTCAGGTGCTGCCAAGTGACAGACATCCTGTAACCTCTGCTAAGGATTGGACATAGTGTGCTTTAAAATGCTATGTTTGTCTCCCCGTTGTTATTAATTTGTTAAAGGCTGAAATCTTCAAAAGGAGCCAAAGGAACATAGGAGCCCAGATCTTATTGAAATGTGGCCAGGCTTGTATGAATTTCTGCAGGGTACTTAATTCCCACAGTACTCTTGGAACAATCCTGGCCTTCAGGCTGGTGATGTGATCAGCACCGTAACACACAAACAAACAAGACTATTCGATCTGTGTCTTCTGCACCATGACCCTTACGGAGCTGGTGGCTGAACCCCAGGAGATCGACAGATTAAAACGAAGAGGTCCAAACAGATCCTCTTCAGAGGTTTAGAAATGCCCTGTCCTCATCCCAACCTGGTGGGACTCACGACTAGGATGTGGACTTCACAGGATCCATCACAGTCTGGCAGAGGTTTCATTCTTGCCTCAGTGTAGAGTTGTCACAGCCTTCTCCTTCAAGGCAAAAGACAGAGTAAATCAGCCCTGGCCAGACTGTGGGCTACTTCGACTGAGTGAGACACATCTCAAAGAGACTGTCCATGCAGGAGTCACCAACGTTTTTCTGGCTTGCGTTGTCTAAGAGACTACGTTAGCCATCCATCTATGATGTCTTCTGGCTTACTTATCTGTGAGCCTACCCAGGACATCTAGAGGCCTCCAAAGGATTGGGGTGAGGATTCCTACTAGCAGTTTGTTTAAGAGGTGTAATTGCAAGTAGGATGGAGGTCCAGGGAATTCCCACTCCAAGGAGAATGCGGTTTTATGTTTGGTGAGTAAGGCCATTTTAATGGATATGCCCATGCCATAGCACAGAAGGTGAAAGATCATCCTCATTGTTAGGTCAATCTCTCTCCCAGTTAAATCATTCATAGCAAGACAATGGTAGAGCCATCTTTAAGCCCTGTTGGACCCAGACCATCTAATAAGGGTCCTTCAAAAGAATGGAGACACCCATCTCCTCAGAGGAAGGCATTTCTGAAGAGAAGGACCAACAGCCTTGTTGGATGATGCATCCCATTCTTGTCCCAGCGACCTACACAAGGATCCCCATTGGTAGGTATGTCAGCCTCCCACTTCAGGCATGGTTCAGGGCCTTGTGCAGCCCAGGGGTGGTTTCCAACAGCCAGTGGAGACAAGGCTGGTCTGGTCTGAGAGGAGTGGCAATCTTATTCGTGTGAATGGACATTGAGCTGAGGGAGACATGACCTGAGGGATGCCTGAGGTTTGCAAAGCCAAGATGCCTTATGTCTCTGAGCTGTTTCCTCTCCACTCTTCAAATGGGAAGCATGAAGTGAAGTCCTTGCTCACCTGACTCTGATTGCCATGCTTCAGGACCCCTCTAGTTGGGAGTAAAGTTGTAAAGACCATCTGCTAGCAGATTGGATTTGATTTGCTTGAGGTATGACCAAGGTCAGCAACCATCAAATTCACTGTCCTGGGATGGAGATGTAACTCTCGGATTTCCTGGCACAGAATTAAGGGGAAGGCATCATCTTCTGGGACTCAGGGGGCTCCTTGAGAGCATGATGGAATCCCTATGATGAGGGTTGGCCAGATGGACACCTTTCCAACAGCGAACAAAGAGCTGGGGATGAGGTCCAAAGTGACGTGCATGGGGTCACACAGCATCTGAGCAGCAGAGACCAGCCCTGAACCCCACTACTTTCCAGAACAGGCTGACATTTAATGTGCGTCCTGCCGTCTTTCTTGTTAGGTGATTACCCTGTTTTAAAAAGCAAAGAGGATTGATTTGCTGAAGTGTCCCTTTGCATGTGCAGCTTTCAGCTTGCAGCTGCTGCTCTAACTGCGATATAGAAATTTCTCCTGAGACAGGAAAGAATGTCAGCTTAGGTTAAAAAAAAAAAATTAAAAAAGAAAACTATCCTGCAAACTTAAGCAAAGAAATTATCATGATTCTGGAGCTTAGCAACAAGAATCACTCCTGAAACATTTCAGTAGTAACTGTTTTAGTCTAGTTTCAAGTAACAAGCTGTGTCCTGATGTTGGATTCATGCTACCCTGGGATTAAAGAACCAAACTGGATTTGCAATATGTCATTTCCTTTATATACAAGAGGTGTAAGGTGGGAATTTATGTTCAGATAGGGCTGCGACCTCATCAGCTCTTCCCAGCAAAGCAAAGGGTTGACTAGATCAGCTTTAGGGAAGATGCCAGAAGGGAAAGTTAATTAATAAGGATGTACAAATGGGAAGTTTCACCTTCTGAAAAATTTCCCTGGTTTTGACATTTGTTTTTCTCTTGAATGGAGCCAAGAAAAGCAATACATTGAAAAATATTTGGATCGAACAAGAGAAAAAATTGTCTTCAAGGTGGTGAGATTTAGCTCAGGGAACAAAAAGGAATGCCAGATACACTTTGAGCTACTGTCCAGGCAAAAAGAGAAGCACATAAAGCAAACCTGCGGCTAACAGCACTGAGAACTAATACTTCTGTAAGGAACTGGCAGACCCAGAGATGAGTGCCAATGCAAAACAAGGTGCTCTCCACTGAAATTCTGTTAAAATCAATTTTCTCATCAATTTCTCTTAGTTCTGAATCATTGTGATTCCCAATGACGTGTAAAAGCTGCTTTTGGCCATTTGGGGTCACCGAACATATAAGATCTGTGCAGTTTTAAAACATTAGAATTTGAAAAAGCACACAGTCAATTTTTTTCACATTGTAATTTCACTAAAGTGGTCCAATATCATGAACAACCCACACGGAATAAATATCAAAATATTTGCAATACCACATAAGAAACATGGAAAAACTGACCAGGTTTGCAATGCCCCGAGCCCATTTCTACTTGGATAAATCAGAGGAGAGAAGCCTTTGCTCCTTTGACTTTGCACTTGTTTTTTGTGAAAATCTCCCTCACAAGGGAGTAAAAGTGAAAAATTCTCTCTCCAAAAAAATCTGTAATTATATTCACCCACAAAGTAAATCTACAGCTTTGGGCTCCTCATTCCCACTTCTTTGCATGCTTCCAGCTATACTGATTTTGCTAGTGAAAAAGGAAAGCAACCCAAAACAGCTTCTCCCACCAAACTACTGTTCTGCAAGACTCATCCTCAGCTCCCTCAACCCAGGAGCCAATACATCTGCAAAGACTTCATGTTTTGGCTTAACATATCTCCAACAGAGCAAGCAAAGCAAGTAAAGGCTCCTCCAGCTTCTAGTTACAGTTGTGGCTTGGGTCAGAGAAGCAAAAGGAACCACGTGGGAAAGCACTAAGCCCCTGCAGATCGGTTTGACTTCCCTTTGGTCCTGGTAACACTGCTGCAGACAGTCTCTCTATCTTTCAGAGTTCCCCACCACTGAGAAGGTTGGGCTGTAGGATCAACCACATTCGTGAGGCTGCAAGATGCAATAGAGATGTTTTTGTTCACGCCACATTTTTGTTTTCATAGCCCAGAAGGTCGCAGGTTCATTTGGACTGGAAGGGACATCAGAACTTCTCCAGTCCAACCTCCTGCCTAAAGCAGGGTCAACTACAAGATCAGACTAGGTGTCCTGGTTTGAACCACAACACCAGGTTAATCAGGGCTTTGTCCAGTCTGGTCTCGAAAACCTCCACGGATGGAGACTGTTTTGGTGTCTCATCCCTTTCCAGTCCTGCAAGATAATTTCCTTGCTCTAGCTTCACATGTATATTGGGTGTGAAGGTGTTATTTTAAGGAATCTGTCCTAGGGAATAGTTGGCTATTATCTGCCACCTGTGAAAAAATCCAGAAATCCTCAAACGTTCAGTCTGGGGCTATGATTATAGGTCCATAGGATAACATAATGCTGCATTTCTGCCCTCATGTGTCTGGTTGTAAAACTCTCTGCTGTTACAAAAAAATGTCAGCTTCACCTAAGTCTACAGTGAAAAAAAAAAAACCCTAAACCTTGGATCACAGGCATGGAAGAACTGTCCTACAGCTTTGCCCATTATCCTGCTTCGAAGAGCAGCCACAGCAGAAGCTGTGAGATGAATATGAATGGGAGCACATACATGACACTCCCATATGATACTCCCCCAACCCACAGTAATTCATAGCTCTGTGTAATTAACAGACCTCACTGGTTTTCCCACCGTGAGTTTATCCAATTTACTTTCCAACCACTGTAAGTTTTCAGTGTGCAACATACGCTGCAGCAAGGACCACCACTGCTAATGATGCTTGTGAAGAAGCACCTCCTTTACTTCCTTTCGATCCTGCCTGTAGCTCCTGCTGCTTCTCTTTGATGTCCTGGGACCCCTGAGTGGGAGAAGCAGTGTCGTGCTGGCTGGGCACCCAAGGCTGGATCCTGGCTTATGCTGTGAATGGTGCCTGGAGGCAGACAGGTGCAGTTATTTCCTGCTCCAAAGCAAGTGTGGACCGTGGAGAGTGTATCACTAACGACCTCTGTTTTTGGCCAAGTGCCAACTGTGTTTGCATTCCAGAGCCGGGGGAAAATCTATTTGGGTGCTACTGAGTCCTTCCAAGGCTACCATTTTTATAATCTAGCAGATTACCCCGGGGATGAGAGTAAGGGCTTGGGTTGCACAAAAGTCATTTACTCATCTGTGTCTCAGCTGGTTCGTTTACAAACTGGGACTAACCTTGCTTCAAAGAAGCCAGGGGACACAATTTGGCTTCCATAACACCTTTATCCTCAGGCATATAACCCATGTTTTATAGAAATTATGTAACTTGGTGAAAGTCCCCACCAGGAAAAGAAACTTCCACTAGCAAATTGCACACTTCTCCAAGTCCTCTCTAGGTGTAAAGGGACATCCAAGCTGTGGTTTAAAGCTCAGAGAGTAAGGAGCTCCTTCTGCCATCTGATGGTGAATGGAGGGAAGGAGTCACAGCACTACATCTGCTCAGTGCTTAGCCAGAATTACCGAGGACCAGACCTGCCAGACAGGGGGTTATTTTTTGCCCTTCAGCTATTGGTGAGGACTGAGAAACATGGCCACAGGGAGAGCTTCAGTTTCAGATGTCCATCCTGAACCTCCTCCAGTGACACTTGCAGTAGTCACCAGAACAGAACTCAAACTGAGACTACTTTATGGAGTGCAACCTGAAACACTCAGGAGGAAAAGATGTGAGGCTGTGTTTGGACATGTGGGAGGGAGGTGTGATTATAGGTCCTTTGAAGGTCCTCTACATGCCTGGAACTTTCTCAGACATATTCTTCTTTCGCTGAAAGGACTATGAGTAGCTACTTGTATTGTAGGGATGTTCTCATCTAACCAGCCCGTAAACTAAAGAGACCCATAGCAAGGGAAAACAGCCAGCATTTCAGGGAAAGGAAGGTTTTGACTCAGGAAGAGCATTACTGGTGCAACCTTCCTTCAGACCCTTGGAAACTCTGTTCCTTCCCAGAACTGCCCCACAACCTGACCAAGCTCGTCATCACTGACGTGCCACCCCTGCTCTTCCACCTGTCCCAAGCATAGAGCTAATGGTCTCTCTCCTCTGTCCTTTAGACTCCTTACCTGCACCCAGTCTCTTCAGTCCCTGCAAAAGCCAGTCCTCCCAAGCACGGTGATGCACTCTTTTGCTGGCATGCTGTGGGCTTGTATTTTGAGACCCCAAATTCCTGCAGCCCTGCAGGGTTCCAGGGTGCCTGACAAGGCAGTGAGGTCTCTGTCACTGTATTTAGAGGGTGACTAGTGATCGTGTAAGTCCCAAGTCTGCAGAGTGAAAGGTAAATCGTGCCTCATGTCAGTGGTGGTGACTTGATGGAGGTCTGGGAGGGAAACAAACCCTAGCCTTCGCCAGAATGGTAGTCTTTCAAACTGATAACAAGGGCTTGATTTTACAGAGGGTGACATTCCTCACATTTTTCCTTGTGATTAATGCTTTCCTTGTATGTCCTTGCCACACCATGAACTCCTTGGTTGCACAGTAACCCTTTGTGTGCCACAGGACACATCCAGCAAACAGCAATAAGGTCTCAAAGTGAGACACATCACGGTGAAGATCTGGGGGACAGTCTAGGCTCCCATACCCAAGAGTGTGGGCTGTATTGGGTGGAATAATGATCCTTAAACCCTAGCAAACAAAATGCTGGTGGGATCTGATAGAATCACGATGATAACTGCTCACTTTGATGCTCTTCGCATGAGTGTTGTGGTGTAAATCACATTTTTTAAATGGCTCAGCTGGCAGCGATGATGTATACCAGAGCTTTGGACATTCTCAGGGCTCTGAACATGGCTTCTGCAGGGCTGTATTTGGGAGACGGGTCTTGCAGAAGGCAGTGTTTTCCTGCAGAAGCCTCTGTTGCCCTGGTTGTGGGACTGTGTATGGGCAAGGGCCACCTAGGAGCAGCCCAAGTCAATGGCAGAGAAGGTCTGGACAGAGCCTGGAAAGTCTGGGAAGACATTCAGCATGGAAACAGAAACATAGCCAAGGACTGTCCTCCTTTGCAGTCCGCTGCAGTTTGGGGTCATGCTGCAGAGTCCCTGCCCTCATGGAGGCCTTGGGAAGAGCACACAACTGCATTATCACTGCTTGACTGCCCAATGTAAACTCAGGTTGATTTCCAAAGCTGAGTCATGAAGTCAGATGGTATGAAAAGGGCAGCACCCCTTACTCATGCATGAGTTATAAGTGTGTGGGAGGAACAAGGGAACTTTTGGGTTCCCAAGGTCTTTTGTAGTTCTGAAACAAAAGCAGTAGACTTCAAATCAAGATCAGGATGGAGAGGATTATTCCATGCTTTACTTGCTGATCAGTGAAACAACTGGAGCTGGTATCACTGGAGCAGAGATGTCAGCAAAGTGAGCATTGGTATGGTTGCTAGCTCTCTTTATGCGTCTTCTTTATGCTCACAGAGTGTGGTGGCAGCAGCAGCATTACTCATCTGAGACCCAAGTCCTTCATGGATGTTAGACCTTCACAAGTAATGAGGTATGAGCTGCTCTTTCCAGGGGAGGGAAAAAATTCTGAGAGTGTATTGCCACAGAATTAAACAGACATGTGAAAGCAATGGACAGCGCTTTCCACTGTGGGTCTAGTGCATTTTATCCGGGTCCCTGTGTCCAGATGCAGTGTGAGCAACTGCATTCAAAAGACTGTACATCTCTTTCAAATCACTTTTGGTCCCCCTCTCTGGGTGCTGAACAGGACCCTCAGCATTTCTAACAAGCTCACTTTCACTGGTTCTCAGCTCAGCTCATTTCTTCCCATTGCTTTTCCATCATCTTGGCCTCTAAGGTCACATTCCTTCCTCCACAGTGAGCTTACAGCAGTGGCTTCAGTGTTTCTGTTCCCTGCAGAGCTGCGTGAAAAGGAAGCCAAGAAACCAACGCTAATTGTAACAGTAATTAAAAGACAAGTGTGAATACTCAGTCAAGGGTCAGCTTGGGTGAAGTCCCAGGCACAGTAGCAGAGTGGCTGCTTCAAGAGTGGGAACGTGCCTCATGCCTGAGCTCTCAGCACTGCAGAGCTAATTGCCTCTGGAGCGGCACTGAGCTGGCAGGGTTGCCCAGCTTTCAAGACCTGAGCCAGGCTCTTCACCTGGAGCTTGTCCACATCTTGAACCCAGAGGCTGCATGGCACCATGGCAGGAGCTCAGGGACCAAGAGGCAGTCAAAGCTTCCTTTCTGAGGTGTTTCTGTCCTTGAGAAGCTGTGTTGGGAACTGTAACAAGACGAGTGGATAATCCAGGATGACGTCCGTCAGCAGAGGAAGTATCTTACTTCTGTTGGGATGTGTGTGACGAGTACAGCTACAGAGCACAGTTTTGTAGAATCTGGGCCTGATCCTTCTACTCCAGGGTGCAAATCAGGAGTAGCTTCACAAATGTCATGGAGGTGTCACATAGGCTTTTTGGAATATCTGGAGAGGTGAGGGTTCCTTGATTATTTCTATTTTATTGGTTTAATTAGTATGTATTTTATCAGGGTTGTTACCTGGAGGTCGTTTCCAGGGTCCCAGCTATTCTCAATTTTGGTGCTTGAGACACCCTGAATAACTGGGCTCAGCTCCCCCTTTTTTTCCTTCACTCCCCTTCACTTTACTACCAGACCTTTTCAAAATGTCTGAATCCACCCTTGTGGAGCTGGTGTGAGATCAGTACATGGTGCAGTGGCATTTAACTGCTTTTTTAGCTATCCTCCATCCTGATGTTTTACACCAGATGCATCTTCTTTTTGAACCCTCCCAGAGATGCTCTCCCACTGACTTCCTCTGGAGCACTGTTTACTCCACTCTCCCTAAATAGCAAATCCAAGCTGTCCAGTCACCAGTTAATCAAATGCCCTTCTGAGTAGCTTGACTATTTGGCAACAATACATCTGAATAGATGGTTTGAAAAATATTCCTGCAGGAAACCTTCCTCTCCTCCATCCCACTGTGGTGGCATTGTCCATGTGCCTCTGTAGCCCATTGTACGGCAACAAAAATGTCTCTCCTTTCTCTTATTTAGATGAACAAAGATTTACCAAAAATGCTGATTTTCTAAGAGGCCACAGGAAAAGTGTTTCAATAAGATGGAGTTACAATAACTTGGTAAGAAAACTTTACATTTCTTGGGGCCACCGATGAGATCAGTCTCACCTGAAGCAGATGTTCAGAGGAATATTTTCTTCAATTGCCCCTACTGGGTCATGGGGAAGAGCTGTGGTCCTAATTTCTTGAGGTAATTGTGGCTCTTGGGACTCATTTGGAAGGTAAAGGATTTGTCTGCATTTCTTGGCCAGTTTTGAATGAGGTGATCACATTTTGCCTCCTGGGAAGGACAGTCTTTCCAATAACTTGAGAGCACCTGTCCCCAAGTCAACATCTGTGCATTTATGTTATGATATGATATAAAAAATGCACATTGCCAAGTTTTCATATAAATCCCATAGAAGAGATCAAGATGTATTTTCTCTCTGTTAGAGAAAGTGATGGATAGCTACACACAAACCAGTTGGGAAAGTGCCTGCCCAGAAATGCACCCAACGAGTGTCAAAGATTTCAGTATCCTATAAGGGAAAGAAGATGATTTTATGAACCAAGATGAGATGGATCCAACTAGCAGGGTCAAAGTAGCCACCATTAGAAAGTCAGGTTTTCCCTGCATTTATCCAAGTTATTTCCTGCTGGTCAAGCAAGGAAGAGCAGTATCTCAGATGCCACCTTGATGGTTAACACAGTGTTATCCAAGTCATTTTGGGATATCAAATGCTGGATATAGACAATGCCACAGGCTATTGTAAATCTATATGATTGGTACTTAACCAATAATAGTGGAATTAGTTACAGCTGTAATTAAGAGTGTGAAATTTCAGTGTTTATTACATTCGTGTAATGAGGACTGAACCTCTGTGTTTATTAAAGTGGAGTAACTCTGCCATCAGCCACCACCAGAAGGTGTCCAATCTGCACAAAATGGCATAGCATCTTGGATGGTGATAACAACTCTGTGGTCGTGAGACACTGACTTGCCATGAAGTAAGGATCAGGTCTTCCTCTGTGTGCTCCTACTGGGGCACAGCAGAGCTCTGAAGGGCCATGTAGGGGCAAAGCAAACATCTTTTCTCCTGCTGTCATACTCCTGAGCCTCTTCCAGGAAAAGACCAAGCAGTAGACGATAACAGCTCTTTGGGCTGACCTGGGGAGGGCGGGCCTGTGATTGAGATATAGGTCTCTGGGGATGGCAACAGTTGAAGTCTTTCCAATTAGCACTTTGGATTGGAGTCAAGAGCTGTCAGGGCTTTAATTTACTAACCTGAGTCCCTCTCCCTATATATCCATGTGACAGCTCATTCGTTTAGGGTTGATAGAGTGCTTGGCCGGCCTCTAACTGTTCTCCCATCCATCTCCCTCCCCAATTTGCTTCCTCAAGAACATTTTCCAAAGGGGAATTTCCATGGCTTGTGGACACCCAGGTCAATTTATGTCAAATAGTTATTCCTGCTGAAAAACAAAAGCTCAAGTCTCTCTGAGTCCTTTTTATGCCCTGAGGTGGGGATGTTGGTTGGTGTCCGCCACCGTAGAGAGGAAACAATGTTTTTCTGAACTGTGTGTTGAGCAAGCTGGCTGGACACCAGCAAGATATGGGAGCTATGTTGACCCTGTTTGTCCATGGTCAAAATAAGGGTTAAAAAAGTTGCATCCTGGTTAAAGTGTTCCCTGAGAGGGTCTGACACTTTGTCCCAGAGGATAGGCTCTCACCTGTGTCCCATTAGCCAGCATCTCCCACCAGCGTCAACACTGCAACGCTGTTGGAATGAACATGGACACCCTTCCTTATTTTTTTTTGAGCGTGTATTAAATGTCACCAACTCCTGAGCCTGGCACACATACTAAATATAGCCCAAAGTTCAATACACCCAAGTACAAGTACCCCCAGTAACTTCCTGAGATCCTTTGGCAATTGTAGGTGAACAGCCAAAAGCAGCAAACCATTAACAGATATGCCATAGAAATCCTTCTCTTTGCCCTGACATTTCCTTCCATGTACAACCCACCCTACATGCTCATTAAGCCTCATGGTTTCCTACCCAGAGCTGTCACTGTGCCTTCACCTTGATAGTGCAGCAAACTTCTCAAAGGCATTAGGCAAGAATATAGATGAAAGGGTCTTATATCTAGAAAAGGACCATTACCATTGTTCTTAAAGCACCCACAATCCAGACTACCAGGTCTTATCTGACCTACTGTCCATCCCAAAAACTCTAGTTCTGCTTGAATCTTCCCTAATATTAAACACCCTCAATCTACACGCTCACTCTTGAGCCAGTCCTCTGTGGTGGGGTTCCTCTGACCAAGTAGACAGGTCTGCAATGTACAAGTCTCCACTGGAGCTAGTGCTCTGGGCTCCCTTTGTAGCCAATGGGGCAAAACAGGGTACAAGCCATCTGGTCTGTTTTAGAAATTTACTTAGGAGGTGATGAGTCATTCCTAGAAATATTCATTTTGCTCACTTGATTAGAAATGGAGGGTGGGCAGCTAATTCGGATGGAGATGTGTACACTGATTTAAAGTCTTAAAGATTTAGAGTTTAAAGACTTCAAATGATGTGAATCCAAATGACCATAATTACAGTGTAAACAGGAAGGAAAGACACTCCAGCATCATTATGCTGCCGGTGAAATAAGAACAAGAATAAAAATACAGAGGCAAGACCACATGTTCTGCTGTTAAAAGGCATCACAGGTTAGCTTCCCAGCTGGTGGGAACCTGCTACATCTTTTAACTTCCGTACTCCTTGACCAATGAACCTGAGTACCAAAAGGAAGCTGGGAGGAGGTAGAACAAAAGCAATGTGAGGATTAGTTTGAAGATCAGTGTAAGATCCACAATTTCTCAGTGTTGGTGAGATTTCAAGGGCACAAAGACACCTGTGCTTACAGGGAGACTGACGGGAAGCAAAACCCTCATGGTCCTTTGTGCCTTTGAATCTTTCTTATTCAGCTGTATTACAATAAAAACTACTGTAAACTGAGATCTGGGAGGGGGACCAGAGATCAGAAAGCAGTGAGCAAGATCCGTGTTGTTAGTTGCTAGACTGACAAGAATAATGGAGAGGAAGAGAGGGCACGAGAGAATGCAAAAGCATTAGGCAGAAATTCTGTGAAGCTTATGCAACCTAAAATAAAATGTGACTTGCACATAGTGCCGTTTAACCTCACGCCCCTGTGACTAATGAATTTTCAATGCTGGGGGATAGAGAAAAAACAAAACACAACAACAACAAAAAAAGCCACAGCAACCCACAATTAGCTGACAAGCAGCAAAAGGACGGTGTTTTCCCCAGTCTACTTTGCAAAGCTTTTTCAGCAGTGTATCTTAGGGGGCATCAGTGGGAGACGGACAGGCTCAGTGCAGGACTTTAATTCTCAGGCATTGTCTGACTGATAAAGATTTTAATTGGAGTGTTTATGTTTCCAATCCTCCAGCAGCACAGATCTGCTCTGATAATGTGTTTTAACGGACGAGAGGTAACATTTGGAAGATAAATGTGGTGTCAGCTGCCCACTGGGTTACACAGACATTATGGCCCACTGAGGATTCATTATCCATTGTATTTTGAGGGCTTTTAATGAGTTTGCTAGGCATCCACCTCTGGGTTTATGGAACTTTGCCTCTTCCCTCTGCTTTTTGACACCAGACTGGATTATCACCTGATGTAAATCAAGCCACTTTCCCTGACTGGCTTAGGTGGGTTATCAGGTAGGATCCTGAACAGCAGGGTTACGCTGAAGACAGGACACTAGAGCTGCTGTTCTTATTACAGCCTGAGTCCAGCAGCTTTCATAGATAAGGATGTCAACAAGGTAAGGGTCTAGGAAGAGAAGCACTGTTTTGTTCTCAGCTATGGGAGACAGACCATATTTACAAAGAGAAAGGAGTCGCCCTAAGCCTGATCTAACAGCCCATGTGGCCATCAATACCTCTGAAACAATGGAGGGCAGGTGGAAGAAATTCATGGTTGCACTTCCAGCGCCCAATGGTGAGATCAAGTTTTGGTCCCTAGCCAGCACCAGTTCTTGTTTGAGGATGAGATTGCCTGGGTAGTGACCTGTGGTTGTGCTAAACACAATCCTGGAGCACCCAGCAGTGCTAATTCAGGGAAGGCTGCAGGCACCGTGCTACGAATCTGGCCTTAGCAAGGGGCAGGAGTGTCATTGTCTCCCTATTAAGTACAGGCAGTGTCCCACACCATTTGTCTTCACTGTCTCCAGTGACTTGATTAGCATGAGAAAGTTGGTCCGACACAGATTTATTTACTTTAAGTGAATGTGGGACACGTTCCAAAGTGCCACATTGACAGCCTGGGAAAGCATGGTCCTGCGTTTACCCTCAAAAGAAGGACAGGAGAGGAAACAGTTATACAGGCTCAATGTTCTCTGCCCACTGTCTTTAATGGGGAGCTACCAGTTAGGAAGATGCACCTCCAGGTAGAAGAATATTATCCTCCATCTCTTAAAGCCGATTTGCAGCTGTTTCATAGCAGCTTGCTGGGATATTTTCTCTCCAGACTGAAATAATTTCAGATGAGTGAGAAGTTCCTTTGGGTCTTTACAGATGGATTTCAACAGCAATCTAACAACAAACAGCATTGGAGCCCTCCAGTTTGTCCTCCTGCAAGTCCACATGCATCTAAAAAAGCAAGAAAACCAGAAGGAATATTTTCGCTTCAGACGTGATAGGAGGTGAATTTTTTTTCCAAGATTCCTGGTCTGTTCTGGTTGTTTCCTTACAGCTTACCAGAGCCATCAGACTCATGTGAGCTTGGGAACATGAGACATGAAATATTCAGAATTGGCACTGACTTTATTTTCAGACTTCCAAAGGCAGTCCGAAAGGAAAAAAGAGACTCTGAAGATTTATATGCTCTTTGAATAAGCAGCGAGCAGAGCTTTTAATTGATCACAGTTCATTTAAAGTGAGAGCTGAGCAAAGCTCGGGCTGTTGCAGGGTCAGAACTAACAAAGATACACTTCCACATGCCCTTGGAAATATCAGTGTTATTGGCAAGATCCTCTGCTCCTGGAAAATTCTTCCTCCTAGCAATATACTTCAACCTAAAATCCCTTAAAGAGGACTGTGCTGGGGTATGGCACACACGTGCGTGCTCGTGGGGTAGGTGCCATGTATCACAAAACAATGTTTTCTTGATCTCTTTGTGGCTGTATCTAATGAATGTGCTGCCCTCTCTCTTTGATGTGATTACAGAGAGACGTGTGTAAGGAGCATGAAAACCAGCAGAATAATGTCTGGTTTGCAACGAGAGGAAGATTTACTTTAACTCAGATGATTATCCAATTTAAACTGCAGTCTGTGAAAGTGCTGGCTGAAGAGGGATGCTAAAAAGAGGATTTTCACAAAGAAACAGAGAGGCTGTCCTTTACAACCTACCCTTGAGGCAGCCCTTGGGACAATTCACTGTTCTCTTCTTCCTCACAGTTGGTCTAAGAGCCGGGGCGGCCAACGATGTTTCTCCACCTGTCTGCTCCCACACCCAGGCACTGTGGTGTGCCTGATCCTGATGGGTCAAGCATACCTTTGATGGTGGGTTGAACTCTGCAGTCCTTCTGGGGTCACTGTCTCAACGTTTTGCTCAGGAAAGATTTTTATGTCACTTTCCCCTCTTTTCCCCCTTTCCCCACATAGAAAGGGAGCAATCTCTTCTCTCTCTCATTTTGGGCTGTAATCACCAAATCATGACTGTCCTCACCATTGCTGGATGATCAGCAAACTCCAAAGGAAGAAATCAGAAACTGAAAGTTTTTTACTGGCTTGGACCAAATGTTGTGTAGAGCCCAGTGAGTCATTTTTCACAAAGAAGTAATTCAATTAAAAGTAGAGAGTTGGGGGCAGTGTGTTATTTGTGAATATGGGTTGAGCGTAGCTCATGGCTTCTGCTGAAAATTAAAGTATGGGGATGATGGAAGGGAATTATCAAAATGTTTCTTTTCAACCTGTCTTATGTTTCACACCAGAAACACCAGAGCAATTTCAAAGCAAAACCTTCCAGTTTCTATTTGTCATTTCAAAGTGGAATTTCTCTCAGGGTGGACCTGTTTATTTTTAATAACTTAGAAATGAAGCAAAACATTTAATTAGGTGGTCAAGGGAAATATTTTGGTTTGACCCTAATTGATTGTTTTCTCAGTTTTTTTCATTTCTCTGAAAAGGAGAAGGGAAATAGTTGGGCTTGACTTACATCAGTTGTTTTTTATTGATTTTCCAGTAAAACCAGGGACCTGAAAGAGAATGATTCCCAAGCTCTGAACCTTGCTCTGAACCATGCTGTATCTTTTGGTAGCGTGGGTAGAGTACCTTCTTCTGATTATAAATAGTCTGTGCTTATAGACAGCAATTGAAAATAAAGATTTGAGAGAAAAATAGAGAAGAAGAAAAGCTTTCTGAACTTCTCACCAGCATGTTGGCAGTTCTCAACTCTGCTGGGGTTTCAGCTGGAAGCACATCAGTCCTTAGAAGATGGGCAGGGCTGGAGACAGTGCTAGGGCAAGGTAGTGGACGTGGAAAGGTAATGAGCAGGGAGCCTTGGGCTCACTTTAATGAATGTGACACCATGCCACTGCCAGCTTGGTCTCCTCCCGCAGTAGAAGAAGTATCAGAGGAGGAAAGAGCTCAGCTCCCTGAGGAGAGCACCTCTGCCCATAACACTTCATCTCATCCCATTCTCCTGTTTTTCTCCCCTAGGAATGGGGCAGTGAGCACAGAAAAGGAACAGAATTTGCTCCCTTGGGGTGTCTTGTGCTAATGCAGTGCCCAGTGCCTCCCAGGACTGGCAGTCTCTATTTAAATATGCTCACAAGAGCATTCTGGCTTGTCTATGCTTCCTACTGAGATCTGCGGTATGACCTGCAGGGTCTGGCCCAGAATCTGGTGGGTAGACACCATCCAAAAATTGCTGCCAAAAAAGCACCTCAAATGGCTGAATTCTGGTCTCATGTCAATTGTGAATGTGGATCATCTTCCTTACAGATTTCCTATGATTTGCAGTGCCTCCATGTTGTCCACCCCAGACTGCAGCAGCCAGACATACCCACAGCCTTTTTCTTAAAGAAATGGGGTTATTTCTGTCTGTTTATAGGTTTTTCCCTCACTCCTCCTCCCTATCCTCTTTCCAACAGCTCCTGAATCCATTTATTAGTTTTAACCATTTTAAAAGCAGAGGGAAAGTTCTCAGGGCTAGAGAAGTTTGGGAAAAGCAGCAAGGTAGGGGAGAGGGACCCATAAGCTCAGAAGGGATGGGCAAACCATGGGGTCCTGTATTAGACACCAGAGAATCTGCATCAGGCAAGAGACCTTAAACACATTCCAAAGGTAGAAGAAAAATCAGTCAACCATGAGAAAGAGACTGGGCAATGCCTATGGACAAAGGTTCTGGTCTTCACAGTTGTAAACAAAGAGAGAAAGCGTGGTTTGCTCTCAAACACAGGGATTTATTTGCAGAGGGATGCGGTTGACTGAGGAAAGGTGTTCACATTTCATGACCTTGAGCCTCTGTACTTTCCTGCTCATACAGTTCAACAACACAACTCAACCTAGTTTTCAGGCACTTAGGACATGTTTTAGGATCCTCCCCAAAGTACAAGGCTATATTGGCTTTTCTGGCCCTGGACTTTGCTTCATCCTTGCTCAGTATATCGCAGCACAGGACAGCCTTCAGTGCTGAGCTCCACAAGACCTCACTTAGTCTATTGTCAGGACCCAAGGAGCTTGAGGATGTCCAAGATGTCCTTCTGACACCAGATGCGATTTTTTTTGACAGTTTTCTGGAGCTGGACCAGGTCAAAGCAGGATCTGGCATGCTGCTGTTAAGAGACTATCGTGTAAATGCTTCCCCCATCACAGGAACGGGGAGCTGGTGGCTCTCAGCAGCGGTGGTGGGAAGGTGGAAAGAGAAGATGTCCAGCCACCCCAACACAAATCTCCTCTGTAAATCTCCCTTGAAGACTCAGACATATGTTGCGGCTGTTAGCACTGAAACTCAAACGATGTGGATTTTTTTTCCACGACACGTGTGTTCTCCTGAGAGAGGACTCTGTTCTGTGTCCTGCCAACTCAGCATTGAATCTATGCTCAACACCTCTCCCTCTCTTACATACACCATTTATATATATATATATAAAAAGATAGAAAAGGGAAAAAAAACAGCCAAAAAAACAAAAAGAAAACCCAACAAACCGAGAAATACCATTAAGCAAACTGTTGCTTCTGCAGCCCAGAGGGAAAGCATGGCAAAAGAAGATCTTTGGAGGCAAAAGACCAGCTAAGCAAGCAGAAATTCTTTGCACTGAGGCTGTGAGCTGCAAAGTTTCCCACCGTTGCTCTCAGCCTGATTTCTGGGCAGCTGCACCACAAAAAAAAGCTTGCAAACTAATCAAGCCATACTTTATGCTGCTTCCAGAGAACACTTTGGGGAAATTGCTCTTCTGTAATGTCTGTCAGGGAAAAAGAGAAGAAGAAAGACATCTTTTTACATGTGCATTTTATTTTACACCACTACAGAGAGGACCAAAATGGACTGGGGGGAAGGGCGTTGGTGCTCACCCCAAGCGCATATTGAGTCCAGTGGAGCTGGTGAATATACCTTCATTTACGCCAGCTGAGAAACAAGGTCTGGGGTTCTCATTATATAGACAACACTGGATCCTGATTTCTTCTTCCTCAGGAATGAAGGGAGAGAGGTGGAGAGCCAGGCAGCATAAAATCCATATAAATAAGAGGAGGGAGTCACCTGGAGTCAACTGGTGCTGCTAAAGTTTCAGGACAAGCAACCTGTTTACTGCAGCACATCCTCTTCCTTCAGCACCATCATGGAGTAAAGGAGTCCTTCATTTTCAGGGTCACATAATGGGATGATGGAGCCTGTGATGGGGCTATAGCTGGTTTGCAGAGGTGATGGAGACTGCCTCCACCCTGTCCCCCATGGAGCAAGACAAGGAGATCAATATGGCTGATGGGACTCAGCATGGCTGAGAAGCCCCTCCAAGCTCTGGAAATTGGATGAGGGTGATGGTGGGGGAAGGTCACACGAAACCCCACACAGACATCAGTATTTGCAAGAGGACCTGGCTTGGAGATTTGCAGGGCTCCCACTATTACGTCTGCACCTCCTTTAAGAAACAGAAAGAGTAGCTTTGATATGAGATGCACCCAGAGCTTCTCTGGACTCTCCTCTTGAATCACAGGAACTCTTGAACATTAAATAGCTGCCTTTTGGCACAACTGTGAACTGACCCTGAAAATACAATAGTCCTGAGCTCAATACCGGCCTCTGGGGTGGAAAAGGACTGGCAAAACTGTGTGTGTCAATAGCACTCTGAAACTTGCAAGCTCTGGCTTCCTAGGAACATTTAGGTGGGTTTACCATTTTCTAGATAACAGAAATATAAGACGAGGACATCTTCCTGTATTCTTCAGCATGGCAAAAACATGTAACAATAAATCAGAAATTTTAGAGCAACTATCTTCTTAGGCAGCCATGTCAGTTGACCATGAGACATGACCCCATGGGAAACCAGACAATTCGTTCATGGAGCAAAGCTTGGAAAATGCACATTGACACACAGCTTCAGGTGGGACCCTTAGGAAATGTTGCCCTGGAACATGTGGGAATCATAACCATCTCACGGCATGGAGTTGCCCGCACCATTGACACAGGGATTTGTCATTTCAGAAGGAAAACCAAAACATATAGACCATATGGTTTAGTCTGGCCAGGTATTATGGGTTGTGTCTGCGAAATGCCTTTTGCTTTGAAAAGTAGAAGAATCTTTAGGAGTACAAGGGAGGAAAAATAACTCTGTAGATCTCCTGCTGACTTCTTTCTCTGCTTCTGTTCAGATTCCTGGAGTGGGTAGAAAATTATCATAGATGATGAAACTCTGGGGTAGGAAGCTGCTTCTGCACTCCTATCCTCCAGCCCAGGGAGGAGATGAACTACAAGAGGATATATTGTAAGTGTGATTGGAAGCAAAGAATATCCTCAAATACTTCCCTGGACAAAAGTCATAATAGCACCTAATTTTAAAAGCTGCAAGAGAAGATGTGGGAGAATACAAGCCTTTAAAAAAATGCTTTCCCTCACTATTGGAGTGGCTATTGGAAATGCTAATTGGAGAGTGCAGGGTAAGATCTAGGATGCTATGATGCTTAAAAAAAACCCAAACGACAAACCACAAAAAACTTCCTGGTTGATGAAATGGAAAACTCCCATCTAATAAACTGGAAAACACTCTCTGAAGCAGTAATACAATGAGCCATCCTCCAGGAGGGGTCATCCTCGATGGCAGAAGTATTTGGCCCAACAGTTGGATGGGAAGCCAGTAAAGGAACAATTATCTGGGCAATGGCTTTGCAGAAAGGATGAAGTGCCAAAGGGAACCATCATGGTGTGTGATGCTGTCAGCTACCTAAGTGTGAATGGAAGTAGATATAACATACAGCAATCACTTGATTCAGGACGAAGAAGTCTGGACAGTAAGGATTTAAGAAAAGTGGAGTTTGGCAGGATTTCTCCTAGAAGGTGATTCAACATGTTAAAAAGTGACATTGCATCCAGGGGATAGTTGTTAAAATGTTTATAGTTACAGCATTTTTAAAAGCAATTTGAGAGGAATGAAACAATTTTGTTTTATTTATTTCTTGTGTGTGTAAAGTGTCTTCTTCCTTTGAAAATGCTCACATTTCTCATCGAAAACTGAACTCAGGGAAGCTTTTTGCCAAAACGTCACAAAACACTGGGTTCAGTGAAAGGTTGATTTTTTTTATCCTTGAAAGAACAGAAGCTTTTCTGTTTTGATTTTATCTCTGTTTTCAGGAAAGAACAAAACATTTGCCAGCCACATTCACCTTAAAGGCTGGTAAGGTCAAAGTCTTGGAATATCTTAGAAAACTTGGAAGTGGTCTCAAAAGTTTCAGTTGAAACCTGCCTCTGGGCTGTACTTACATCATTTGAGATAATGAATCAATGGATGATACTAATATCAAGGCCCTGAAGAGTCATGAAAAAAACCTTTGAAATCGGTGCCAATTTCTGGCTCTGAATTCTCCAAATTGTGGAGACAGCTGCCAAGGGCAAATCCAAATTCCTCCTAATCCAAGGCAAGAACTGAGCACTTTGAAATGTAACTCGATTCGAAGCCTGGATCTGAATTCTGCTGTAAACACTTTCCTCTTATCCAGTAATATGTTCAAAAAGCATCGGAGGCACCAGAACATCCAATCAGGACAAATCCAACTTGTGCAGCAGCATGCTTTTTAAAAAATTTTATTTTTCATTACTGGTTAGCAAAAGGAAGGACAAGATGCATGACAAGAGTAGCATACACAAGAAGGATGTCTGCTCTGTGATGGTCTTGTTGGTTTGCTTTAGCATCTCCCTGCCACAGCCATTAAGACAGTCAAACTGCAATGACTGGAGGCTAGATGGAGGTCAAGCAGGGACCTGATCCTAGCAAGCCCTCAGGTGCAGAAGCTGATCCCTCCCAAATCCAAATGAGAATAGAAGTTCGTTCCTGCTGTTTTGTACCATCCCAAGACTTTGTCAAAGAGTCGATTAATCTTTCCCAAGCACAGAGTTGATACGTGGTTGCAATGCTCCTCACCTCGATGTTGGAGAAATGTGTCCATGGGCAATGGTGGAAACAGGAGGACAACCAAGCTTCAAACCTCCATTGCACAGCGCGCTCTGCGACAGGTTTGCATGTCAGTATGACATGTTTCAGGCCTTACAGGTTACAATTGTCCCCTGTGAAGGACCCATTTGGGACTGATGTCTTCCAGGGTTTTAGGGATCTTGGGTTCCAGCTTGAGAACCTGCTCGTCCAGATACCCATCTCAAGGAGCAGAGATGGAAGGGTGCGTTTGTTCTTGGACAATACATGTAAGAGATTATCACCACAGAAAAACCCAAGAGCTCCTTGGGCAGGGGCATTGGTGAAGAAACCAAGGAAAAATATTGTATTCTTTGAGTTGCTGGAGGTATTCAAAAGATGTGTAGACATCGTGCTTAGGGATGTAGTTTAGTGGTGGATTTGGCAGTGTTAGGTTTATGGTTGGACTCAAGGATTTTTAAAATCTTTTCCAACCTAAATGATTCTATGATTCTATGATTCTTGGAGTCAGGACTTTTCTGGCAGACTAGTGACCCTCCACACATGCATATAACCACCTTTACAGCTTTGAATAAGAATACCCAAGGAAGTGGTCACTCCAGCTCATGCATCCCAGCTCTTTTCTAACCCAAGGATAATGGTCAGCTTAGATCCTGTGACATGTTTCTCCATGAAGGGTGTCACCAAACAATGGCTAGTGCCTGGGTGCCTGGAGCAGGTGAGTCCAGTGGATTGTCCCCTTGCACAAAAAACCTGCTTGCCTGGAGATTTGTTTGCCCAGCGAGGATGCTTCTGAACACAGGGAATGAATAGGATCATAACTGGATCGAACTTATACCAGGCTTCAGAACAGCCCCAGACACATGCAAATGCAGTACCTTGGCCTCATCCCTGCGCAACCCACCTGATGCTTTCCAGGGAGTGAATACTCACCTCCTTGTAGCTGTGAGCACCGTCAGCTGACCCTGTTTATGGGTTTTTACACACTGTTTCTGCACGATGTGAAGCCAGCTACAGTCCCACAGGTGGATTGCTGTCTGCGGGGTGAAGCTGGCCGGCTCCTTCCCCACACTTGCACACTACTCCGTGCCCAGCTCCTCTGTCAGCAATAAGGCCAGCTCTTTGCTGGCCACTGAGTGCATTTCTAGCAATTGCCTGGCCCCAGGATTAGATGAAAGGAGAGTGGTCACGGGAGAGCTCTGGAGATTTGCACTTCCTTTGCCAGCACCCTGAAAGACTGGTGCATTTGCAGACACAACACTCCATTATTCATGCCTGAAAGATGGAAAATAGGGCACATTATGATATCAAAACCCAGCACCTAAAATCACTCACTTTGTAGCCTGCAATTGAAAGCATATATCTAGCTGTATTATGATGGAGAAGTTTCTTTTCCCAGGGAAATCTCTCCTTCGCTGCTGCCGCATGGGGCACAGCTTTCTGGCTGCCACTGCTAACTCTGCAGGCGGAACATCTGCCTGTGTGCTCACGGCAGCAAACTCCATCACAATTCAAGCTGATCTTGATTTACACTGTGGCAACTGGGACAGCAATCTGGAGTCTGGTCTGCTGGTTTTTGGAAGGGGGGTGTCTGTATATATGTAAATGCATGCTGTAAATCAGCACCAGTGGAGCCGTGGCTTTGCAAATTCCTGTTCTTGTTGAAGCCACTATTTTTTTCCTAGTCCTGTGTGGACAGCACACACAACAGCTTTGTTCACTTTTGCAGTGACCCAGTGTTTTGAAGCTGAGACCACCTCAGAAACAACTTTTGCAGTGGGTCTTGCCCGGCAGGACAGGGGCAAACAGCCCTGAACATCAAACATACATGCCGCTGCTGCTCTCTTGTTATGTGGACTCACAGTCTTCTAGAAGTGGCATTCATTTATTATAGAGATTAGCTGCAGTTACAGACCCAGAGCATGAGATTCCTCTCATCAACCTTTGGATATTTGCAGTGCAAGCACCTATTCACAGCTGTTGCTCTTCAGAGTCAGTGGAGCTAAGAATACATGGTTTATGTGAGCAGATGTAAACATGTACCTTGGGACAAGGAGAGCTGTACCCTAAAACCACCTGTTTCTCCCCTCTGACTCAAGAGAAATTTCAGTGACTATCTCCAGCAATCAGCCTGCCACATATTTTGACTTCCAGCCTTGTCTTCCATGCTTACCAGAAAGGACACACCACCAGGCATACCTCTGAGACAAGTCAGGGCAAGATTGAGCTATATGAGGAAGGAAAAGTCCTGGCAAGGAGGCACTTTGCTGCCAGCTGGCTCACCATCTGCAGAGACTGACAACATCTGCCTCTTTCGCAAACATCTGTATGTGCTGACAGCAATCACATGTGAAGGGAAGATCTCCAACGAATCCTGGGAAGGAAAGCAACAATCCGGGTTCAAAAACAACAGGACAGTACAAAGTATGTTTGTCTTCCTGCAAAAACATGTTTCATGTAATGGCTTTTTACCCTCAAATAATTCTTAAGTCCCTGGCACCTCTCCTAAGCACTACCGATTTTTTATAATTGGGGAAACTGAGGCAGGCTGCAGTAGCAGAAATGGCAGTTCCAAGGATGTTAATCACTGCATGCCAAAGCGAAAGGATGAACCTGTATATCTGAATGCTGAGGCCAGTTTTTTGAGGTACCTTCCTGGTTGTGATATTGCTCCCCCTCTAACCTGGAAGGGAGTATATTGGCTGCGGGTAACTTGCTGGAAGTAGTTTTAAGGGGAAAAGGAAAAGTAGAAAGATTAAAGGACACAACCAAAAGCTCATCCCTTGTGGCATCTTTTACACAACCATTTCCCTTTACTATGTCCCAAATATACATTAAGAAACTTTCAGGACCATACCTTTTTTGTCTTACAAATGAAACCAGATGCCAAAACCACAGAGGTGGCAGCAGCGGTAAAACAAACCAAACCGGCAGCTTCATCTCCTGAACCTGGCAGCAGCATGAGGCCACCTTAGCAAAGTCATCACGATACCATCCAGCATCTCACAGAATTGCTGCTGCTCTAATTAGAGACCATAAAGATTCGGATTTTTTTATCAAATATTGGAAAGCAAAGGCACTCACTGCCAAAGTGATTAAGGTCTTCATTGTTATTCATAAGTAGGAGTTTCACTCAATAAGCACTTATGATGGATGATGGAGGGTTGTTTCTGCTTAGGAGCAAAGGGGCCTGATTCTGCATGGACCGAAGCATGGAAGGGGTTTTATTTTGGTAGCCTTTCTTCTAGTTCAGTAATGGCCTGTGGGAGGGGATGCTCACAACTCATCTAGCTGTAATGTGAAACAGATCCTACATATGTCTTTTCATGTGAAAAAAAAAGGGTTCAGGGGTGTATTTATTTGCTACATTTTCCTGTTAACATCTCCATCTTCTTAATCCCCATTCCTGCTGCAGCAAGTCTGGGAGTGTGTTTCTCAAAACCAGAAACCTGAATGAGGTCTCAGGCAATCCCATTGCAAAGCCGGGTGTGCCAGGGTTCGGGGTGAGCAATCATCTCCTTTCCAATGCCTCCCCTCTCCTGACAAAACAGCTATTTAGGTTCTGGTTTATGGAGGTTTTGGATCATGGAGGAAATCATAGAATTAGGAATGAGAAATGTGGGTTATTTTTTTCTTTTTACTGAGCAGGCTTCCACCAGGAAAAAATGACTGTGGGAAAAGTGTTCACATTTCATCATCAAAACTGAAAACATCCTTCACTCTTCAGTGGCAACCTTTGTCGGCTTTCAACAAATCTTTTCAGGTGTGGAGGGGGTCTGGTACTTCTAACAACATCAAAAAGAGACAGTCCTTTCCCCTTTTATTCCACCTTTAACTCACATCCTCCCCCCGCCTGCCCCACATGTCCCCAGAGCTGCCTGCACCCTGCTGCTTTCTCCATCCCAACTCCTGTTTTCCTGCCCTGCTGGNCCCTTTTTTAGGAGTTTTGGCAACTCCTTTCCAGTGAATTTTTTGTTTTGGCAAATGTGCCAAGCTGTCTCCTTGGGGAGAAGTTGACGGAGCATTTCCATTTCACTGCTAGGGATGAAAAGTTACTGAGTGCTGATGCCCTTGAAGTTGTGTGCCTTCCTCTGATTTAATATAGAGCCTTTATGGGAAGTTAAGGACAAATACCTTCCCTTACAGAACCAGTCCCTGTGACAGCCTCACTAATTAGTTGTTATTAACAGTGATAACAGAGCTATCAGATTTAATAGGCAGCAGATTATGGCAATTACAGTGAATTCACTGGGTATGGGAAGTCGGAGGTTTGGCTCTGGGGACAAAGAGGCAGATTTTGTCAGGCAGCACATGCAGGGCAGAGCTGCTGCATGGAAGGGTGTTCCTCAAGGCATGAAATCACGGATGGGAAGATGCACCAGCCAGTGGGCCTGGGGGGTGGAGGGAGGATAGTTGTCATAAATGTATGGAAAAATTGGAAAGGTTAGATTTGGAAATGCCTTTCCTTTCTCTCTTTTCTTTTCCTCTTGCACTTTTGCTCTGTTGTTCATTTTGTCTTTGCTCCTCTCTCTACTCCCCTCCTCCAGGAGAAAACAGTGGGAAAAAGAAAGATGAGAAAATTACAGAAAACACCAACATGTTATTGCTTCTCACTGTCCCTGTCTGAGTGTCTCTGATGTGTGTGAGCTGTTTTCACTCGCTCTGCTGAGTGGTCATGGAGAGCGAGGCCAGAGCTTTTTGCAGGGTGCCAAGGGCCAACCCGAGGCTGGATCTTTCTATAAAAAGTAGTGAAGAGGGGTCTGAGGCCCAAAAGCCACCTGGCTGGAGGGGTGGTGGTGTGGAAGGAACTCAGAGGTCCCCACAGCTCAACTCATCAATGATTTTGGCAGGTCTACCTGCCTGGACCTGTCCAATTAACCAGAAACATGGAAACGCTTCTGAGGACCACCCCATCCTCCCTCCCCGCTGTGCTCACAGCCCCTCCAGCAGCAGAGACATTCCCCTCTCTGTGTGCGTTTCCTTTTTCCCTGCTGAATTTTTCTTCATTAAATCAGCCTTTGGGAGCAAAACCAAATACAATACACTAACACGACAGCCCATCGCTCCTTGGGAACACATTTACCAGAGGCAGCCCCGGCCGCTCTGTTTTCCCCATTATCATTGAAGCTGGTGAAGACATCCTCCTCCAATTTCTGTAACACACAAATCCCTGTCCCCCACCACCCCCTCTGCTTCACTCACCCCTCAAGCAAACAGCTTGGCTGGAAAGACGATTCACCATACGGAGACCCTGGAGCTGTGGTTGCAGTGATAGCCCCCGAGGGACCTCTCTTCTGCTCCTCAAAGCTGGACCCCCATGCACTGGGCAGCACCCTGGGTAAGGCACCCTGCACAAGAGACGGAGGAAAGGCAAGAGGCTGAGGGGATGCAGATGTGAATCGCCCCATGATTCCACTTTGCACTTGCTTTCTTGATCAAATTCCAGAAGTGTCTAGAGGCTACCACTGAGATCAAAGCCTTGTCAGGCATATCATTGAAAAAATAGGTAGAGTCTACCTCATAGAACTGCTGATCTGAGCTGGGAAAAAGATAGGGGAAGAGGGGCTGCAGAGGCAAATTGTCTTGCCCTGGGTCCAAAGGCTGGGGTACAGACAGGCTTACATCTCCCATCCCTTCTTCTCAATCATCTCCCATGGTTTCTCCTGAGGCTTGAGTGAATTTTACTACTAATTGTACAAGATGTCAGAAAGAGTTTTACAAGTTATGGTATGGTGAAACCATATTGCTCTATATCTGCTGCACGCCTCTGATGAGATGTCACTGGATGGCTTACAGGACTTGGACCTGAATTGGCTGCTGTGCTGCAATGTGTGGACTGCTGCAGCTGGAGCTGTGAGAGTCGATGTGTCAGACAGTGCTATAAAGAGTGCATCAGCTGCTAGCACAGTCATCGTGAAGGGTGATGGATCTGTGCCGAATAGATGACCTCCCCAGACCTGAAGCAGGCTGGAAAGCAGGTGTTATGGAAGCACAGACCGCCCAAAGACTATATTGTACAGCATCCTGTGTTGTAACAGGATTCTGCTAAGGTTTTATGTCTTCCCCATGAATTTACAGAGTCCCTTCTCTGATCTTTTTTCTCCCACCTGAAAGCTGCCTTCTCAGTGCAACCCAACTGAGACCCCAGAGGGAAACAGCTCAACTAATACTTGCCCACTTGCCATGGGTTGACCAGCTCTGGTTCTGTGGAAAAAAATGTCTCATTGGTATATCCAGAATGGCTCAGAGCTGATATCCATAAGGGATTTTGGTTCAAAGTGGTTAGAATAAAAGAGGTGCAAATGCTGATAAATTATCCTCTTCATTTTTTTTTATCTCTCACAAAGCAGAAAAAAATGGCACTGACTCAATTTCTATAATGTTCTGTTTTCATCTGTAATAAGAAAATTTTCAAGCTCAGGTGCCAAAAGCAGCAAAATTAAATCTGTATTTAGACAGTTAAATAAGAGGCTCAGTTTTCAAAGGCACCAACATCCTGTATTCCTAATTGCTACCAGAAGAGACCGAAATCTTACTTTACTTTTAAAAGGGTATTTTCCAGCTCCATAAAGAAAACTTTATTTGTAAAGTATTTCCAGAGAAAATGTCCATCAGGGAATAAGGGACAGAAGTCCACTGAAAAACAACATACATGTTTTTTTCTTTTAGAATTCAACTCCTGGCAATAGACAACTAAAAAAAACCCTGTGCCACAAAATGGGGAGGTTATACATTTGCCAGCTGTAGCCCTGGACTGACTACTCTACCTAACAAGAGGCCAGCAGCTGTGTAGCCTCTTTCTCTAGATGCTTTAGGGTGAGCCCACACGACGAGGAGTGCGGGTCTCCACTTACTCTCAGCACCAGACTGCCAATCAGAGACCAAAACATTGAACATTTTATGGAGAGAGAAGCCCGTACACACCCTGGTCTCTGCTCCTGTTCATGAGTCTTAGATGGACTCAGTAGCAACTGAGCTACAGTGATCAAAGGTCCCGTGCTCAGCTGTTCTTCCATTCCTCTGCACTGAAGGGTTGAACTGGAGCTACTGCCAGTAGAAATTAAGAAATTATGGGTAGCTCAATGCTTGTGTTTGCTCTCAAGCCTATTCTTCCACTGTGCTTTATGGTGTGAGATCCTGGCTCTGAGCAGCTGTCTTTACCCCTAATCTTAACCCACCCTCTGACACTAATCCAACTCTACACATACTGGTCCAACTCCATTTATCATTCCATCCAAAACAGGAGGCACTGTGTGCAAGACTGGACAGCATGGGGTAACTACAGTGTCTGCAAGGGAATAAGGTCATGCTCCATGCTGGGCCAGCCAGAACATTGTGTCTCAAGGAGAAGCTTTCATGGTAGATGCTCCCATATCCCAGCGCAAAGGATGAGAAAAACTTAGCTTAAACTTGCTTTCAAATTCATTCTTACCCCCATACAACATACTTTCTGCTGGCATCTAGTCCTCTTCCTAAGCTTAGTACATCCCTACTGCCCTGTGTGTTGGAAATATAAATCCATTATTATATAGCTCTTATTATAATAGTGGTTGTTTTGGTCCTCAGCACAGACAGGGACCTCTCCAAGCAGATGGGAGTGTCATTTGAGTGTAAGCTCCAGAATTTGACCTGAACTGGTCCAAATCATGAGTGATAAGCCTAGTGCTAAGAACTTCCCATCATTTACCCCCAAACACCAAGACTCAGGATTGACACTGATAGAAGATCAGGTGCTCTTAGATAACTTAACGCATGGTGGAATGGTTATTGGTGTCAGAGAGCAAAAGAAAATATAACCCAAAATCCTGAGGGAAAGTGGAGATTTGTCATGAACCACAGAAAAACAGCCTGCTGCTGGAACAAAGAATAACACTGTCTGGAGAAGAACTGTCATCTTGAGATGGGTGAACTTCGTCCTCTTGTCCTTCTGAGAAAGCTCTGAGACATGTTAGCAAAGCTGTGTGGGAAATATTTCCAGTGTCAACCCTCCATGCCAGTGAATAAACAGAGGACTTTGGTCCCCAAGGGCTGTCCATCAGCTTTGAGACCATTCCACCAGCCCTATGATTTACTAAAAGAAAAACAAGTTTGGAAAGCAAATGCACAGACTTTCCAAGAGGGTCCCCAACTACAGGGAAGAAGACTTTTTGCCCCAGGATGTATTTTATGCTGCATTTATGTTCATGCTAACTCTGAGAGGACAGCCTCAATGTGCGCGATATTGGGCAAACATTAAACATGAGGAATTCTTTTCTCAAAAAAGGTGGGCAGCTGGATCAAGGGCACCAAACCCACTTTGCAGGACAAAAGTTATGCAGGCATCCGCTGCTTCTGCAAATACAAGCAAACTGGTGCTGGTATACAGCTGTTTTCATAACATTGTGGTTGTTCCCTGGTATCTGTTACCTCTAATAACTTCACGGGATGAACCATGGATCATTCGGCATGTTGAACGTTAAAGGTGTTAAGATGGCATTCAAGATGCATGAATTAGGTTGTTTGCCTTCGAAGATCTTCTTGCATTACACAAGTCAGTGATAGTATAGCTCAGTTATAAACGTGGTCACCTTGATTATGCAGCAGGACACAGGCTGCTCTCCTTGTTATTAGAAAAAGTTTAGAAATGCACAAAATATCACCATGTTATTAAGAAAAGGAGGAGGGAAGGAAAGCATTTCAGCAATAAAAATGTCAATCTCTGGTTTATTTAAAAAATACTAAAACAATGAGCTGAAAATGGGGAATCTAGAAAACTCCTTTGATAAATGTCAGTACTTTTAAATTAGGACAAAGGAATTAGAAAAATGGAGGCTTATGTTTAATTCACTTGAAAGCAAATTAAAGGGTTCAGCTTATGGATGAAAGAGAAAATTAGGTTATTTTTTTTCCCAGAGTTACCAAGGCTACTGCAGCCCAGAGAAAGCCACAGTTCAGCACACAGCTTGGCGAGCTGCTATTGACAGGGCTGTTTGCACATCTTAAGTGGATTTAGGAGAAGTGGCTCCATCTCAGGAATCGGAAGCTGGACCAGACACTGTATCACATCCTGGCAGGGAGAGCACTTGGTTGGGTCTGTCTAACCCAGGGATTTTTCCCAAAATAATCCTTCCTCCCCCACACTTTACAAGGGAGGTAATGGTATGATGAGTATGAAGCCTCCGGCAGCAGACCGTTTGATTTTTGAGATACTCATGTGCTAGTTAAAGTCACCTTCTGCACTTTGGTGTGGTACCCCCAGCATTTTCACACGGGCTAAATGCCTGGTTTTAGTCAGGTACCCAGAAGTCCCTCAGTCTACGTGTGTATGTCCATTACCAGTTTATACTGCCGTGGCTCAAGCTGGGAATGATTTCCAACAGAGAAATGGCTTATTAAGTGCCCCGTTTAAGGAAACCTTTACTTTGAGATTCACAACCTTATGTTTTGTACTATTTCATCCTGTTTCTGCTCATTCTTGAGATCATCTCTGTCATATTCAGCTCCTCCTACATTTCACAGAAGTTTCTCAGCTTAGTTCCACCAACAGACTTCGTTAGCATTTCATTTCCACCTTGGGGGCCAAAATTGTTATTGCAAACCTTAAACAAATCAATTGCAAGAAAGACCCAGGAGAAACTCCATTAATAGATGGGCTCCCCAGTCCAGCACTGTTGAATATCCTTTCCCCATTAGCCACTTCCTCACTTTTAACGCAACTCCCTCATCAAACTTTATCTTCTCCTGCTGGAGTGACAGGGTTACCCCATAGCACTGCATCAATTTTTCATTTAAAATCCAAAGAAAGGAAGTTTTTCACATGCCCATTTTTTTCCTACAAAAAATTATTTTATCCAAGAAAATACCAGGTTTGCATGCTATGATCTCTTAACCATTCTCTATGTCTTTAGTGCCCCCTTCCCTTCACCTTATAAAGCCCAGAAAAGTTTTGAGCAGCAACAAGCATCTCTGATGTCTCTTGGATTACCTCTGTCTTTCAGATGTAAGCCCTGTTTTTGCTGGTCCCCAACCCAGAGGCTGCACCTTGACTCAATAGTTTTCTTTCATGTCCTTGCCTCTAGATCCGAAGTTGTGCATGCTGGTCCTTGGGGAACTGATGATGGAGAACAGCCAGTCCTGATATGGTGTTTTTTGGGATAGGGCTTCCCTGTAGTTCTCATTTCGCAGTGCATTTCCATGACCCACTTTGCTTTTGCCGGTGTCTTCAACAGTTCATCTTAACTGAAAGCAAAGGTGAAATATTTATTTTTTTTCCCCAAGGAATCTTACCTACGTTGTGGCAAAACATATAACTGGGTTGGCTGCACTCCAGCAAGACAAAGAGTGTGATTTGCTGTGTTTATTGATGGTGCAACTCTGCAAGGTAGTGTGGTCCCCCAGTTGACCTGGCTGGGAGTTCATGCTTCCCAGGATCTCACCAAAGGAGCAGAGTCTGCAAAACATACAAGGGTTCCCAAGGTCCTTGCATTTTCCTGGAAAGTCAAACCTGCTTGGCAATGAGTTTAAACACCCTACAGGTGCTGAGACACTATGGAGTCCTTGGAAGAATGAAGATCTTCCTGGAAAGGTTTGACAGCAGTCACAGTTTTTTTGTTGCATTGTTTATTTGCTCCTAAATGGTAGCAAGTAAGTCTCCTACTCTCCTGCCAGCCCAATTTAATAGGTTTATGCGATGACATTATCCCAGAAGTTCAGAACCAGAGTCCCAAAACAACACGTCTGCAAGAAACAGGGAGAAGCAAGGGAAACACCTCCTGAACTGGCAAAACCCAGCCAAATTTCCAATTCACAACTCTTATGCTCTCACAAACAGCTGATAAGACAGAGCCAAGCCCCTCCTCCTGCCTTCTCCTTCTTAAAGCCAGCAGCTGCAACACCTGATTAAAGAGGTGATGCAGATAATGCAAGCTGGTGCCCAAGCGCAGTAGACAAAGATGAACATTACAGCAGCTTTTCCAGATCAGGAAAAGGTTAATCTCTTTCTGACGTGGCCAGTAATGGCTATCTAAGGAAGAGGATAAGAATGGGGGCAGAATGGGGCAAAACCTTTTCAAAATACTCTCCTAACCTCCTACCTTGCAGCTCTGGGAGTGAGGTCTCTGTATTAACAACCCTTGCTTGGAGCGCTCTTCTGTGAGATTGTCTGATTTATTTTTTTGGAACCATGTTAGCTTTTAACAGTCACAAAATCCTGTATCAAGGCAACAAAACCCCAAAGATCCACTTTTTCCAATCAGTTTTGGATCTACTTCCTTCTCATTTAATTTGCTGGCCCTCACTCTGGTATGGGATGAGACAGAGGACACGTGCTCTCCATCCAACTTTCCCAAATAGATCTCTGTCCTCTCCACCCACAACTATGTCTTCTCCAGGCTGAAGAGACAATGTAGTCAGGATAAAGTCACTCCATCTACAGAAGCTGATCCACATCTTGGATTATATAGTACAGATTAAGTGAGTGAGAAGAACCTCTCACCTGACGCTGCAGGTGGAAACGGGTTTTGAGAGAAGTTCAGAAAAGGCCTAGCAGCATCAAAATCCTAGAGGCAAGTGCGCTATTGACTTTCATTGAAAACTGCTACTCCTGCTTTATGTGGTCCCCCTGAAGGACATCAAATGAGGGTCCGACAGGTGTATGTGCATAGGGAAGGGATGTCACCTGAGAACCTGTCCAGTAATCATTCCACTGCAGAGCATCCTGTGCCGGCTGGCTTGGAAACATTCTCCTGCAATGGAAGACAATGTGCCAGGTGAATTTATCCTCCTCACTCCCTGAGCTTTAATACCTCCAGCAAATCCCTCCTGTGTCTGATCTACCTCCCTTGGGTGACCTGTCATTTTTGTTCATATAGAATGAGGTTTGACCTGCCTTCACCTCTCTTTGATGCTCAGCACTCCTCCCTCCCTCCCTAGGACTCTCCAGCTGGATTTGCCTCCACTGGATTTTCTTCCTGGGCTAGGCTGTAAAATATTTCTGGTGAAGGACAGACAGCTTATGCTTTTTACTGCTGTTTCTGAACATCCTTGGCACAGCAGGTTGCTTTATTCTGCAGATCACTTTGGTAAATGTTTCTCTTTGCACACAAACTTTTGCTTGGGGCCCATATGTTTTGACCCCAAGAGGCAAAACAGGATCCAGTTTGGAAACTCATATTATTACTAAAATGAAGGACTGGGTTTCTGCAGTCATTGGGTTTATACACAGCTGATGTGAGGCTGGATGGGTTTCAAGAAGCTTTGAGCAATTATAACACAAGCCTATCAATCATATCAACAAGGTCAGCTCATTAGCAGGGCTTTTTGAAACTTCATCAAGTATGTTTGCAGAGCTGACCTAGAAGTGTGTTACCTTTTTTTTTTTTTGGGGGGCCTATCATAGTCCAAAATTTGAGATTTTCCAAATAATATCGAACAGTGAGGTCTAGGAACATTTGAGGCGGAAGTACTCTATTCTTCCCAGTTTTGGAGATTAAGAATGCATGGGGCTTTTATGCTGCTTCATACTGCCTGGTGCATCCTCCCCGTGTCTGCCTGGCTTTTTCTGCCACCCTAGCTGGTTCCACAGACTCTCACATTTCCCACCACACTGTTCTAGACAGCTTTCTTAGTCTAAACCTCCCCATGTCTCCTGGCCAGCAGCGACTTGTCTTGTCCCTTCTGTGTCATGGGCCAAGGGGCTGCTACTGTTTCCCTGAGAAACATTTTGTAGCAGGAACATTTGTGCATGGGTGCTGTCCTGGGACAGATGGATGTATGGATGTTCTGGAATGGTCCTGGCTGTTTTCCAACTTTCCTGAGTTGCATGAGGCCCTTAATCTCTCAGTTATCACTTCACCATTCATAAAAAGAGACGGCTATAGTTCTCTTGCTTTCTGTGGCTTTTTTTGGATTAGGGACCATCTATTGTCATGTGAGTGTGCACGGTAGGGTCTTCCACAGTGATCGTATTTGGGGAAGACAGATAAAAGTTCTGTTCCAGTTTCCACTGGAACTGGTTTCACTCTCACAAGTGTATTTCTTTTAATCGGCATATTTTATGTGCCTTCCCTGCCCAGTGATTTCTCCATGGACCTACCCAAACAATTCTTTCTTTGCTAAATCTGTTGTCCAGAGCTCTGGGGAGCAGCTTTTCGGGATAGGTCTAACATAAGTAACAATGGGATTTTTTTACACCTGGCTGATCAATACCTTGATTCATTTGTAAGGAAAGGTAGCATGTAATTTTAGGAGGGGTGTGCGCCTATATGCACGGAAGGAGTGTTTTTTACTTAACTCTATTCATTTCAGCATCCACTCAGCGATAAGGAAAAAGCCCAGATCTGATAAATAAGGCAGCAAGGAACAATGATCCCTCTCTCTTCACAGCATTTGCAGAAAGTTTATTCTGGGTAGCTTCTCCCAGTGCATGTTTTCCCCCACCCCTGTGTGTAAGTAATTACAGAAAATGCAGGAAATGCCTCCCTGTTGGGATGAACAGTGGGGGTCGTCTATGCCTGGACTTTCCGCATCCCTGAAACACCCTGCTATTTTTTTTTTCTTCAGACTTAGGAAGAAATGTTGCTTTCATAGCACTGATTCCTTGACAGCTTTTCTTTGTCTAGAAGGGGAGGTTGTATCCTGTCCTTATCCCAAGAGGGGACAACAAGGCTGCCTTTGCGTTGCTTCCTCCAGCTCCAGCTGTCCTGATGGAGCAGGTTGAGGTACCTTCCCTCACTTGACCAAAAGGAAGGTTTTCCTGCAGCTCAGACCTCAACAACAGGACAAGACACAGTGCCAGGGAAAGCAAGTCCCCATGTCCCTGTTCTCAGCACCCTTACGTGAGGTGGGATACCAAGCCAAACCCATCCCTTCTTTAATGCACAGGGTGATGGGGCTCAGGTCACCTCCTTCAGTCCAAGGACATTGGATGATCTCATTCCTGAGGAGAGGGCAGACGTTTTCCAAGGAAAATATTTTTTCATTTGTTAAAAAACCCACAAAAACTCACATATGTTCCAGTGACATTATTTTTCTCGGGCAAATAGCTACTTCAAAAATAGAACACTAAAAAAGAATCTGCAAAATAATTAAAAATAATAATAAGCAGAAAAATCCAATCATTTCCCCAGTTTCCTAGCTAGATGTTTCAATTGCATCTCACTGCAATTTCATTTTGAAATTTGCTTAAACATAACATACTTTTCTTTAAGAAGTCAAAAAATCCCCAGCTCAAGAGTAATACTTTTTTACTCCAAATGAGATTTTATTAACACTTTTTTTTTTCCCCTGAGTAGCTCAGGAAATTCTCATTTTGGATGTGAAACAGTTATTAAAGACATTCATTTATTTACAACTTTCCAATTCTGACAGAGGACTAACAAACTTGCTAAATGAACAGCTCCGGACTGGAACACAGTAGAAACTTTCAAAAGAAGAGGAAGGCCAGGGATTACACTTGCCTTTTGATTTGCCAAGAGGGGGAAAAAAAAAAAAAAAAGAAAAAGAAGCATTTTCTTGACTTTGTTATGCTTTATGTATAACACCTACAAATGGCTGTTTGAATTATTTCCCCTTTCTGTTTTCCTTATGAAAAGTAAAAATGTGCAATTCCTCTGGTTTTCTAGGAGGACTTGCTGGAGGATTAATGAGGGGCTGCCACGAGGAAATGCAAGTTAAGAACCCTGAACAGCTCCAGCGAAAAAAATGTTCTCAGAGTGTTTAAATACCTGTTTAGCTAAAATACCTGACCCAGCAGTCGGGAAAACTCTCACTGCAAATGTTCAAAAGCACTGCTTGAGCTTTCAGTGTGGAAAAAGTGTCCCGGTGTTTCTCTGAATCATCAGAGGAGCCTCTGTGTCAAGAAGAGAGACAGGGAAGGAAGGAGGAGAGGAGAAGAGAACAAAGAAAAAGGAGGGATAGAATGGGAAAAGAAAGAAAAAGAATGGAAAGGAAGGGAAAAGCAGGGAAGGGCAAACCTGCATTAGGAGGAAGAACAGAGGTGGCCGTGTTTACAGGGTACTGAATTGGAAATGAGGGTTCTTACTCTGTTGGTCAGTTAATTACTGGGGGAACCTGATGATATCACTTCACATTTTGTGTCTCAGCTACTCCGTGTATGAAATGGAGGTAGTGGAAAATGATGCTCACCCATCATTGTAAAGTTTAAGAGATGGCTTTAGGAGCCAGGCTCTGCTGCTTGGATTACCAAAGGAGGGTCACCGACTGGGACATGGGGATTAAAGGTGAGGGAGGCCAGGGGGTGGGAGAAGCACCAGGGGATGATGGTGAGGGACCTCTTGAAGGGGCTGGATGGGCTTAGTGCACCGTGGAGAAGGAGGTGTGAGGACCGGGATGGAAGGTTATGGAAGCACATAGCCGGAATTTACAGAGGTGAATTTTGGGGGAGATTTGGAGGGCAGCTTTGCAGGTGTTGCAGGGGATTAATGGAAGGTATCATGGCTGGGAGGGGTGGTAGGATGTGGCCCAAGACTTCAGGGCCGTGTGTCTGCTAGCAAACAGTCAAGACCAGGACACAAGTCCCAAGGGGATGGGGCTGATGCTGTCATCCTGAGCGAGCACCCCGTCTGAGAATGCAAAGAGACGAGGGTTTGGGGGGTGTGAGGGACGCCAGGACCCTCCAGGAGGGCAGCAGGGGAGAAAGAAGACATCCTGAGGACAGAGGGGGTGAAAGGGGTCATGCCCTGGGGCGCCTGGGGCTCGCCCAAGACACAGGTCCACGAGCTGCTCCGGGTTTGGGGAGAGCCCCCCCGACCCGGGGACAG
>VYXH01009747.1:0-48262 GCA_013397275.1 Burhinus bistriatus | reverse complement strand
GCGGAGGGCGGCCCGGCCGCTGGGGCACGGCGGACGCTGCGCCTCGCGGACAGAAGTTTGCCGCTGAAATAGAAGGGGGGAAAGGAAAAAAAAAAGAAAAAAAAGAAGGGAGGGAGGAGGGGAAATAAATCAAAAAGCAAGGAAGCGCCCCCTCCGCAGCTGCCCGGAGGATGCGGCGACGAGCGGCCGGCGGGAGCCCGCACTGCCCGGCCCGGCTGCGGGCATGACCCGGGGCCGGAGCGGGGCTAAGCCGGCAGCGGTGTGAGCGCTCGCCCCGGGAGGGCCGGGCCGGGGCGGCGGGGACGCCTCCCGCCCTGCCCAGCCTCCGCGCATCCTCCGGCACCGCCTGCGCGGGCCGTGCCGAGCCGTGCCGGGCCGGTCGGTCCGAGCCGTGCCGAGTCGGTGTGATCCGAGCCGTGCCGAGCGGTAGGATGAGGGGCATCCTCTACTTCTGCACGCTGATCCTCCTGGGTGAGTAGCGCGGCGGCACGGGGGAATGGCGGAGGGGACAACTTTCTGCTGGGGTTTGCTTGCGGGGACATTTCGGCCACCCCTGGGCACGGGAGGTCTCCCCATCCCCAGCACCCTGGGAGCAGTGGCAAGCCCTGGGGTAGCATCACCCAGCTTTCTGTTATCTCGTTTGCGCTGGACCCAACCGCTGGGATCTTTCCTACTGTCGTTCCGGATAGTCCTGTTTGCCGCGGAAATGGCTAAATTTATCCAGGGAATTAAGGCACTTCTTGCTGGGGAAGAGGAGCTTGGAGGGATATGTTGTGGGGGGGGAAGGGAGACCGATTTTGTACGGCGCCGGGCAGCCTCACGGTGGTGGTGAAGCTGGAAAAATGTCGGGGTTTCGGGACCGGTGGGAGTGGGCTGGCAGCCCTAGCTCCGCCGCTGGGCTGTGCAGCACCGGGCACCGTGTCCTGAGTGCCGGCCTGACACGAGCAGCTGTGCGTGTGTGTGTGTGTGTGTGTGTGTGTGTGTGTGTGTGTGTGTGTGTGCGCTCACTGATTCCGGCTGCAGATTTCCTCACACCCCCCAAAAATTGGACTGTCCTCAGGGCTTTTTGTTTGCACCGGGAGCGGGGGTCTAAGGACCCCAGATATCTCCCTCATCCCTATGTGAGCTCTCAAGGCAACCTTCGTCCACTGTCGTGGTTGGGAGATGCTGTCCCCCGTGGGATGCCGCCGTATCCGCGGGGCTGTGGTCTGCAGTACCCGCGTTTTGAGCATCCCGCTCGCATCCCGCTTCTCCCCAGCTGGGAGCAGACGGTTCTCCTCCGTGCGTGCAGTGCCCGGGGCTCCCCGCGTCCCTGGGAAGGGCCGTGCGTGAAGGGGCTGCAGCCCGGGGGCTGGCAGCAGCGGGCAGCCACGGCTGGGAGCCGCCCGGCTGCCTGCCTTTGCCTGGCTGCAACCCCGACACCTCCCCTGAGGGTATTTTTTCCCCCCTCCCTTTGCTTCTTTGAGATAGCAAACCCAGGAATGAGTCTGTGCTTAAATAGACCAGGAAAGGTCGTGGGGAGGCAGGGGTTAGGATGCGCTGGTCCTCTTCGGGCAGCCACTGGAGGAGGAAAAGGTCTTGGGGTGTATCGAAGGGACTGGGACATCCCGGCCAGCCCGGCATGGCCCAGCATTGCTGCCTCCGCACCCCGAGCATTCTTGCTTTGAGCCCACCTCCTGGGGGGAGACCCCGAGTAGGTTTTTCCCTCGGTGGGGAAGGCTTTGTCAGAGCTCCAGGTAACTCCTCTTGCCGGCTCTCCTGTCACTAGATGTCAGCAGCAGCAACTCTTGCAAGTCCCGAAGGCGGGGGTGTGTGTGTGGTGTGTCTGTGGAGGACTTCGACCCCCCAAGAGGGGCCATCTCCAGCCAGGGTGTGCTTGGCTCCAGGTTTTGGAGGAGCACCAGGACCTGGACATACCGCGGGCTGGGACGGCTGCTGCCTTGAAGGGACTGGAGCTGTGCCCTGGGCTGGAGGAGGTCTCAGCAGGACATCTTCCTGCAAGGCTCACAAGGCCTCTGGGTGGGAGTCCAGGTCACTGCAGGATCCATTTTCCAAGTGGTTCAGATTGACTGACTCACTGATTGACTGCCTGATTGACTGACTGGTGGACTGATTGATTTTCTCTAGAGAAAGTGGACTTACCGAAAAGAGCAAATGGCTAGCTCTCCATTGTCAGCAATGCAACTGGGAATAGCAGGCGGGTGTTAAGAGTACACTCGTTGCCTCCAGTCCAAGCCAGAGCAAAGCCATCAGCTAGTATTCACCTTTTGGCCTTCTGATCTTGGGGTCTCCAGAAGGACTTATTCATCTCTGAACTGGCGTTTGATCCCTGCGAGCTATCACCATCCCAGCAGATGCCATCCAATGCCCTCAGCGTGCTCTCTAGATATTTTCTAGATGTTTGTGTTATGGATAGATGAGGGCTCCTCATTTAGACATGCCTGGAGAGATCCCCTGCAGGGACTGGGGGTGCCGGGGTGTCAGGCTGGAGATGGCAGCATTTGCAACTGCAAACATGGTAATTCCCAGCTTCATCCGTGCTGGCTGCACTCCATGTGGGCTGCAGTGTGAGCACCTTGTTTTTTGTGCATGTGTCCCCTGGCGTTTTTAGGATGATCCTGGGTGTAGGAGGCAAGGCTTGGAGAAATTATGGCTCTCCAAGGTGGAGCTAGGCAACATCACCATCATCCAGCCTGGATAGAGAGTTCCTGCCGTCACTTCATACCCAGCTCCCTGGTGGCTTAGGCATGCAGGGTGAGCTAATCCAGGCACCTGATATAGTTGAACACAAATTTTTTTTCCCCTCAACCACTTTTCAGCCAGATCAACTACCTGACCTGTCTCACCAGCAGCCACATGAATACCAGTGCCAGAGGCAAGGACAGAACAGGAGCACAGAGCTTGGGACAGGGACATGGCTTTGGGGAAGTTCATTGCTGCCTCAGTGTCCCCTTATATTTGCTTGCACCTGTGGTAGTGGCTAGAAATTCCACCTACAGGACAGTGGTGAGGCATTCAGGAAGACTTTATGGAAAATCAATGCTCTAGAAAGCACAGATATAATTAGATATGAAGAATACAATTAATTTTACAAGGACATTGGGTTACACCTGTAACCAGCCCCCAAAGTATTGCCCATCCCTTGTGCATCTTTCAGAGGACATATCAGTCCCTGCGCTAACAAAATAGTAATTAAAGAATGAGAATGAAAATCTGGGCTAGAGTTGAAAGCAGTGTTTTGCTGCAAAGTCCCCATGGGACCAAGAGTCATTTCTGGACCATTGCGATGGAGGGCAGGATCCCGAAATGGCATCTGGGCTGTCTTCTGCTGACAACTGCCACATTTACCTGGCAAGTTTTACTGCGCTTGGTCGTTAGCATAATTTCTGGCATATGTTTCCCACAGGCTCTTCACAGATGGAATCAAACACAAGAGATCATCTGGCAGATTTTCACCTGGTTTGGGAACTCAGATCCCAGGGGGAGAGCAAAAAACTCTTGAAAAATGCAACTGTGTGTACAAGAGAGGGAAAAGCTCCTTAAATTAGTGCCTTTGTCAGTTCTGACAGGAGCAATCCGTTATTTGCATCAATAAGAATGTGATATTTATGCCTCTCTGTATTGGTGCGGAGAAGAAATAAAACTTCTCCCTCAACAGGCTGTCCTCAAACATTGTGCAAATTCCTCTGCAAGGATCTTGCCACACCCAGAAAATATTTTTTCCGGGGCTCTGGAACCTTAAATAGTAATTACTGCTGGGTAAAAATTAGTACTAGTGAAGTCTAATAATTAGTATGAATTACTGTGAATAGTGTTTTATTTTGCTTTTGGAGAAAGAAATGTCTTCTCTGCTTTCCTGGCAATTTTCACAGATGACTTCTATTGTCCCTGAACTTCCTTTCGTGGTTTTCACACAAGAATTGTTCATTTTTATAACTTTCCACTTAGTCATTTTTAAACATGACTTTTAATGTTGCTAAAGTTTGCCACCTTTCAATAAAAGTACTCTACTACCAAGATATCCATGATTTCTTTTTCCTTCAAGTGGACTTTATATTCTGTTTGCTTCCTTAAAAAAAAAAAGAAAAGAGCTCTTTCTTCTTAACCCAAAAGTGGAAGAGGACAAATTCAAAGGAAGTTCTCCTGCTAAACTGATTTTTTTAGAAGGACACATTTCACTGAAAAAAATAAAAAGGAACAAAACTATGAAAAGCTTGTTCCTGTCAACCCTCAGTTCAGCTCCCTTGTTTCAAATCCATCTGTCAAAATTCCCCCTTGTAACACCTCCTGGCAGGGAACTTCAAGCCTGGATGGACTGAGGGTGGGAGCTGTGTGATGGGGGTGGGGGGGGGAGGGGCACGCAGCAATAGAGTTGGGAAGATATTCCCACCACCTCATGTGGTGTGCCTTCATCTCCTTTGGCCATCACAGCTTTAAAGGTTCAAATACGGACATGTTGGGGCTGGACTCCTGGTGAAAGCAGAGTGGAAAATCATAGTTGAGAGGATGAGTTTGAAGAGCTGGATGGGAAGTTGAGCCATGGATGGGTCGTGGAGATGGAAAAGAGGAAAACCAAGTTTGGTGTGAGTTGGTGGGGGAGTGTGTCCAGGAGGGGGTTGTGGTCAAGGGGATGGAGGACAAGGACCCAGGACTGTTTTATGGAGAGCAGGAAGTGTTTTCAGAGGTGAAGCCACCATTTTTCCTGGGTAAAGAGATCCTGGGACTGCCACAGGGAAGAAAAATGAACGTGCAGGGAGGATAGGTATCTTTTAAGGTCACATGACATTTAAATCACCTGTGACTCCTCCAGAATTTGGGTCTAATAACAAGTGATGCCACAGCTGGCTGCTTCTGTGCTGCAGTGTGTTTTGTAGGTGTTAAGAAAGGTTGTTGTCTTCACGAATAGTTCCAAACATGTCCCTGCATCTTACTGGAGCTAAGCTGGTAAGAAGCCCTACCCCAGCTGCAGGTCTGCCTTGGGAGTCCTTCGGTCACCCAGCAGTGACACGTCTTTCCCTGCAGCTGGGAATGGCAGCCATGCAAGGTGCAGGGCATGGCCAGACCTTTGGTGTGTCCTCAGAGCCTGGTCATCTCATGTACTCTCTTGTCCGTCCCTGCTGGGATTTCGCTGCCTGCAGCAGGTGCCTTGAAGGATTCAATGACCCCCAGAGATGGAGACTGAATGAATAACACTGTCTGGGCCCCTGGGCCCCTGCTTGACTGTTCTCATGGGGAAAAAGTGTTTCCCTGTATCCCATTGGACTAGATATAAATTCCCCAGTTCAAAACTGCCTTGGCCATACCTTGTCACTCTTGAGTCTCATCTCTTTTCACCTCCCTTCATGCAAATCCATCTTCTTCCTCCACAGGCAGCTCCTCAGTGCACATGTTCCTCTTTCTGTCCAAAGCCATCTGGGAAGAAGTTTATATGAAAGATGCAGTAAAAATGGTTATGCTGTAGTTTTGATTTATTGAATCCAACTGGAAAATCCTGTGTGCGATACCTGCTCTCGCTGAGTGCTTTGACAGAGTTAGTAGCAGCACTCCCCACGCTACTGCTGACATATGGGTTGGGGGGTCGTTTTGACACACAAGTGCAGGCAGCTGGTTTCAAGTTCATGGGTCTAGTTTACTGAGAAGAAAGGAATGGGGCAGGTTTTCTGGTGCTTCTTCCAAAAGCAGGAACAAATTGCTCATCTTTCATACATCCCCAGGCTAAGCCAGCTATACTTTGCTCCAAAAAGAGTGGCTGTCAAATTTTGGATGGGATTTTAAACAGGTCCAGATGTTGAAGGGCTGCAAGTTAAGACCTGAGAAACTGGTGGGTTTTGCTTTCCTCCTCTCTTCCTGTTACTTGTACATGTAATTCGAGTCAAGACTCAATGTTAATGTTTGAGTCTAAGCTGCAGGTCTTTAACGGTAAGTGGTCCATGCTGCAGACTGCCTTGCAGGAGACATTGCACACCAGCATTTCAGATCTCTTCTGCCTCAAGGGATTTGAGCCGCTAACAGCTGCAAAACCCGCCAGGAGCGGAGGTGCCTATAGGAAGTGGTCAGCTTTTCAGATAAGCAGCAATGGGAGCATGTTTTGGAGTCCCTGTCTGCGTGATTTGAGGCCTCTGGAGGCTCAGAGCTGAACTGGACCCAGCAAATGCTCCGGATGGGTCTTGGGAGAACTCCAGGGTGCCTTCAGAGAGGGCAAATTGAACACAATCTCTGCAAAATAATCGGGCTTTGCTTCAAGCTTTGCATCAAACGAGGCTGGCTGATGCCTCTGCAGCAGCCACCTGGGAAATCCCATCATCCTTGATTAATCAGAGCAGAGGAAACACAGGGCAGCTTTCCTCATGGGAAAGGAGCCTTCACTTGGATGATGGCTGTGATTTTTTTGGAGCAAACCTGGTGTCTGGGCCACCAGTTGTACAGGGTTCATGTGGTCTTGTCCGTGAGAATTTTACATAAACAGTTAAATCAATCGTAAAGGGTTTTGCATTTCTCAGTTCATCTTCTTTTACTGTGGCAGCCTTTATTGAATGCTTCACTCTATTTTTTTTCCTCCTGCTGCCCATACTGGACCCTCCATAAGTATCAGCTCCACTATGATTATAACTTGCCTTTTCTTTCTGTCCATCACTCATCCGCATCACCCCTAACTGGTGTCCAGGACCTGCAGACTGGCTCCCAAAGTGTTGGCTGTAGATGCAATGATTTGGCTTGCAGCCAACCTGTCCCCTTCTTCAGACTTGCCCCAGAGAGAAAAGTGAGGAGGAAACTCATAGCTTCACCGAGCTACCTGTCTCTGTGACTTTGGATAAACAAGTCTTAATAACAGGCTAGGTATTTCTTCTGAGATTTTAACTTCGGTGCATGTGAAGAAAAATGCATCTCCCCATGACAGCCTTCACGGCAGTATCTCTCAGATATTATACAGCTGACTCAGTTACCTGCAATCTGGAAATAGGTAGCAGATGTCTCCTGTAGCACTGCACATTTTTTCCTTTGTTGCTGTCTATGTTTTCCTTTGATGTTCGGTATGTATGTACAGCAGAAGGCATCTTAAAAAGATGTCACAAGGCATGAGGGGACATAAATCCATGCACACTGAATCTTCTGTAATAAAGGCTGCAGGTTAGGACGATGTGTTTGTCATCTACTAATGGAGAGGAGAGCAAACCAGCATGCTGAATTATTAGACAGGGCTTGGAATGAATCAAAGCCATTTGACCTGTTTGTGTAAAACCCCAGACAAGGCTGAGTTTGCCTAAGTGTTTCCTCTGCATGGTGAGGAATTACACTCCTCCTTGCAAGGGTTAGTTGATTTATGCCCTGGACCCGACACATGAGTTATAGCAATTTCACGGTAGGTCTTTTTCTTTCTTTCTTTTTTTTTTTCCCCCCCTTCCAATCTGTTTGTGTTGTTTCTTCCTCTTGGTGAGAGAATATAACTCAGTGAGACTGCTTGAGAAACAAACTGCACACCTTGGTCTGCCTGTCACAGCCACATCATCTTTTGGAGATAGGGCATGGGCAAAGTCATCTTAGCTGAGTGTGGGAAAAAGTGTTCAGGGGTCATGGTGCTCACAGCCTATGAACACCTTCAAGATTATGTGAAGGAGTTGTTCGCCGCTGCCCAGGGAGCTGGAGTGAGGAGAAACTCAAGCTGCATGTTAGGAATAAAAGCTTTGTTTTCAACCATGACAACATCTGATTACTTAAAGGAAGGGAGGAGAGCAGGTTTCCCTTTAGGAAGATGATGGGATCACTTGGGGGTTGTCAGCTTTTGTGGGTATTAACAAACCTAATTAGCAAAGCAAAGCCCTAAGTTGTGCTGGCCCAAGGAACTCCTGAAAGGTGGTTGGGTGCCCCGTTCCCAGAGAATTTCCTGGTTTTCCCTATTTGATTGGAAAACTTGTCTCTTTTTTGTGATAATTTAGGATGTTAATTGCAGAGAAAAACTAACAGAAATGTCCTGAGTCCCAGATGAAGAGCCTCCTCTAGGATCCAACCTTACGAGGTTCTCCTGCTACTTTGGGAAAAAGATCAGGAATTATGTTACACTTGCAACACGAGACTTCTCTGTCAGGGCCAGAAGATACGGGAAAGGAACAGTGGGGAAGGTCCTGAGCTAATTCTGGTCTGACAGTGGGAAGTGGAAGAGAAAGGGCTCTGGAGAGGTTGGACAGAAGATGCAGATGAACCTTTACAGGGAATCCAGGAGCTGGGAGGAGGAAAGTGTAGGACCATAAGGGTCTGAGAGCCATTCTGGAGCTGGGGAAGCCCTAGGGGTTGGATTCCCCCATCTGCGAAAGGTGACATGAGTCCCCGCAGGTGAAGTGCATGTGAAGTGACAGCTTGGGGACCCATCCGTCAGGCATGGAGTGTGAAGGCATACGCACTGGGTAAAGCAGCTTCAGAGTTACCACCCTCCTGGGACTAATGCAATGAAATTTATCTCCTTCTTCTGATACTGCTTCATTCTTCCTCCCTGCAGACCCAGCCAGGCCAATCCTTAATGTGTGCTGGAAAGCCTGGTAGTAATTAAGTACCTGACTCAAGGGGGTCCAGATCTCTAGTTGAGTTTGTTATATGCTATTGTATTACCAATAAGTATTAATTATAATCGGAAGGGCTGGAGCAAAAAACAAAGTAACAAACAAATGAACAAAACCCCCTCAAATAACAAAAAGAAATCCAGTGAACTCCCTGCAAAGAGCCTAATCTGCAGGGTGAATGCTTTCCTACAGGATAAGGAATTATGGCATCTGTTTCTGGGTGTCTCTTACTGGAAAATGATGCAAGCTTACTGCATCACAGTGTAAAACAAGGATATTTTTAAGGTAGGGAAATTATTGTGAGGCAGAACCAGGTGATGGTGCAGTGTTTGACCTGGGATATTTGTGTTTGTGTGAAGCTGCTAACTACAAGCCGGGATCAAAATTTCTCATCAGCGTATCAGGAACAATGTGACTTTTAGCAGCACCTGCTGTGCACAAAATCTACCGAGCTCTTATTTTGGCACTCAGGCAGGAACTGAATTCAAGTGCGGTAGCTGACTAATCTGCTCTGAAAATCTTCCCATATCCCCTACACAGGGATCAGTGATCCTGCTTTGCGCTGGGATTAGAGAGGTGTGCTCCTAAAGAGAAGGGGCTGAATTCAGCGATGTGCCACAGAGCACAGAGCAGCCGTGGGGTTCAAAAAATAAAAGCCTCCGCTAGAAGAACAGGCTGGAAAACAGAAACTCATTCGCCCAGAAAAATACTGGGCTTTTGGTACAATTTAGCTTCTGAACAACAGTGACAAATCAGGAATAGTAAAAATTGCAATAAAAGATAGCGAGTGGAAAATAAAATGCTTATTAAGGATAATTCCAGGGGAAAAAAAAAAGAGGACTAAAATAAAGCCTCAGATGTCCCTGTTCTGTTCTACCTGCTTTTATTAAGCAAACAGAAATTGCTTTTCCCAGAGGGACACTGGACAGGAAGAAAAATGGACCCTGTTTCTCACTTGTCCCCTGCCTGTGCACCAAACAAGGATGGTCCCAGCTGGCTGCAGGAGATGGGTTTCATCCCACCTGGTTTTCACCCGGTCTTCTGAACTTTTCCTTTAAATCACCAGAGAGAGGCTGACAGGTCCAGAGGGACACTTACCCTCTCTACAGATCAGCATTGTCTCCAAGGACTGTGAAGCGGATCAAGACAATTTTAGACCTTTCCCTAATTTTTAGGTGCTTTAAGTTCAATGGGATGAAATCACCTAAACCAATAAGATTCCTTATCCTCCAAGAGAGTAGCTGGAGATGGAGGGAGCAGTCAAGGAGCTGTCATTTCAATGTACTCAAAAAAAAAAAAGGAAAAAAAAGAAAGATTAAGAAAGTAATATTAAAATATTTAGCACTTTGTTTTTCTACTTGCAAACCCCAAATTTTCCCAGGAAACACATTTTCCCATGGTTATAAGAGAAAGAAGAAGGAAATCCAATGGGAAATCTCCAACTGTTTCACAGGCCTAATGGCTCCAGTCACGGTGATGACTGGAAGTACCTGGAGTTGGTGACTCTGCTGGGGGTCACAGAGGCCACTCATAAATCACACAGTACCCAGGAGCTTTTGGAGACATGGGAATTTGGTAGCCAAACCTATTAAAATCCCTGAAATGGTTTTGGCCATGGCCAAGTAGCCATCTCCTGGGCACTGGTCAGGAGCTAGCACAAGCCAAAGACCATTCCCAGTTGGTTTGCACGTGGTTGCTCTGTTTTGAAGGGAAGAGAATAAACTCTAGCTAGCACAGATGGGGCAGTTCTGGGCTATTTGGACCAGCAACATGAGTTTCCTTAATTAACTAACCATGGAACAGAATGAGAGTCCACCCTTTCCCTCCCAGACACTGTACATTTCTTAGACAGCCTGCAGATGTTGTTGAACAACCATGTTTCAGCTTCATCTCTTTCAACCCCCTACATTCATCTTCCTTTCTGCTACTTCCAGCTCAGAAGGCAGAACACTAACAATGACATGAGATAATATAACATAAATTATAGCGCTGCCTAATTTCATCGTGAACAGATAAATCTGCCTATTCTGAAAGCACACAGGTGCATGCAAACCCACATGCACGCAGACCCAGCGAGGGGCTGGAGATGTGCATATGCAGAGCGAGTCCATGAGAAGTTTCTTGCAGAGCCTGTCCGGCAGCTGTATCAGCTCTAAAGCATCTTCTCCAACAGGCAAAGCCTTTCTTGGCTTGCCATTGCAGTTAGCATGACCTCATGAAAGACAAGACACATGAGAGAAGTCTGAGGAAGTTTGATTTATCCAGAGTTGAAAAGGGAAGAAAGACACAGGAGAGAACATGATCACGCTCTATAAATACCTTCAAGGTAACAGTGCAAGGGAAGGAAGAGGATTAGTCACACTTCTGTAAGACAGGGAGGAGAGGAGAGAGAGCAGCAGCACGAAGCAGAGAAAGAAAAAGTTTTAAGTTGAGTATCAGGAGCAAAATATTTAGGCTATTTTTCTTTCTCATTATGACTGGAAAAAGAAATAAAAGGCCTTCCATTTGGGCTAGGCTTGAGGCTTGACACAATTTTTTTAGGAGAGTTATGGGTCATGGGCATGAGGCTTAAACAGTGCATCTATGAGTAGGATCTGCCCAGGGGAGTGGTGGAATCGCCATCCCTGGAGGTATTTAAAAGACAGGTAGATGTGGTGCTGAGGGACAAGGTTTAGTGGTGGTTTTGGCAGTGTTAGGTTTATGGTTGGACTTGATAATCTTAAAGGTCTCTTCCAACCTACGTGATTCTATGATCTGCAGGTCCTAGGTGCATCCATGAGCTAAACAAGGGGCCTGCATAGCCTCCAAGACAACAACAGTGTCGCCAGGCACAGGGTCACCCTGTTGCTGGGTACACTTGGAAGTGAGGGTTGGCCAAAGCCTCCTTTTCCCTGCACCCCATATATCCAACACTCGCGTTGAAGGTATCATGGAAAGACGGTGCTACTCAGTCCAGAGTCTTAATGATCATTTGATGGTAGAGCTGGGAGGCAGCTCAGTGATGGATGATGAGTATGGGTCACCCAAGAGGCTTGGCTAGCCCTGGGCTTTGCCTCTAGCTGATGGGCGATGAGATGACTTCTCCTCCTCTCCAGTAAAACCACCTTGTTCTTGGTGCCTTAAACCTGCTCTCAACCTCTCCACTTCTCCCAGGCCCTCCCTGCCCCCAGGACACAATGCCTTCTGCCCTCAGACCTGGCCCCATCCTCCCTGGAAATGGAGGTGAGCAAGGCAGCAGCTTGGATGCAACCTCCTTGAGGGACTGACTCCAAGTCAGGCTTGGACAATTATTCTTATTGTCACCTTCCATTATGCTGGGACTCAAAAATAAGCATTTTCCAAAAAATGCAGGTAGCTCCTGCCAAGACTTTCCCTGTATCCTCCAGCAAGTGCCAAGAATTCTTTCTTCTCATAACAAATCAACTAGCCAAATATAGGTGTCCCTGGAGAAAGCCCTTCAGGCTAGTAAGAATTAACGACTTGATTCAACCAAAGGTAAACAAGCTAATTATGCTGTTCTTCAGCCTGTGGTTTCCTGAGAAAATGAATCTTGTGTATGTGTGTCAGTCTGTTCACCCAAAATAAATTTTGAGCCCCCTGGCCAGGTTCAATAGGTTTGATAGAAGTCTCAGAAGATGTTCAGATCCCACAGGTTGATGTGAAATTGGCTGTGGAAACAGGAATGAGCTCCTAGTGTTGCCCACTGGGGGAAAAGTTAGTGAAGTTCATAACAGAAAAGGTGCATGTGAAAGGAGATGTAGAAGTCCAGGCTCCTTTCATATTGCTACTTATTTTTTCCCAGCTAAGCAGTAAAGTGTCTGATGCAGATCTGCATAGAGCGAAAGAAACATCTTCCTGGGACCATAAAGGCAGTCCATGCAACCTGGAAGTCCGGGGATGAAAGGCAAAGTGAAAACTTCACGTGGGGTCAGGACTGCTCCTTGTAGGCAAAAGCAACTGAGCAATGTCAAAGGGGAAGTATGGTCTTGTGGACATTAACCATCACAAAGTAGCACAGTTGTGGTCGCTAATGTGATGTGCCGTCTCTCGGGCAATACCCAGGACCTTGGTCCTGTGCCATCTAGACCTTTCAAGGAGGGCTACATTTTCCAAAGAGATGGATATTAGCATGGAAATTTTCAGGAACTCCTCCAGGTTGGGTTTGCTTGATGTGCTGTCACCTCGAACATGCAACGGATGCAGGAGAATTGCTCAGGGGGCAGCGTGTAACTGTTGGTGATGAAGAGAATTGGGGACAGAGTAGGCTGGTCTTCAGAGGGTCCATGGGATCAGGATAAAGCCTCCCAAGATGAAGTCCACCTTGTTGGACAAAGCATGGACAACAGGGAACACCTGGTTGTAGCAAGACTTTTCAGCAACTTCACTGCCTGGTTCAGCACGTGCTGCTTCTCTGCTTGCACCTCCCACGTGCTGCTCAGCTCAGATGTGACACACAGCTTTCTCGATCTCCATTATCTGACGTGCTGGGTGGCAAAGGTTAATGGTATGGCATGCAATGGTCGATAGCTGTCGACTACAATAGATATTGTGACAGCTTGCAGCAAGGAAGGGACAGGGATTAAGTGAATTGGCTGGTGCTTTCTCTGCTTCTGTGCATATGATTTGTGTGCACCCATCTGAACCTCATTGCTCGTTCCCATCGTCCCATGTCTTGCTGCCCCACAAATTCAAGGGCTGGTCCAGAGGTGCAGAGCTTCATATCTGCCCCATAGTATTTTATACAGAAATCACAAGGGAAAAGATCAGAAGGAAAAAAAAGGTGAAAGAGGTGGAGGGAAAAAAAATGTTCCTTCATGGTGCTTTTGTTTTCTAACAATGTTGACATTATGTGGAGTAACCGAGTATAAAATCTGCCTATCGTTTGGGAGCTGGTGTGCAGAAAAGATGCTATTATCTGAGCCTTTTATGCCTCTTTACTCTGTCTGGATCAGAGGAGATAAATGCGTAGATAGGAGCTGAGGCTCCTGTCTTTATTTAAGCTGTCAGGTACTGCTACGTTATTTTATGCTGATTGTTACAGAAAGCCTCCACAAAGAGATATATGTTTCTATATTCCCCCACGTTTCCTATTTTAATCTATAATTTAATAATAAAAGAGATGTATTTCCCTATATTATTTTTATTTGTAGTGTCAGTGCTTCTCTTTCACTCTTATTTTTTCAAATAAACATTCATAGACACAAAGCACTTAAAATATGCACATTATCAATCTTCTCTGTTCTCTTTTGGGCTCCCTTTTGACTATTATTGAAGTCATACTTTAATTTACGCATTAATGCAAAAACGTTTTTAGTATAAACCAGGTTCCCTGTGGGGATGGCAGACTCGCAGCGAGCACATACACATGAATGCATGTCCATAGTTACATTCAAGCATGTTCCCACACCACTCCCACACCCACATGGCTCACACGTCTAAAGTTAAGCACGCGTACACATGAAATGAGGCAAAAGCCACATCTGCTGGTGTGAAATAGTCAATAGAGCTAGGAACAGGTTGCAACAGCTTGCCCAGAGAGGTGGTAGATGCCCCATCCCTGGAAACATTCAAGGTCAGGTTGGACCGGGCTTTGAGCCTCCTGGTCGAGTTGAAGATGTCCCTGCTTATTACAGGGGGATTGGACTAGATGGTCTTTAAAGATCCCTTCCAACACAAACCCTTCTATGATTCCAAGCATCCTTAATTCCTGTCCTGCTGTTGTCTGATCTGGTTATCTATCAGCTCACTGGCATAGTTTTGGCTCCTCCTGAACAAACAGCGCCTTGGCACACTTAGGAGATGTTGTAGACACAGGACACACGGGTAAAGGTGTCTGTGCTGGTGGGGGAAGGTTTAAGCATGTGGGCACAGGCAAGCCAGAACGGATCTTTTGACCCCAGGGCCAAAGATTTTGTCCAGACTTGTTTTATGCAGTAGTACAGATAAAACTCAAGATGCCATCAGAAGCAAGGGGCTGACCTCAGTTTACAAGGAAACACCTTCCACCAGGAGTTCGCCATTTCTCAGCTATTCCTCAGCACAATGGAGGTGCCCTGAGGCCAAGTCACAACTGGGTCAGCAGCCAACAAATATGAATAGGAAATATATGGGGCACAGAGCTTTGCTTGAGTAAGTCCATGTTTGACTTCCTGCTTCTTCACAAGCGTTGGCAGGGACAGAGACTTTATCTTCCTTTCTTCTGGCTGAACTTCCATTGGTTTTACCTGTGCAAACTCCCATGCAGCCAACTATCCAATAAGCCCAATGCTTGTGAAAGGGGTTGCTGGAAAAGCAAGTGATTGGCATATTGAAGGATAGGGAGAGCACTGATGCCCAAGACTGAAATGTGGGGGCCAGGAGGGACAATGGAGGTGCCATTCTGGGTAACAAACAAAAAGTGCTCCATTTCTGATCAGAAAGCATTCAGAGGTAAACTAATCACTTCAATGTTACATGAGATTATTAACAGATGCTGGAGTTGACTTACCCATCAGGGCTTGGACAATATTTTCCAAAATATTGAGATGTCTTCATCATATTAGGGCATTGAGCTTCCCATAGGTTTCTAGGAGCGTTAGGTACCTTTAGAAGAAGGTAGGTCATGAATGCCAATGGGTCTAGAGCCAGCTATCTAGTGCACGTCTAGATCTTGGGTGAGTTTGCTTGAGTTGAGACCATAACCATGTTTTCTCAGCAGCTTGGTCTCTCTAAGGTTTGTGACCTTACCTGCTTGAGACATCAGTGTAGACAGCAGTCAAATGGCTCCAGACAACACAATAGGAACCACCAATGCCTGAAGCAAGCAAAGGGCTTGTAAGCTGTCCTTCTCAATTTTAACAAAGGTCCTTGAAAACATTTGATTTTACTTCTTCCTCTGCAAAAATATGTCTTTCAATCATCTAAAGCCACTTAGAATTATTGGTCTTTTGGGGGAAAGTCTCTGCCTTTTGCTTTGTTTTTATTTTGAGGTTTAAAAAAATGTAATAACCCGTACCGACCTCAAAATTTTCAAAGGGCAGATAGCACAGCAGCACTTGGAAACATCAGTTTGATTGACTTGAGGCTGTAGCTAGGCTGGGCTGTGGGACTCCTCAGGTGCACAATGATCACCTGATGTGCAGAAGTCCTACTGGAGAGCCTGGTCTTCAGGAGAGAAGGGTAACTAAAGCTATTTGAACAATTCCCAAGCAGCAACTTGGCAGCATTTCAGATTTAAAATAGTGAGACAATTAGTGGAAGTAGTTTCAGTCTCGATTATTTCCCTCTTATGGCAGAAAAGGAATCTATGGAAAAGTAGGACAGTTTCTTTCCAAGTGTGTTGAAATTGTATCCAAAGGGAAAGTAAGGGAATCCCAACACTGACCCAACATCTCTTACTCTTGCAAATCTGAACCCTGTGCCATCCAGTACCCACTTCTTTCCAACATCTTCTCAAGTCTTGGCTATAGAAACTATAATAGGAGTTACAAGAGTTGTTAACAGCATTTTTACTCTCTCTAGTCTAAAAACAGCCCCTATTATCCAAGCCATAGGAGTTACGTTTTTAAGAAAAAAATAGGAAAAGTGAACAGTTATGTAAGGGAGTCCTTCTGCTCCCATGTAAAAGCTCCCGAGAGAAAAAATTACATGAAAAAGCAACCAGGAGTCACTGACTCTAATACAGACATGTCTTTAGTGTAGTGATTTTTTTTTTTTTTCCATTTGGGTCAATGTTACTGTGTTTAAACCTCAGATCATGCCACTGCTGTCAGGTCAACAGGGCTGCAGGATGTTTCTCGACCTCCAACACTTCTTGTGGAAGCAGTGGGAGGGTTGTTCTTGGAGACGTATAGGAGTCCAGATTCATGGAGGGACTGAGGGCACAAAGACTACCTGCTGATTCCTCCACACTGTGTTCAAAGCAAGGAGCAAACTTTCTCTGCATTGCAGAAAAGCAAAGTTGGAATGGACCGTTTTGTCCTCTCCCTGCCAGTTCATAACTGGCGTTTAGACTGGAAAGATGCGCAGACCATCTTTTCCAGCACATTTCCCAGGACTTAGGAAAACTCTAGTGCCAACTATAAATACATGCTCCTTGCACCCACTGACACGTGGTGACTCTTCCTACACGCACTGCAAGATATGAGCTTGACCACACACATCCAACCATGGACATCAATGCTCTGTGGCCTTCAAACACATAGCCACAGTGCAAAGTGCAGGACAGGCTCAAGAGCAGACTGAAACATTTTCTTCTCTGAGGACTTTGCACCCACACTGCCCACATTGCTGCCTGGCACTCAGCTGGAGCACAGGTCCACAATATCTACACAGTGTTTTGGAAGGGCTTATTTGAGACCAGGAGGTCACCTTCTGTGATCCTGGTCCATCCAGTCTGCTGATGTCTCTGCCTCTCAGAAAGGTCCATGTGGGAGTTGTTATTGTGACTGACAGCATGGACAATGGGTGTGTAAGGACTCAAAAGTAGTCTTAGTCCTACCACTGACCTGAACCTCTGCTGAATGGCACACTTATGTTTTTCTTCCTACACAGACAGGGAAAATACGTGCATTTTGGCTTCCTGTAGGAAATGAATCAAAAGCTTATGCAAAGGAACGACCCAACTTGGTCCCACTGCAAAGCTTTGTCCTCCCCCACCCCTGGCCACCTCCCTTGGTAGTTCATGACAACCGATTTCTACCCGTGGTTGTGTCACAGGCCCTGAAAGGCTGCCTGTCTCTCCAAAGCCTGCTACAGTGAACCTCAGAGATCTGGTCTAATCAGCAGGTTTGCAGAGAAAATGAGATTTTTTTTCTTCTTGGCTGACTTCCAACAGCAGCAGCTCCAGCTCTCCAAGGCACATCTCAATTAATTAATACAGTCAAACCTTATTAGAGACAATCGTTGGCCAGAAATTACCCAGTCCTGAGTTCTCTTTGCTTTTCTCCTTGTTGTTTCTCACTGATGCTTTCCTCCCCACTGCTTTTCTCACCAGCAAAACGTGTCCTGACAAAGCCTGATGTAGAGTGGGAGCTTCTTTAGTGTGCAGTGGAAGTTCAACCCTCCTCCTAGCCCAAAGCCCTGCTGCAGTCGAGGTTCCCAAGCAGATCTCAGCAGAGCCTGGTCAGAAAATGTGCAGTCAGCCAAGTGTGGGCAGCAGCAGGTTACAGCAGTCAGGGTCCCAGGGGCTCTTCTGTCACCTCAAACTTGACATTGGTGGAATAGCAGCAAGCTATTTCTGTGAGACAAGTGAGAAAGTGACCCAGAAAGCCTCTGTGATGGGGGCCATTGAATCCCGGAAGTACTGAAAGCCATCTAGGCAGATTGAGATTTGACCTAAGAGCCTCCAAGGCTCCTAGACAGAAAGAAGGAAGAGCCTCCAAGGCTCCTAGAAGGAAGGAAGAAAGGAAGGAAGGAACGGAGGAAGGAAGGGAGGGAGGGAGGGAAGGAAAGAAGGAAGAAAGGAAGGAAGGAAGGAAGGAAGGAAGGAAGGAAGGAAGGAAGGACAAAAACCAAACCCAGCACACTCAAAACCGAAGCACACATCAGTGAATAGGAACTGTATTTGGTTTTGTATAACCAGCCCTAGCTGCTGCAGAATTCCTCACCTGATTTTTTTTGACACTTCGGAAAATACTAAAGTGCAGCCAGGACAGAGTGTAGTCCTTAGGGGCAGTACGTGATGCCGAGGGCAGAAGGGCTGAGACAATGCTATGAAGTTGGAGGCAGCAAGATCCCCTACCTGATCTGCCTGTTGCGAGATGCTGCTTGAGAGCATGTGCTGGGGCTGGGGTTTGCTCCCTGGCTTAGCAGGAAGGGCCTGGGATACCTCAAGACCAGGAAGGTCCTCTTGCCTCAGCTACCACCCTACAGCTGCCCCATGCCTGAACCATGGCCATGAGTTGGTGGTGTACCAACATCTGGGCTTGTAGCTTGCAAGAGCCCTGGCTGCCCTTGACCCTGGGAAATGAGGCTGCAGGTGGCAGAGACACGGGTTGGAGGGTGGTCTGGGGTTCATCCTCAGCAGGGAGCAACCAGCTCGAAAACCAGGCTGATTCCTCTCAAAACAGTGGTGGCATAGCAGGAGCAGAGGCTGCTTTGTGTCTGTGGGTAAACGAGAGGCATTCTCCAGGGCTGTCAGAGCAGCACTTTTCAACAGCCTCAAATTATTATTATTATTTTCTTTTAACATGAATGCAAATACGTCAGCCTTTCTAAGTGGCTTCATTAACTACCCAGCACATCACTCAGAGCCTCACAATTCTTGTCAAGTACCGACATCCCCATCCTATGTTCATTGCAGAGCCTGAATTCCTCTAACTCCATCTCATGATGGAAAACAGGTTCAGGGTAGGATTAAAACAATATCCAAAAGATAACAGCAATTTTTCTTCTTCCTTACAGTCACTAAATAACAGGGCAGAGCCACTGCAGCTTAGACCCAGAGTAACCCAGTGCTATATCATGATGATACAGGCAAAAACTGAGTCCCATCCTGGGTTTTAGTGGGTTTGAGTTGAAAAGATAAGTGGGGCAATGCCTCATCCCCTCTGAGTGTGGGAAGAAGAAATCCCTATCTTCCCTGTTTTGGTTCTTCTTGATTGAACAGGAGTGAAACAAGAAAAGTGCTGCAGGGTCATTATTAAAGCTGATCAAACTTAAAACAAAGCCAATTGAGTAACAACAGAAAAATCCTTTTATTATGTAAAGGTCTTGATTTGTCTATTTTCATAAATGCATCAGGCTGTTTCTCTGAGCCTCAGTACATGCCATTCTATTTCCCAGGAATTTTACCTGCCTTTTCCCCAAAAATATTATCAAACAGGGGATATGCATCACTCTGCCATGTATGTCATGGTCAGAGACCACTGCAAGCCTCACCATGCCTGCTGCACTGTTTGTTGGGCTGCCCCAGTGTCTCGATGTATTCCTCCTTCTCAAGCCTGGCCTTGAGACTCAGCATTTCTCCTTGAAAGCTTCAGCTACTAGAGTCAGGTGCTTAAAGGAGAATTTAATTTCTTTTCCCTGAGCAGCCATCTGTCATGCACAGGGAGAGATGCTAGAAAGCAAAATGTAGAAGACTGTCCTCCCATTCCTTTTGGGATGCAAACAGCCCTTCCCTTGTGCTGATCCCTTTCAAGGTACGTCCAGGCTGACTTTGCTTCTCTCACTGCATCTCCACTGTCCTATAAGAAGATTCTTCTCCTCTCAGCTGCATGCCATTGAGAAGACCTCCTTCAAAGCCCTCAAAACATGGGGGACCTCAATGTATTTCCTAAATAAGTGAAGCATGGAAAGGTGATTTCTACATCTCCTTTGAGGCTGGGGAGCTCAGTTGAGAGATTTTTCACTGTACTGTAAGAAAACGCAGTTGAGGAGGCAATTTTGAGGAAGGGAAAATCATGACCAGCCACCCCTGCTCCTGCTGCATTTCAAGACCAGTCAAAACAATGTGTTAAGGATTTCAGCAGAAGGCTTAGCACACAGGCTGGCCCAAAGATGCTGAGAGAGAATCAAAACCATTGCTTCAGATATGGATGGAGAAGACTGTGCTGACTGATACGCAGGGAGAGCCAGTTTTAAGTCTGTTTTAGCAGCAGTATGTCTAAAATGCCTGAGCCTTGATCTTCAGCTATACAAAAGAGGAGTTGCAGGCTCCCCAGTCTTTGAGACTTTTTATTTTAATGAAGGATAGGTAGTCCAAAAATTACAGGCTGAACTGGCAAATAAAATGAAGAAAGTCCAAGGTGCTGATTAAAACACCACAGTCGCTGTTTTGCTACTCATACAGCTGTGAAAGCTGTAGAAAGCTCAAAGCAAGCTTTACATTTGATGATGCAGTGATATTTTATAGATGAAGTAACTTTGGTTGTACTGGCTTATTATCAGCCTTCACAGAACCATACCTGCCTCCTGGAGGCTGTGAACCCTCCTGGTCTCTGGTGGGACAGCGGGCCATTTCTGGTGACCCTTTTCAAATCAAAGATGCCGTTGCACAGAGGAGGAGGTATCAGGGTGTCTGAAAGCAAAGGTTTCTTTGGGGACGTTCAGAGCACATGTTTACAGATGAAAATTTCTTAGAGCACTGGTGGGGAGCAGAGAAATGTGAATGGGATAACAGATTGCCAGCTTTTAAAAGCAAAGCTGGGAGCTGTTAAACCAGCTGTGTATGGAAAATCAAGCAGAAGTCACGGAGAAAAAAAGAGCAGTCTCCTGAGGTTAAACTCTTTCAACTTGAACCATCACAACATTCAATATTTGCAACTTTCAATACTTAAAGAGGGCTTCTAAGAAAGATGGGAACAGACTTTTTAATAGGACCTGTAGCAACAGGACAAGGGTTTTAAAATAAAAGAGAGTAGATTCAGACTAGACAGAAGGAAGAAATTTTTTTACTCTGAGAGTGGTGAAACACTGGAACAGGTTGCCCAGAGAGGTGGTAGATGCCCCATCCCTGGAAACATTCAAGGTCAGGTTGGACGGGGCTCTGAGCAACCTGATCTAGCTGAAGATGTCCCTGCTCACTGCAGAGGGGTTGGACTAGATGACCTTGAAAGGTCCCTTCCAACCCAAACCATGCTATGAGTCTATGATTATATAACAACCATTTGGTTGCACCAGGCTTTAGGGAAAGCAACCCCTGCCAAGCCACCTCAGCTAGGCTTGAAGAGGGGACCTGCGACCAGATCCTGCCATGGGACTTTGATGGATGAAGATGGCAAAGCGCAGGCTCTGCTCACTAATCACCAGGATTTTACGCAGGGATAGATGCTGTTTGACTTTGGCCTTCTACGACAAGGTTACAGCCTTGATGGATAAGGGGAGAGCAACAGATGTCATCTACCTGGACTTGTGCAAGGCATTTGACACTGTGCTGCATGATATCCTGGTCTCTAAATTGGAGAGACATGGATTTGATGGAAGGATAAGGAATTGGCTGGATGGCCTCAGTCAGAGAATTGCGGTCAATGGGTCAATGTCCAAGGGGTGTGCAGTGACAAGTGGTGTTCCTCAGGGGTCGGCACTGGGACCGGTACTATTTAACATCTTTGTGGGTGAAACAGATGTAGGGACTGAGTGCACCCTCAGCAAGTTTGTCGACGANGGCCACAAAGATGATCAGAGGGTTAGAGCACCTCTGCTATGAGGACAGGCTGAGAGAGTTGGGGTTGATCAGCCTAGAGAACGGAAGACCCCGGGGAGACCTTATAGCAGCCTTCCAGTATCTGAAAGGGGCCAACAAGAAATCTGGAGAGGGTCTTTTTACAAGGGGATGTAGTGATAGGATGAGGGATGATGGCTTCAAACTAGAAGAGGGTAGATTTAGATTAGATCTCAGGAAGAAATTCTTTACTGTGAGGGTAGTGAGGCACTGGACCAGGTTGCCCAGGGAAGTTGTGGAGGACCCATCCCTGAAAGTGTTCGAGGCCAGGTTGGATGAGGCTTTGAGCAACCTGGTCCAGTAGGAGGTGTGTTTGCCCATGGTAAGGGGGTTGGAACTAGATGATCTTCAAGGTCCCTTCCAACCTAAACCATTTTATGATTCCATGATTCTATGATTCTATGACTTGTCTCTCAAGCCCTACTTCTGGATTTGAACTGAAGGAGAAATAGGCATTGGGAGGGCTTGGCCAAATTGTTGCTGATGTGCCTGGGTGCGGAGGTGTTGGCAGCTCTGTGGGGAGAAGCAGAGGAGGATTTTACTGCTCCTCTCCGGTGCTATCATGATTTGGTTGGCAATTTTTCAGACCCTCACCTCTCCCCGCAGCCTGAGCACTATGGTCATTGTCTTTGTTTTTTCTCAACAAATACTTTGAGCCTGTGTAGTTTCCAGAGGTAACCAGCTGTATACCTCTTGTCACCTCCAAGATGATCTGCCTCGTGACCCCCTTTCCTGCCCTACTCTGCTCCCCATTACCAGCACTGTTCTCCCACCGTGCACTGCCAGCACCTGCTCCTCCCCATACCCACCCAAACCAACAGATCCCTTCCAAACCACCCCAAACCATTGCATCCCTGTCTTGGAGGTAAGAGCTCAGCCACAGTGTTTGCAGAAGGAGGAACATGGCTCAGCACACATCAGGGGTGTTTAAGAAAGCTGTTAACTTTCCCCAGCCCACTTGCTACTAAACCCATGTGTTGCTTGAAGAGAATCCTGAAAACCTACTTTGGAACAGCAGTGTGCATACCGTCTGTATAAGACCCCTCTTCTTCATCAGTGTGAAAGAAAACAAAGAATTTTTCCTTTTGGAAACATTTCTGTTTTACGTTTATTAGTACTCAGGAGCGCTTTTGGTGTTGCTATCTCAGGAAAGATGAATTATTCCAAATCAGTTAAAATGGCCATGTAAATTATCAGCGTAAGATTTGAGAGGGTCATAAGTTTTCCTTCAAAACACACAGTTCCTTCCCATCAAAGCCCCAAGTAGCAGAGGAAATCTTGCACACTACTGACTCATCTGATACAAACAACCATGTGTGTTTGTAGGAACTATATTTCTTCATGCAGGATATGAGGTGCAGGTGGCGTCTGGCTTTGTGGGGTTTCTTTTCTTGTATTTAGACCTTAATGTGCAAATATATTATTCTTTGGGTTTGGAATAGTTCGCAATATTCCTCGTATGACCCCAGAATACTTAGAGAAATGCTGCCATGCACAATTCCTTGTAAGTTACTGCTAAAGGAGGTTTTTATCTGCTCTGTAAGCAAAGATAGGAACTTTGGTTAGCAGAGGCAATCCATGCAAAACCCAAGTGCTGTGTGTGCAAACTGCGTTATAATAATGGTTATAGCTGTTCCAGGACCATAGCAGGAACAGATATTCACTCTGGAAGGTTTGGGTTGGGGAGAAGAACAAATGAGCTGAAAGCAGGGATTTTAAATTCAGCAACTAAACTAAACTGAAATCCCAAATCAAGCCAGTACGCAGCAGTTAATGGGCAGAAATGGGCACGGGCTGTGTGGGTACCTGCAGCTCTTGGGGGACATATTGGAGACCCCTCATCTTCCACCCATCTTCTTAACATCTGGGAAAACATCACCCCCTTGGTTAAAAAAAATGAACTCTTCACACTCCTTTAATAGCAAGTGAATGCTGGAGAGAAGCCACTGTTCTCAAGGTTATACCCTGGAGGGCTGTCAGAGTGTATTTAATGCAGATTTTCTCAGCCATCCTGACACTAGAAACTTAATGATATTTGAAAGGAAAAGGAACATCCCTACACTCCAGCAAAAGGGAAGCCCTTTTTAATACCACTGGTCCCTCTGCACTGGGGACCAGGTCAGTGGTAGTCAGCAGTCACTGGGATTTCTAACCTCGGTGAAGGCAGTGATGAGGGGGTGGGATGGGCAAAGGACTCTCACAGTTCCTCGTTTAAGGGTCTGGTTTTGGTGTCTCTTCTGCCAGTACACGAATGTGACTGCTGGAAGTTTTCCTTGTGGCTGTCTGAGTTTGGTGTTTTGCTCTCCAGGTTGTTTTCTTGTCCGTTTGCCCCCAGGTCTCCACATTCCGATGGGAACCAGAGACTGCTCTGGGCCAGTCTCTCCTTAAATCCAAAAGCAAGCAGCTAAAAAACCATTATGTGTTGTACGTATTTGCAATGTATTCCCTCATATTTCCACTCTCATTTTCACTGTTTTTCCCCTCAAAGGTCTGATCTTAGGGCAGAGAGAGTGATACTGAAAATTTTATTCATGGTTGCAGTTGTCCTGTAGCCCAGGGCTGTTGTTATATAGCCACTCCAAATACGTCATGATTCTTTCCCCTCTAGGTTCAATTTTTCCAAAATTTTGCAGACGAGATCCAGTAGCCAAAGCCAAGTAGTTAAATCATCCAACTCTTTTTTTCCCCTTTTCCTTTTGCTTGCACAGGACAAGTCTGTTGACATCACAAAATGTTATTTCCTTTTTCAGCCTTTCCGTATTTTTTTCATTATTTACAGTATTTTAAAGAGGCTTTTACAGTCTCCATTACACAGCATTTGTTTTGCACATTGTATCAAACACCCATCGGTATCATATTTACATTACTTAAAAAGTCAGGGAACTTCTATCCTCCTGAACAACTTTTCCATAGAGACAGCCCTGGGATCAAAGGATTTTGAGTTTAGTATGAACCGTGTGTTGTGTATCTGAAGCTGACGGTAGTGTTGAGGAGGCTGAACACACTTTCAGGTCATAGTCCTGCTTTGTACTTGTATTTTTCCATGTCATGCAATGATACTTGTCCTGGTTAAGGACATTTGTCACACAGTCTTCATTGTCTTCTGAAGACCTTGCTTTTAGCTAGACGTGAAACACGCTGCCAGAAGATATCTCAGATTGCAGATACTTCTGCAGTACCTATGGAGAGGGAGGAAGAGGCGCTTGCAATGTTGCTTTTGCAAGAGCGACCCTGCACCGAAAAACCCCTCTTTATTTAACCCCTGCCCACAGAGAAGGATTGCAGGCTGGTAAGCCATCCCTTGGATGCCAGGTGGCATTGGACAGATAGTGGAGGGACATGCCAGCTGAAACCCTGCTGCCATAACAGCAACCCCAGAGACCGAGGGTGGAAGCTCTGAATATGAATTTCAGTATGAAACACCTGTCAAAAGTAAAGTTGTAGGGATGTAATCTCCCTCCTGTGTCTTTAATTGATGCCTATGCTCCTTGTTACTCCATGGAGGACCACTTTCTAAATATTTTAAGGCCCGCTGGGTCTTCTGCAGTGGTACAAGATGGCATCATGCAGATATTGGTAGACAACCTGTGGAACTGCTCACAGCAGGACATTGTGGATGTTTACATGGGTCTGTGGGGAAACTGGACAGGTTCCCCAAAAAGAAATCTGCTGAGAGTCACTGCCTTCCGTGGAAACCACTTTTTGCTCAGGATGTCCACAGGATGAAAATAGCTGAAGGCTGGAAAGGTATCAGAGGGTAGTATCATGCACTAGTTCCATTTTCATAGTCTTCCCCAGGCATCTTCTGCTGGTCATTGCTGAACACAGGCTGCTGGGTGAGATGCACCTTTGAATGGCTGCTGATATGTAAATTTGGGTCAGAGGAGGTTAAACACCACTTTGTGGGGTCAATGTGTGGTTTAAGGACTACAGACCAAAGGTCTGTCCAGCATGATCCTTCCCTGTGCTCCCAGCTTAACATTATCAGCAGCTTAAAAACTTCCTTACTCAGAGGTTGTATCCACTCCCTCCCATTCCTGTTCAAAGGTGCATCTCACCCAGCAGCCTGTGTGCAGCAGTGACCAGCAGAAGATGCCTGGGGAAGTCTACGAAAATGGGACCAGTGCATGATACTACCCTCTGGTACCTTTCCAGCCCAGTGGATGCTGCAGCTTCATCCCACCAGGACAGGCGTCCAGTCCAGGACTCCTGTTGTGATGTGCACTTCCTGTGCACTTCCAGTCCAAGCTCCAAGGATGGACAGAGTTAAGGGTGCAATTCACTTACAGCGGAGCTGGAACAGCAAACCCCAAACCACTGAACAGAAAGCATCAGCCTCCCCGGACTCATACTTCCTCTGCGGCCGCTGCTCTGACTGTGGAAGAAATTAACTGCAGGCAGCAATGCACCCACGCTCCCCAGAGCAGGTGCTGGGGGAAAAGGGGCTCAGTGGTGCTGGCAAGATAGGCTTGGTTTGAGCACAAACCTGGTCTTGTGCCGCAACCTTGCAGCGTCTTCCCAGCCCGGCAGGGAAGGACAACAGATGGAGAGACAAACCCAGCAGGAGGAGAAAATGTTTTGAGAAGAGGGAGGAGGAAGGGAGAAGAAAAATGCAAAGAATGGGGAGGGTGTCAGCATATTAGAAGAAGGCATGGTTTGCCAGGATTAGTCCTTGCGGGTATTCATGCCCAGGGTGCTTTCTGATGCTAATCAGGCAGGTGAGGTAAGAAGGAAGATATAAGCCTCTCTCCTAGGGTAAGAAGGGATGTGATATCTTTGCCAAGTGAGGAGGGAGAAAAAGCACTGCTACCTGAAGTCCACGGCAGCCGCTCACAGCATGGAGCCCTGAGTCAATAACTCGGGGCAGGAGGGTGAAGGGGCAGGTTTTAAAGAGCTCATTTACACTCCTGGAGTCAAAATACTTCTTAGTCACTCTGATCAAAGTTAAGGACAAGCTTTTCACCCATTCCTCTGGGGTAAAGCTAATGACACCTCTTTGAATCCACCAGCCCCATGCTGGAGTCCCCCTCCCACCCCAGTCCAGCTGCTCAGTCTCTGCCGAGGTGGACAGACTGGTCATTCCTGAGCTGTCTCAGGTCTATGCAAGGATGGTGGTGAAAAGGTGGAGGAGTCCAGGTCTGAGGACATGCTCAGGGTGGAGACATGCTGCAGGACTTCATGGCAGCACTGGGAAGGACTTTTCCCAGCATGTGTGTGCCAGGATGGTACTTGAATGGTTGAGATTAGGGTGGATTTAAAGGGGCTTTTGTAAACCTCTGTAGACTTATTTTGTTAGAACTGGTTTAATTTTGGTCCCAGATGGGGGAAGATTACTATTTTGTTCCCAAAAAAGCTTTGTCAACTTACCTCTGAAGTCTTCGAAATGCATCAGGAACTAAGTACATCGTAACAAGTTACTCTTGGTTTCTTCTATGGTGTTCAAAGTGATCGTAGGTCTTGCAGGAGATCAAGAGCACAAGCTCCTACCCCCAAATAACTGATTTTCTCTGGACTGAAATGTCATCTGTGTTTGCTGATTCAAAGGGGGAAATTGTAGCAACTTCACAAGACCCCAACTTTGCAAAGCTGCCTCATGTAGTGGTTTGTGTTTGACATCAAGTTTTTCTTTAATCGCGGAACGTGCAGTAACCCATCTCAGGATGGACCAAGGACCTCAAACAGGCCTCGAGGCTGAGACCCAGTTGTGAGATAACACAATAAGGAAGGGTGAGAAAGAAAGCAGAAAAGGGAGCTGATCTGGAAAGCCTAACTGAGCACAAGCAAGAAAAATAAAGCTTAGCTTTGTGAATCTGGAGTTTGTGCTTGTGCAAAGAGCAGCAGTGCAGAACCTATGCATATTTGGCAAGGGTGGAAGGAAGGAGTGCTTGCTGTCCTGGGATTAATTTAAGTCATAGAAATGTGATCCCAAGCAAATCAGTTGATTGCCAATGTCCAGGGGGAAAGAAAAAAAAATAACAACAAAAAAATACAAACCCCATATACACCCACTAAAGAGAATTGCAGTGATATATAGATAAACATAGGTATATCCACACCCAAATCCGCATATTCCCAGCTAAATTCTTAGCTCTTCATCCCTGTATTTATGAAAGATCTCTGCTGATTCATGTCTGCTGAAGTTCTGCTCAACAATTTTAAATGGCCAGCGTTCCTTTAAAAAATAATCGGCACCTCCAAAGGCTTTTCTTCCTCCTATCCACCTTCCCACCAGGATAAAAGATTCTCCTGCATAATAATTGGCCAAAATGGAAATTGCAAACGTTTTTCCCCAAGGTATGCACAGCTGAGCATCTGCGGTCTCAGCTGGGAAGTTCGATTTTATTCAGCCATTCAGCTGGGGTGCTCAATAAAAAATGCAAGAGCGACGACAACAACAACAAAAAAATCAAAAATCAAAGGGCAAAGGAAGGTAATACTGCTGCCAGCTAAACAGCTCCTTTTAATCTGGGCTCCGTCCTCCTCCTTCTGAGGGGGAATGGTGTTGTTATTAAAGTCAGATGAGAGGGAGAGATGGGATCCTAGGTGTGCGGAGCTGGAGTGGTTTGAGGAGATAAGAGTGAATTTTCAGAGGCAGAAGCTGGAGCTTTGTTGTTGCAGGAGGGTGTGTATGTGTGTTGGAGGGAGGCTATGGTGAGCAGGAGAGATGTTTAAACTTCTCTCAGTATCAGCACAGGGTGGTATGGGGCTGGATCTGTGTGGTCAGCCAGAGGCAGACCCAGCTGGAAAAAAAGAGAACTACTGTGGTTTTTTGGATGGTGATTTAGTCTGAAAGCTTCCTTTCCTTATTGGGAAGAGGTGGGATCCCCTAACAATATAGGCCCTGCATCCTTTATGGCATCCCAAGGCATCCAAAGGGCATGGAGCACCTCTTTATGGGCATGTGGATCCTGGCTAGTCTCTCCACTGGTCCCAATGGGAGCTGAGATAGCTGCCAGCAACCCGTTATTGCCTTACAGATCTGCTCTGTGACACTGAGTGCCATGCTTCAACCCCAAACTGGTTAAAGAAGTCCCTTCTTGCTTGTAACACTGGGATTTCCCTCTCATGATCCCTGTGGTTAGTGGTGGCTGGAAGGACCTTCTGCTGTTGATGAAATGCTCAAGGTCATTTGGCCAGTTACCCAGTTTTGGAGGAAGGTTGGAGATACACAATGCAGTGCAAGCACAATATTTCCAGACATAGCACCCCAGATTGAATCCCTGAGCACCAAATAAGCAGCCTGATATGGAGAGGTGCTGACTTGCCCTCTTTGATGCCTTGATTTTGGAGGAACATGGACAACGTTTGGCAGCTCTGACAGGCAGACCACTGTTATGCCAGGAGTGGTTGCAGGCAGCCACTTTCAGGATGCCAAATATCCTGGAGTTACAAGAGAGCCTGTGTAGTGCCTTCATGATGTCCATACTTTCAATCTCTGCTCAGAGCCTGCATTTTCCAGCCCATTCTGGGAAATTCTCCATTATTGTTACAGATAACCGTATGGCAGTGCACAGAATCATTGAGGTTGGAAAGGATGTCTGGACATCATCGAGTCCAACCCCCATTCTCAAGCAGGGTCACCAAGAGCCAGTTGCCCAGGACTGTGTCCAGTTGGGTTTTGAATATCTACAAGGATGGAGACTCCACATCCTGTGTGGGCAACCTGTTCCAGTCCTCAGTCATCCTCACAGTAAAAAATGCTTTTCCTCCGTTTAATGGAAATTCCTGTGTTTCGGTTTCTGCCCATTGCCTCCAGTCCTGTCACTGAGCACCACTGGGAAGAGTCTGCCTCTGTCTTCCTTACCTCCTCCCAACAGATATTTGTCTGAAGGCAGAGCAGCAGCCACAAAGCAGAGGCGGACCGGATCCAAGCCCAGGGCTCAGCTGAATTTCTCAGGTCAAAAGTATGTGAAAACTTGAAGCTACAGGACTGGTCTGGGGCTCAGGGGAGTTTGGGCTGTCCCTTCTCTGCCACTGACTTTTTGTGTTCCCTGGGGAAGCTACCTTACCCTGCCAGGTCCATTCCTGCCCTGTCTCTTTGCATCAAAAACCCCAAAGGGATGGATGAATCACTCCTACTTTTTATTATTTTAAAAAGGCTTTAGAGTACAATAACTACCCTAGACACAAGGAATTCCACTTTTTAGCACTGGAATGGAGCAAAATTTCAGCAATAGCCTCAGCTTGATGAGAACTGGGTGTTTTCCTGTGTTCCAAAATGCCCGTTTTTTGTGCCAAGGTGCTCATGTAGTGCTGGGAAAAGAGGGGAAAGAAAAGGGGACGATTTCCTTGTTATATAAAGTTGTAAGAGTCTGTGCATCATGACTGCTAAGGAAGAGAGGGGAAAAGCATCAGACATGTTTTTGCAAATTCCAACTGGATTTGCCACGGAGCGTGATCTTGTAGTCATTGCTTAAAGAGGTAAGTTCAGGTCCTCCTTTTGTAACCCACCTCAGATGCAATCTCCGAAATGTGGTGGTTTGGGTTATGCCCATGTGGCCCCATCCAGAACCTCTTCAAAGAGCTATTCGGTTTCTGCCCATTGCCTCCAAGAGAGGTACCCAAGTGTTAGTCAGGGCAGGTGGGGATGGAGGACTTGTTTGCTGATGCTCTGCAGACAGACATTGCTACAGTAGCTCGCTGCTGCTTCCCATTCCCCAGCTTTATTCTGGTTTGTGTTGCTCTGGGATTGCTGCATGATGGGCACCAGAAAAGTCCCATGATCACCTACTGTTGACTGAGATCCCTTTAATGAGTTGCCAGAAAAGCAATAGAGGTTGCCTGCCAAATCTCTATGGCAAGAATCAGGTATGAGTGGTTTGCAATTGTGAACTGTGGCTCAGAATACCCATGTCCTAATCTCAGCTTTCAAATTATCCTTTTTGTTAGGATCAGGGCTTTCTGCCTTGGTCTTGAAGACCTTCATGGCAGGGACTATCTCTCCCTATGCTTTAGAGAGAGGTGGTGACATAGAGGGGGACTTCACCGCCTCCTCTGCTACAAAAATCGCGATGCCACCACTGTCAGACCCAGAGTGAAATAACAGAGAAGTAATTTGCCCAGGACTGCGTCACCAGTCTATTTCAGAAGTGGGAACAAACTTGAGTATTCCCAGTTGTGTTTGATGCTTATCAATATGCCAGCAGGCTTTTCAGTGAGAAACTCAACCTTAATCCTCACTATCTCGATGGGCTTTTTTTGGTTTTAACTAGTTGCCAAACACTTGATCAGAAAAGTGTCTCTGAGCTTTAGGGGAGTGAGAAAAAAAACCCCAAACTTTCACAGAAAGGTAGGGATGTTAGCTCCCAGAGCACACATTGGTGTGAGGCAGTGAGGACCCTCTGGGTACCTGAACGTGTAACATTCAGACATCCTCCTGCATTCATAAAACTGGGGTCAATAACACCATTACTGATGCTAACTGTGGCAGCCCCATTTCCCAGAGTGTCACCTGTAATAAAACAGCTCCCCAAATGTCAGGTTGATCATAAAGGATATTAGAAGCCTAATGGAGCACATTCATACTTCTAATTGTGAGTAAAACATCAGCAAACGACTGAATACTTCAACAGGGTTGTTTAATAATTAGGCCAGGATGTGAGAGATAGGATTCAGTTTGCTGCTGAAAATGAGGTAGGGCTTATGATGAGGGGAATAAAGAGAGCCTTTTGCAAAGGCAATTTGAAACAAAATATTGCTGGAAGAGTGCTGTAAAAAATGTCATGGATATGGTCTCAGTGTGCATAGTCAACAGGAGGGTGAGCTCACTGCACTGATTGCCCAGGAAGGCGACTGCCAGAACTACATGTTGGTGAATAAGCTAAGTTTAAAGAGCAACTTTGTCATGTTTGCTTTCATTTGGGTTTTTACATCAAAGGTCTTGTTTATCCTCTCCTCCAAGCAAAAGGCTACAAGAAGCAGAGCCATCCTGCTACCTGAGCAGTAAGGAAAACTCAGCAGCTTTCAGCTACAAAAATGAAAGACCATCTTTCTGACCCTGCTTTGACTTTGACAGTCTCCAGAGGTCCTTCCTGTCCCTTGATTACTGCGCTTCTCTGAGTGATGCCATCCCTTTGTGTAATTGCACTAAACTGGTGGGGAAATGTTTGGTGTTGCAGAGATATGGGAAGTTTTCCTTGTCCTACATGGGGACATGGCACTTTGACCACCTGTTCTTACCGCTGTGTAGAGAGACCGCTACCCTTGGTGACTCCATCCCAGACAATGTCCATCAATGCTACTGTGATGAGAAGAGTGTGGCCAGAAATGGCACAGCAGATCTGCACAGGGCAAAGAGGGTGTTGTGAAGATAGATACAGGGAGTACAATAAGGTAATTGGATACTGCTCTGATAGAGGTTGATGAATGCCTGTGACAGATAGACAGGAGATGTTTGAGAAGATTCCAGTGGATTTTAGGGTACAAGTTTCCCACCAGTGTGGTGCTGTCTGGATTTTGGGACAGGAGAACAGGTGAAATGATCTGCTCTGGCCTTCGTGGGTTGTGCTTACGGCAACTCCCGTGGCACTTTCGGCAAGATCAGCAGAGTGTGATTGCTGGCATCCTGGCCCTGTTCCAGCAGTAATAATTATATCTTGCATCCCCAAATTCCTCCCGTACTCTCAATTAGAAACAATTTTCTTCTTCACTTCATGACCCAAACAGTTGCCTCGATTAGTTGTGCAATGTTGATTAAACAAGCCAGTTCTTATAGATGGTTGGAAAGGGCTTGGGAGTCCATGGGGATTTGAGCACTGATGGAATGCACAATATTAATAGAAATCAATAGAATTAATGGGTTAATTCCGTGCTAATACATAGTGCTGGAGGAGAAGTTAGGCTAATGAAAATGCATGTATTCCCTAAACTATTCCATTTGCATCAGATGATTCATCCACCACTGCTTCTTTCAAACAACATTAATGAGATTAAAAGCGCATTTACTAAGTGTACATGACCAAGGGGGGAAGGGAGCACAAAGTTGCTTTCAGCAAGCTCTGCCTTACCAAATTCTCTATGTAAGGTGCTCTCTCTGCACCTCTTTTTTTTGCAGGTTAGCTGAGGAGCAGAGGAGAATTGGGGATCTGTTGTGAAAAGGGTGATTTTCCTTTGAAGGCAGGCGTCTCTTTGCTAGTGATGGCAGGATGATTTGTCCAGATATGGACCCTTCCCTTGATCTGCTCTCAGCTACCTAAAATGATGGTGAGAAGTGTGAAGTTGTAGCTATTCTGATGCCATGCTAAACCTTGCCTTGCATCAGCTTTGTTTTTCTTATACTGGATAGACCCACCAGAAAACAAAGTTACAGCTCCTGGGTTTTTCTTCCTCTGGTGCTGATTTGTGATTGGAAATGGGTCTCAGTGGCACCAGTAAAACGAAGTAATAATTGCAAATATCTGGGGCTGCAAGAAGAAATGCATGTTTTCAATATGCTTGGACATCCCTGGCTATTGTTGGGCCCCAGCCCTTGTGAAAGGCCAAGAGGAAATATTGGTGAAGTGGGGCTCATTTTGTCTGGAGAAGAGGTGCAGGGGAATACAGCCTTAGGCAGCAGAGGAGATAATCCATCCCTTGCATGGTTTTATAAAGGGCAAGAAGTCATGGGCTTAACATGAGGCAAGATCAGGGGTTAGCACTGAGCACTAAGAAAGAGAAACACGGGAGCCGTAGACATCACGGAGGTGTGTACAGTGCAAGTTAGACACACATCTGTCAGGGATGAGTGCGATCGTGAGTCAAAACCCTTGTTTTTGACTCAGGTCTCAGAGAAGCCCAGGTACAAGATTTCAAAACTGCCCAGACTCCAGTAAACTTTTCAACCTTTTCTTGTCTTTGCAAAACCAAAAGATACCCCCACCTACATCTCAGTGAGCACAAAACCAAGTTTGCCTGCATAAGAAAGGATTGAAAGAAATATCCTTCCAACATACTGGGGATTCCGTAAACAGATGGGATCTGGGTAGAGCCTGCGACCAGGCAGTGCAGCCACTCAACACACCAAGGCTGTACTGCATATGCTGTATTACATGCGTTGTATCGCATATGGGTATTGTATATGCTGTATTGCATATGCTTTATAACGCGTTGCTTGGTTACATATGCACAGCCAAAGAGCTTTTTGGCCGTGGCCCTGTGTGGTCGGTCTGATAAAAGAGCCCTTTGCAGGCTGCATCCAAAGGCCACCCGGGCAGCTTATGACTCACTTCAAAAACAAGGCGAGCTTGTTGTGGGGCAGCCCAGACACTGGCCACGGGGCAGCCTCAGCCTTAAAACAAAGCCCGTTCAGCAGGTGGTTATTCTAACTGAACAGAGAAGGTTGCAAAACCTTTGCAGTTTGTTTCCCCTCTGTGGGAAATATTGACAAAACCAGAGGTAAGAAAGACACTCCCAGCAGCCTGCTGAATTTTTGGCAAAAGAGAAAACGGTTTTGGCTGAAAAGGAGGTGATTTGGATCCTGAGCTGCATCTGTAGTGCATGCTGGGAAATGAACTCCAGCTGCGAAACGCAGAGCAAAAGTGAGACAGATTGCAGGACTTACCATGGCCACAGTTCAGAGGCCACATTTGTCTTAGTTTAGGGACATTCAGGTTTTTGATTTAAAGGCAAAAATATCTATCATCTTCTGTTTGTCTGTGCATCTCCTTTTGCTCTGTGCAAGACCAGAGCTTTGGGTGGGTAAAAAGAAATTCTTGATCACACAGCACTGCTTGGAGAGATTATTTTTGCACCAGTTTTACTTCTACATGCCTGTCCCCAAAACTGGAAAAGGAACCGGTTTAAATCACCCAGACAAAAAGCTGCGTTGCAAACAAGCAGAAACTGCCACGGAGTTTCCCACGTGCCATAGCAAGGCTGATGAGGAACCTGAGGCTGATGTGTTCCACTGCTGCTTCTGCATCCCCCAAGCTCAGGGACTCCCTCTGCCAAAATCTCTGTGCTGCCCTTGGGTTTGAGTTTGTGCAATGAGGCTGGGCTGGCGAAAGGGGACAACTTTTAAGTGGTGGGCAGTCCTCGCTCCCCAGGAATGCTACAGGTGGCTGTTTCTCTTGGCATCCTACTGTCTCCAGTTTTCCTTAAATTGCCACCTGAATGAATCCTGTTATCTACAGAGTACCTCTGTTAAAAGATGTCTTTTTTTTTTGACCCTAGACTATCCCAATCCATGCTTAGGAATGAATTCAGTGGTCAGAGCTGCTGTTAAAATGCAGATTAACTTGTTATTAATGATAACAGATTTTCTTTAAAAAATTGCCATTTGGAACAACTTTTTCCCCTCAAAATAGGCCTGGCCCAAAAGAAAATGTAGGGAAGAGGTTGTTTCATTCGGGGGAGGGAAGGGTTGGTTAGATAATTTAATGAAAACTCCTCCTTTTGGTCTAAATGAGGTTTTTAGCTAGTTCTGCTTTGTAGAGTGACTCTGCAGGTAGACTGGGGACTAAATCCCCCAAACTCACCAGCCTCTGCATGGCATGCGCAACAAGCTTTCTCCTGATAACAGGGGGTCTCTTATCCTCTCCATGGGTATCTGTGAGACAGTGCCTTTACCCAGCCATGCACATACAATGTCAATACAGTATTTTCCTCAATTTACTAAAAGTGACATTGATTTCCTACTTGATCTATTGTTCTTCTGGACCTGAGCACCACTGTTTTTCACATAATGAGCTCCGTATTCAGAAGCACTTATGCGATGTGGGAACCTCATTTCAAAAAAGTGTTTTACAATTTTAGGAGCATATCTCTCAGACTACAGCGTTGGGAGAAATCTTTCATTCCTGTGCCCACTGGTGTGCACCAAACACTGCATCGAGGGTTCAGTATATACCAGGCTCTATTTTGACCTACGCTTTGGTCTCTGTAGGAAGAAAATCTGGATGCACAACCTGGAAGGACCCATGGAGTGTGCAGGCCAGGACTGGTCATTACTGTGCCTCTTCTCTCCTCTCTTGATGAAGTATGAGTTAGTCAGCAGTGTACAGGTGTATGAGTCTGTCTTCACTGGGGCTACCTTGAGTGGCAGCTGCTGGGACTAGTCATGGGTGTGAGCAACCATGGTATGAAGTCACTCCTTGTGTGTGTGCACATCTGTGTATCATTAGGACCCCAGCAAGAGGCAAAATTTACATGGGATGTCCCTACATTATCACCAAGAGATGAGCAGGCCAGATCAAGCTCAGGCTGCTGCTTCCTCTACTACCAAGCCATAATGCATGATCCCACATGCAACCCGGTGGCCTTACTGTGGTGACACCAGGAAAGACTCTGGCCTGAAGTGTGTGAGTCCCATGTAACCTGCATGTGTGCTGGTTCTGGAAATTGTGCTGCAAGACAAGGGATGTGACAGACACATTCATCACATGATTTTCTGCTGCTGAATGAGGCTTGGAGGGCTTCGTTCTGCTCTCAGAGCAGCTAAATACCTGTAGTGCTCAGCAGGAGGTCGGTCCATGGTACTCCATTGGGTACAGTCCTCCATAAACAGGTGGCAGATGAAAACCAAGTGTCCTGATTTTCATTTTCATATCTTTTACTCCTGATTTGCACCAAAAAGAGGACATCACTGAATATTCAGAGCAGATACTTTGGAACAACTTTGCTGACCACTGGCAGGGCAAAAGCCTCCCCAGTGTGTCCAGAAGAGGAAACAGAGATGACCAGTCACACCAGCAAATCATCCAGCCCATGAAACTTACCTTTAGTCTCATACTTTTATATGCCACTGACTTTGTTGCAGAACTGACACCATCAAAAATAAGACCGAAGTCTGTTCCTTGTGCACTAGAGGCATCTGTGATATTAGCAAAAACCCAGTCACCAGACTGAGCTCTGTAGAATTACTGTGGCTTTAAAGTTGTATAACTATGATTAAAACCTTGTCCTTACATTATTTCATATTTCACAGGCCTTTTTGTCGATGTTTCACATTGTGAGTCTGCTGGGGAAATTCCACCTGCACGTTCTAGATTCATGATCTGTTTTATTTTGTCATCTATTCAGTCTCTTGTCACTGTGGTTACTCAGTCAAAGGAGAGGAAAATTATTGTGGCTTTCCCCCAGGCTGGTGTAAATCAGCATAGTTTCAGTACAGTTTTCTGAGTCAATCGTGTCTTCACTCAGTTGTGCCAGCTTCTGATTTCATGAAATTGGGGAATTCTCCATAGAGAATGGCATTGCAATGAGCTGGGAATATGCAGCACAAGTGTAGTACAAAATTCCCAGCTTGCAAAAGCAACTTAAAGAGGAACTGTCTGAAGCGTGAGTGGGTAGAGAGGAACAGTGGCTGGCTCACGACTTAGAGCCGGTAGACAACTAAGTTTGCAACCTGCATCACCAGCAAGAGGATCATCTAGCTCAATACTTGGCCCCCAACCATCAGCCTAGACTTGTAGGAGGTATAGAAGACTTGCTGAACCCAAGTGCACTTCATAGGCCAGAGAGAAGTTCAACCCACGTCCAATCTGCTCCCATTAATTTTGCCCCACAAGAGCTTCAAGAAAACTGGAATTGGGTAAAGTATGAAATGAGCACTTCAGAGGGGATGGCTGTGGTCACTAGTGACTCAGAGGCACCTTGAAAGAAAGCGGATCCAGCTCCAGAAAACAGTCAAAACCAGACTGAAATGATCAAAACCATCTCAAGGATTTAGGAACTTTATCCTTATTTAATCAGACACTTCTGAATTGGCTCCTTCTTCAACAATGGAGGCTCTCTGTGCCCCAGTGAGCATTGAGTGCCATCAGTGGCACTGCCCTTTAGGATATGTTCCTGGGCATAGTCAGGCTATATAAGCAAATCACCTTGGCCAGGTAAACCAGCCATGCATAGACACCTCTGTACTGTGCCTGGACTTAGCTCTGGAGTGTTCCAGGTTCACTCCAAAATCACTAGAAATAAACACCCCATGGCTATCACTTACCTAGCAGTAAAACTGGGGCCTCAAAGCTCCCTGTGCAGAAGCCAACATCTCCAAACCCACTTCCCAGCTGGGGAAACCAAAGCATGGAAAGGCTGGCAGAATTCCAGTGTTATTGCTAGGAGCTAGACCAGAAGCCTTCATCTGAGGCCCATGTTTTGCGTGCAGACCACATCATCTCACCAGGCATATGTGCCACTTCTCCAAAACAGGCTATGTGTCCTCTCATGAGGCATAAAGCATAAAACGTGGTATTCACTATGGATCCCATGCGTGCTCTTTAGAAGTAGAGGATTTGGGAAGGGACGGGATTCAGCAATGCCTGGAGATGGGATGCCTGTGCCCCTCTCTAGGGTAATTTGCAAAGCTGTGAAATGTTTATTTTGGAGATAATGAGGACAGTGGGAGGTCAGCACAGGTACATTACACCTGCTAATGTCTTGTGGGGGAGGAGAGGGAGAATGGTTTGACCTTATTAGAGAAAGTTAAGGTAGAAAAGCCAAGCAGTCAAAAGACAGGCGATGACAGATCCAAGGCTATCTGTGCAATTTAATTCCTTTCCCCTGGTGCATATCCATTCTGATATGGTCTTTAATTGCATGATTAAAAATATTGATACTGTTCTTGGACGAGATAACAATCTGTAATGTGGAGATATTGAGTAACGAAGACACAAATCCTCACCATTGGTACATAAGTGAGGCAGATGCAACGAGCATTTTCTTTAGCTGAATGCAGAGTCCAGGTTTCCAGGATAGGAGGAAAACCACAATTCCTTGTCACAGAATGATGATATTTTGGCAGAGAGAGAAGGAGTTAGGGGACATGGCGGACAGGCAGTCCTGATGATTTGCTCAGAAGATGTTGTATGCAGGACTCAAACCCTTCATGGACACAGAATGAAAACTCCACACTGAAGCAGACCAGCACAGCTGGGGTGGATGCCAAAAAAGTGGGGAGAGGCCCCTTCCCCATGCATGAGAGGGGAGATTTTAAACCATTGGATCAGTGGAGTAAAGAGCTGCAGAAATAATTTGTAATTCTACAAAGACCTTCTAGGGACAGAGATTTTAAAGAAAGAAATTGTTTCAGAAGGGAGATAAGTGGTGCAGTGATTCTGTTATCAAAGTGTTTTCGATAGGAGGGGAAAAAAAATCTCACGGGGAAAAGAGTTAACAAGAGGTGGGGAAAGAAGTTACAACGAAAGGAGCCAAAAGAAGCACATTTTGGCAAGAAGGATGATTAACCATTGGAACAAATTACCTAGGATGATAACAGATTTCTTTGTCTCTTGAAGTCTTCTAATCAATGGTGGGCTCTTCTCTGGAAAATACACTTGAGCCAAAGGCAAATTATAGGGGCCATTACTACTGTAAGTGGATGCAATCCTTTGGACTGTGTAAGGGAGGAGGTCAGCTGTGACCTCCTGGCCTCTGAACCCGTGAATCATATGGTCCTTTTGCTTTCTAAAGGGCCCCTGCCTTGCTCACACAGGCAGCACTGAGGGATTTAATCAACTGCTTGCTGACCACAGCAGAACGGCGCTGCTCGTGCATCCCGGCTGTAATAGGGGAGCAGCCAAGCACTTCAGACCTTTCCCCCCTTCCACCCATGGGTGTTTTTTACTCCAAATAACCTTACACTGACCCACTTCTAGACTGTGTATATTAGCTTTATTCTGATCCATGACCACATCCACCCTCTGTTCATCCAAGACAGGCCCTTCATTCCTACAATCCCAAAGCCTGCCCTAATTTGCTGACTTTTCTTGGCCTCATTTGCTCCATAACAGCTGCTGACAACTCAATATGAGACCACACAAGCAAGAGAGCTTGCACTCATACTGCAATCCTAAACGTGCCGGTCTTCTGCGTTTCCAGCAGTATCCTCCTCTGAGACTGTACCAGCTCTTCATGGGTGAGTCTGGTCTGGAGACAGGCTCGCGCCCGTTCCCTCCTGGCTGACATTTCTCCCTCATGTTGTCTGTGGTTTTAAATGGGTGTAGCATTCTTCCTTTCTCAAGGGCACTGCAGTCACTACCTTGTTTGGTCGTTCCCAATCTTCTTCTGTATCAGGACCTTTCTGCTGTTGATCAGGGTGCCACGGGGAAACACTGTAGGAGCTTAATTCTTCCTCAGACACCGGGAACCTGGAGTTCATCCACCGCTGAAAAAATGCTTTGAAGAAGAAAAGCAGCCACTGAAGCCCTTTGCCTTATTGTTTATCCCCGCACAAAGCCGGGAGCACTGGCCACTGACTGCAATAGCACTTGTGAACAGAAGTATGACTCTATAAGGTGAAAGGCAGGAGAGGAACTGGACCTCACTGGTAATATTGTTCCTGGCCAGGTCCCAAACAGCTCTGAATTACTTTTCATCATGTGATGGAGGAAGGGGTTCCTCACACTCAGATACTGGAACAATTTTGTGTTGTCTTCAGCTGAGCAGCACGGGGCAGAGAGCAGCCTCAATGTGCCATGTGGGGGAAAAAAATGGGTTCTTGAAATAACAAATGCCATTCAAGGAGAGCTATGATTAGCTGGACTTTATACAGACAGTTAGTTGGAAAGTTGAACTTTATTGCTTCTGGCTTTTTCAGATGCCTCTGGTCTATTCAAACTTCATGACACTGAATATCAGATTAAACATTAAACTTTTTTAAACTGGCTAATCGAAGTCAACAGAGAGCAGGGAAGAGAGACCAAACACACTGCTACCTGCGTTGATTAGATGATAGAAAATGTGTTTTCCCTGTAAAGGTCCTGTAGATTTAAGGGTCTGAAATTCACTGATGTGCAATAGGGTTTTTAATAGTCCACATGTTCCTGGTAAACCTTCATAATCAATTTCCCTTATGCTCTTCTCTTGTATTATCCATCACAATCATCTTTCCCCAGCTCTCCTCAGCAAGTAATTCTGAATTTCAGGCTTGTTTGCAACCTGGTGACTTCCCTCCCTCCCCCAACATGGAACATATGAATAACCGTTGAAAGTGTGTTATAAATAATTGCATGTGTACTGCAGCCAGTAACTAAATTTCAGGATTCTACTCCTGTTCCTGGGTGGACTCTTGCTTTACAAGGGTAAGAGAAGCCTTCGAGCAAGTTATGAGACCTTTGTACGGATCAAGTTATCTTGGGTTACAAGATCATTTCTTACAGCGAAATTCTTTGGTTATTTGAGCTGAGACCGAAAACAGATTTCCAAGACAGAAATAGGGAGAACATAAGGAGAAAGTTGAGCATGAAGGTTCAAACCTTGCTTAATAACTTATTATTATTTAATTTCCTTCTATCCCCTGGGATCTCTAGGATGGAAGGAACACAAAATTGACATAAATGCAGGTCTAATTCAGGTGAAGACATCGTGACTTTAGGATGCTGTTTCCTTCCTTGGTGTTTCAGAAGTGTTGCTTTCCAGGGGACCCAGTGTTTATAGCAGATGACACTGCTGGCACTTTGCTGCTGTGTTACACTATGAAAGCACACCGCACCGTAAGCAAGCTCTGATTCTAGCTGGCTGGCTCGAGATGCTTTATTTAATTCCTGACACAAGCCAGAGGTCTTCTCTTTAATCAGCTTGGTACTTCCCCCGACAATGAAGTTAATGATCCCTGCTTTGGCCACGTTTGACACCTGGGACTTATGTTTTCATTGCTATCTCTCTTAGTTTCAGTGCACCTCCAGCAAACATCCTGTTCCTGTATGACCAGGATTAAGCTCCAAGGTTCGTGTCCCTCTAATTTCATATACCTACAGCTGAGTTGGTTGCCCTGGCTAACGCTCTGCTTGGTTTCCAGTTGCTGCTCCAGAAATGTACAGACTTCCCATGGGACTGTGTCACATCTGTAGTCCCGTTCATGTCTTGGATACCCTAGAGCATCTCGAATGGCACTAAATGCCCACATGTGGGCAATCAGCTCCTCTAGCAATATAGAAACGCAGCTAAATGAATGCCAGACAATTCCCATCTTTCTTCCTCTGTACAAATGATAAATAATTAAATATTTGCCTTTTAGTCTATATTTTCTATTTTATTTTTTTTAACACACTGCCTCCATGGTTCATTATCTGCCCCTTTACGGCTGCCTCCTACCCAGTGCCTCAACTCAGCATCTGTAGGGGAAGCCAATCTGTCATCTTGGTTTTGGAACAACCTCAAGACATGGTCAGTTTTTCTTCTCTCTTTCTCTCTCTTATATTATTTCTACTGTGTTTCCCTGTTTTGTGGCCTCCACATTGGTTTTATGCCTTTTATTACTAACAGTTAGCTGGATGAAATATCTCTTTCAGTCTCCTTTTTATGAGATGTATTTGAAAAGACTTGCCAAAGCTGCTTAGGTCTTGCAATGCTGCTTCTTACTTCTCTGTGCAGCACTCTAAATATTACATGAGATACAAATACGATGCTTGCACTGCTTCCAAAGGCAGATTTTTAACCCGAGTTTGATGATTAAAATAGCACCTCTTGGTCTAACTTACAGTCAGCCCCTGATATTCCGGGCAATGTAGATACACATAATAAGAAGTAATCCTGTGTGTAAAGTTGTATTAATGCATAGACTGGAGTTACTATGTGACTATTGGTATAGACTATACCATCATGCTGGTTTGGGATGAGAAGGGTGGATTTCAACTCCTTCTGGATTACTCATGGCATGTCCCAACTTGTGAACCCTTGCATTTACAGCCTCAATGTCCTTTTAATATGGACTTCTGTTTATTTCGGTATAAGTTCTCATGGTTTTGTCTTTTTGCTCTTCCAACACAGCCTACCTTTTCCCTTCCATAACCTCCCAGCCCACGTTTGTTGTTTGTCTCCCCACATTAGCTTCATTGGCTATGGGGGTGATCACAGCTAAGTGAGGCTCCCTAGTCTCTCCAGTAGTTGAGGAAGGCATGGAAGTGTTTCTAGGGAGTAACTGCAAGCACTTAGTTTAGGTTTCTGTGTGGATTGCCTAACTCTTAATCAGCTCTGTGTTGACTACCTCTCTGCAGTGATGCTGTAATATCTACCGATATACATACTTGTATTTAAATACATACTTATATATGAAAATACATATATATAGCTGCATACCTAAATACCAGCTGTCTTGCATCAGTGCCCATTTCTCACTACCTTTTCTATTCCTCCCATCTTCAGCAAGAAGCTTTTCCAGTTTTTCCAACTTGGCTTCCTCCTCTAATTTCAGTTTCTGCCTTATTTGTCCTCACTTATGCTTTGGGCTTGTAAACTCCAGCCTTCATATTTAATATCTAGTGTCAGAAGCAAAAAAAGGTTGGCATGAGAAGAAGGGATGATAGATAGATGCAATGACCTGGGCTGGTACAGAAATGTACACGGTTTTGTCTTTGAACCCAAGGTTGCCTGGAAAAGTGCCACTGAAGAACAAATATTGGAACCCTGTGGTTTTGTAAAGTCAGGAGAAGGATCTCTGTTCTTTGATTTTAATCATCATTCATCTTCATAAAACTTCAGGGGGGTTTAGCTTTTGTTTGAATGAATTTTGTGACTTCCAGAGAAAACAGAGGCGGGGGAGTATAATTGAGAGCTTGTTTAGTGCCAAATTCATCTTAAAGCAAGGAATGCAAATAGCATAGCAAGTGTTGAATTATATATGATTAAAACTGCTTCAGTCCTTGCAAAGAAAAATAAAAAAGACCCTTTTTATTCACCAGTTAATCACGAACAAAAAAAAGTGGATGGAACAAAAATGAACTTAATCACAGAAAAAGGGGTCACAGTTCCTGTTTGACATATGGCTGGGTTCTTGATCATAACAGTGCAGTGCAGAATGCACTGTCATTTGAATGTTTTAAAGAGGTACATTAAGAAGAGAGTTTGTTGATAAATGACCCTTTAAAAATGGGTGAGATTCTCTCCTTACCAATGAATGCTCAAGGTCTGTGCAACTGTCTTGGCCCATCTTGGATGCGCTTGTGTTTTGCAGGCAGAGCTGAAAGGTTTTTCAGTGTTTAGTTATCTGTAATGATGTACAGGATAGATAAAAGTGTGTTGAAACCACTGAAGGCATGATCCAAATGCTGTCCTTTTTTGCTAACAATTGTTTGGCAGTAGTTCAAACTCAACACCCGTGGACTTTCCTGATCCAGAAACTGCCAGAGATCAAATGAAGAAAATGTAATTTTCTCCTTGCTTCTCTACAGTGAGAATGGTGACCTGAAAACGAGTCCTGGCCCCCGCTGAACCAACAATGCTGACGTGCTCTTAGGACTCTTTGATGCACTGGGCATCATGGCTCCCTCAGACAGCTTGCTGAACTTCATGTTCTCTCTGTCTTTGAAGGCATTGTGCTTATTTTACTATTGGAGTGGTCAAGGGGATGCTACGTGCTCTGCCTTAAAATTAAGCCTGCAGAGTTGAGGTGAAGGAAGGCATGGAGTGGACAAATGGGCTCAGCTTGCCCTTGATCAGCAGTTCCCTCAGCTCTCTGGCGAGAAGACCAAAGAAGGACACGGACCTCCAGCGGGTGCTGAAATGTGCTTTAAAAAAATGCCACCTTTCTGCTGCTTTGGTGGCAGAGCGTCAGCATTTGGTCATAGCCAATGGATAGCTACAGAGCTTCGGTAGCTGTGTTAGGGCCTGGTGAAGCAGGGAAGAGGTACTGTCTTCATTACACAAATGGGCAGCTGATATATATGGAGTGTTGGTCAGATCTATTTCCTGAACAAGGCAGAGGCACTCATGGATCTGAAAGTTAAATACAAATGGGAAAACATCCTACCATCTGTCCTGCAACCTGGATGTTCTCTGGGGCTTGGTCAGCTTGCCCAACCCTGCATTCAGTCTCGAACAGCTTGTCTTTCATGGGTTTGTGTGTGGTTACAGCTCTTCTCTGATGGGAGGGGTTCCAAACCCATTTCCTCCATTTCCCAAGGGAGTACCTACCCACTAGCCTGCATAATTATCCTCTGAGGAGGAAATGCTGCTTCTTTTTTTCACAACAGTCTTACCAAGTTTCCTTCTTCTCAGCTTTGGTTTTACACACCCTCGTCTTGAATACTTCAATGAAGTCACTGCTGATTAACACCAGCTGAACCGCGAGAAGAGGGAAACACCTTGTTCTGGGAGAGCGAGACTTCACACGGACTTTATTCACTTTTTATTTGGGTCTGACTCCAGCATGTTTTCTTTGATTTTAACGTGGTTGTTCTCACTTTACAAGTCCACACCAACCACAAGGCCTTCAATAATCACAACTGGACAGTGTCATAGGGATGGAGAGCGGGAAGAAACGGCGTGTACACAGCCTGCTGCTCCAGCAGAGAAGGGAGGATGCAAAAGCCGTTTCTGACAGATGCTTCTGTAAATGATTCCACTGCTGGGGATTAAAAAGACCCTCTGTAATCTGTTCCACTCTTTAACTTCCCATATAACATTTTTCTTAATATCTAACTAAATCTCCCTTGATGCACATTTACTCAAAATTACTTCTCATCTTACATCCCACTACAGTGGAGGGCTATCTATCACTGTCCGCTTCTGAACCATCTTGTTTACATATTTGAATGACCTGATTTTGTTTCTTCACAGCCTTCTTCCAAAACTAAACAACCCCAGTTCTTTCAGACTTTCCTTGCCCTGCAAAACTACTTATCATTTTAATGAAATTCCTCTGGGATCTTGTCATCTTCCTTAGCACATGTTGTCCCATCAAAAAGGTGGACCCAAACTCCAGTTAAAGTCTCACTGGAGCTGAGAAGTTCAGGATAATTGCTTCCTGGCATAAATATGCATCATTCATGTCCCAAACTTAGTGTTTTCTGGTTTGCATGCTGTTACATTTGCCTGTTCAGCCTGTGATCAACTTCCACCCCATGGTCATACCTCCCATACTGCTGGCAAGCCACCCATGTCCTAGGTTTACTTCTCCCTCCTGTCCTCTCACACTTGCATCTCCCAATGCCACTTTTGCTTCTGTTCAGTGTCATTCTCCTGATTTCATACACTGCCTTTAATAGATCAAGATAATTTTGAATTCCAGTCTTGTCCTACACATTGCTTGCGACCCCCTCCTTGTCTTCTGTCAGCTACAAATTACATAACTCTATTATCTATTTCATCATTTGAGTCATTATGAGAATATTGAACAGTACCAGACTCAGGACAGACCCTTGGAGACCTTTTTAGTCTGCAAATGTGCCATTGCTACTCTTCTTGGAGCACAGTATTCATGAACACCCACTTTACCATGATTGCTCACAGGCCATTCTTATGGGCACATCATATGGACCTGTGCCAAAGAGCTTGCAAAAGTAAAATCATACCATGTCACCCCCTTACTTTTCTGGTCAGTCTTATCCTGATTGGTCTATAATTCACCTGACTCCTTCTTCTGCTTCTTTAAAAAGGGCATTTCTTTGTCTTTGTCCACTCCTTTGAGATCTCATTCTTGATGAGGATTGAGAAGATAAAGATGTTACTTTTCTGCCATTTCTTGTAGTTGATATATGCAGACTCTGGCAGGTACCAGCAAACCCTGAGAGAACATACTTCTGTGTAAGCAGTTGTGTGGCATGGTGGGGGCAGGGGGTGTGGGGGTGGTGGATTTTAAAACAGTATTTGAAGGGACAAAGTCTTATTCTATGGAGAGTGTTGTGGGACGTGACAGGAAGCAGCCTGAATGTCATTCTGATGGTCTTGCCCAAAAGGGTCCTCAAAGTGCTTTATCTCCTTGGAACTGCTGCCCATCTCGTCACCCACCACATGTCCTCAGTGTGCAACAGCAGAAGTTGAGGGTCTTGTACTTCATTTTCTCAGAGAAGGAGAAGTCCATGACATTCGTGCCAGATATATTTCTGTTCCTGATTTATGTGTATGTATCTGTCCATCCCTCTCCGCACCCTCAGTCTTGCTCTATCAACTGTTTCCCGGTTAACAGCTCTTCCATGGGAACTGACTGTAGTCAGAGACCAAGACAGATGGAAAGCTGTTTTACTTTTTTCATTTTTTCCCCAACGTAAAACCATTTTCAGGTTTACATCTTTAAAGAATCTGAAACACTGGATGATACCAGGAGCAGGAAAGTGATACACTACAAACAAGTGTAGACCAGGAAAGAGGAGTGCTGGGATGAAGAGAAATTAAGTTAAGCTAAAACTTTAATAAACTGAAAAATAAAATTCATCAGCAGAGCGGGTAGATCATGGTCAAGAGACAGATGAAATTCTGACTTGTAAGTAAGGTCATTAAAGAGAGAATCTGGTTTAAAAAAAAAAAAAGAAAAAAAAGAAAAATAAAACAGTATTAAGATGTCTTTAATGGCTTTGGTGAACAAGGCATAGAAATCTGTGCTGTCAGATCCTAAGTGCTCAGTGCTTCAGCCTTCAGAAATGGTCCTCTGCTCATGAGACAGAAATTACGGGAAGGGTTTGGACTATCTACTAACACTGAAAATAATTTTTAAAAATAGAAGCCACTGCAATGTGCCTGCCCCCGGGAACAACAGGAAAGAAGAACAAGTCCCTCAGACTGAGATTAGATCCCAAAGAACTCAATAAGAATATTCAGAGAAAATATTTTCCTTTGCCTGCCAAGGGAGATGTTTTCAAGACAATGGCTACTGATGTGTTTTCTTTTATGCTGTTAGCTGCCCCTCTTGGGTCCTTGTAAATTGCCCTGGCCAAGAAGACTTTGAGAGTCTGCATTTTCAATGCCTCTGATGGGAGATGTTGCTTGTACAAATTTCCCTCTGGGTCTTTACTTGCTCCTGAGACTTTCAATAAGAATTATTTGAAGGAAACGAGGGCATTGCAATACACATAGATGATATCCTGAAAGATTGGAGCGGGGGGACAGCAAAAGGGGAAGACAACAAAAGGCTGCAGAAATGGGTCAGGAAATGGGACATGGTAAGAGAAATCTAATTTAAAATCAGAAATGTGAGGTATTTGGGAGAAAGTGCAAGTGAATAGACATACACACAGAGACTCTGGCCAAAGCCTGGCGATTACAGAAATGCTGCTTTGACAGATAAGAAAGATTTGCAGAGTTTGGTTCCTGAAATAAAATTAGATGACAATTCTTTCTGGGATGTTATGCAGGAGGATTCAAAATGAAGGGCCTTGGGATGGTTGGTAAGGAAATCTGGAGCACAGGTTATTTTTCCTTCTCTCCTTCCAGTTGCAGGCAGCAACATTGGAAGAAACAGACGGGCCCAGTCTATTAATACATGGCTCTGTGCCTGGTGTCACCAACACAATTTTGGGGTTTTTGATAATGGGATGGCCTACATAGCAACAAGTTTGCTGGCAATAGACGAGATTCATCTTTCTGAAAGCGGGAAGAGGGTCTTTGCTCACAAGCTAGCAAGGTTCATTGACAGAGCTTTAAACTAGTCTTGAGGGGGGAGGGGGATGATTCCAGGCTTGCCCATGACAAGTTGTGGGATGACATGCCAAGGTTAGAGGGATGGGGTGCTAGCAAGGGCCTGCAGCCTGTTGCTCTGAGACATGCTGGCTGAAATGCAGCACACACGAAGTTTTACAGAGATGAGCCAGGGGCTCCTGAGGTAATAGGAACCAACAGGGAAGCACCAGTGAAATACCCTAAAGGAATTAAGGGATGTTCTTCTAAGAAGGTGACACAGCTGACAGCCCAGCTGGAATGCCTCTACACCAATGGATGCAGCATG
>VYXH01009746.1:35573-127963 GCA_013397275.1 Burhinus bistriatus | reverse complement strand
TCTACGATTCTATGATTCTACGAGTATCTGGAACTCAGCGTGGTTTGCCTTTTTCCCTTTTCTCTACCTGCCTGTTAATGTGTGTCCTTGGTCCAAATATTTCTATGACATAATCGATGACACAACTTTTAGGTCAGGAATCTGCTTAGAAGATGAAGGTGTGTAATTCTGATAGCATCCATAGGTTCCTTTGGATTGGTAACTCCAAAAGTAAATTAGTTCAGTCAGTGTGTGTTGCACTGTTACATGCAAAGGTAGATATGCACTGCTGTACTCTGCTACTAATTAATTGTTTTTTCTTTTTCATCCTGTCCTTTGGTATGTAAATTTAATCTACAAGAGTATTGCAACACTATCTTTCTCTGTTACAGAATAAGAAGTCTAGGGAAATTAGAGTTTTTACATATAACTTGTGAAAAATGACATCACAGAGCCTAACCTCTTTGGTGCAAGCGGCAGGACAGAGCCCTCTGCCCACTGAAGGCAGTGGAATGATAACTGTGGTGGGTAGAATGGAGTTAAAAGCAATGTGTTTGTAATAGAAGAGAAGCAGTTGAAAGGAGGAGACATGGAATTTTAGTGCGTTGTTTAATGTTACGTTATCATATAGAATTGTGGTATATTTAAAAAAATAAAAATATTCATCTTTTTACCTTTTCTACTGTTAAATACATGCTCTAAACATTCTAGAAACACAAGTAAATGATGATTACATATGAAATACTAGAAGTAGGTTCTTCTTAGTGAATTAATTGCTTTGCTTAATGTAGTAACAGGCAATGCTTGAAATGGAAGTTAGGAGCACCCATTCCCGTGCTGTTCAGCTATATATGCATGGCATGAAGGAAGAGCCACTAATGGCATTTTGCCATAGACAGTTTCCAAGATGCTGAATTTAAATTTTGATTTGCTTCCCAAAATATTCTACTTCAAATTTCAAGTAAAATGCACACTGAAGAATCATAAACTTTTCACCAATTTTAATTGATAGTCTCAGGAGTAAATTACAGGTATCAAAGTATTTACTGTACAGCACAAAAAGAAATAAGGTTTGGAAGGAATTACATAGTTGTATATAAACAAACCTTTGGCAATGACAGATCAGGAGGAAAGATTAATTTTATGGAAAGATTAATTTTTTTGTTATTCTGTAGCTGCTCTGCAAGAATGTTTTATGCTTTTCTTGGAAGCAACTGATACCAGCTGCTATGGGAGATGGAAGTCAGAATAGTTGGAGTTCTGATCCAGTACAGCAGTTTCATTGTATGATCAAAACCTCTTCTTCCCCATTTTTTCTTATCTTGGATAAAATGTTTAGCTGTGACCCATTTCTGCAGGAGTACAACAGGAGGACAATATATCTTCATGAATGAAATGTAAAGGTTACGTTACACAAAAAGGCAGATGGTTACCACTTAACCCAAATTATTTCCATGAACGAAAATTGAGAAATCTTAAGCTTGTTTAATTTTTATAATTAAAAAACCTCCAGAGAGCTTCCTGAACATGCAGATTTCTGAAGTGATAGAAGATCCCCTATGGTTTATGACTAATCCATAGACTGATTAGTTGCACAGTGAAAAGTAAACACAATCTAAGTTTGGAACAACTTCTGCCATTGCAATTCTGTGTTTGCAGAAACTGCCTGACAAAAGATAAACAGTCCTGAGATACAGAGGAGGAAAAAATCCTTTCTACTAGGCCACGTAAGATTAAATCCTAAAAGGTAACAGCATGCTTAACATCTGCCTGGCAATCCATAAGGCTGGGTTCTAGGCTTACATTACAAAGTATGTGCCAGGAAAGACTGAAGAGTAGAATTACATCAAAACTTTTCCCTGAAAATAACCTTGAGTGTTTACAGGTTCCATCTTAGTCTGTGAAAATATAACTCAAATACTCTTTCTAATTATTTCAAAGGATAGCACATTTTTTGCAAAGACTTTGGGTATCATTTAGGCTGATAATTCCCAGTTATGGCCCTTCTTCATTAGCTTCTCATTTTTTGAAGGTTTAAGTTAAAATTAAGATCCAAGTGGAGATGAGATGGATAGTCTATTTGAGCTCCTGAGGGGCATTAATACAGGGTAAATCCTGCTGCACAGGATTTATTTTACATATATTTAAGCTAACTATATATGAACCAATTGTACAAATTATGCTGCAGTTTGGACAGAGCTATGTGTTGAATATTACTCAAATTAGCATTTTTAATGTAAAAATACTCTGTCTTTTAAGAGTTTAGTTTTCTTTTGGTTATTTAAGACAAAATGAAGGGACTTCATCCAGTCAGTTTTAGCAGCTTACGCGTAACTGCGTGTGTTTAGATAACCAGAACTTATAATATTAAGGCTGTTAAAACAGGCAAAACTATAGGACTGAAATAAGGTAGGGTAGAGTACCTCTGAAACTAAAGATTGATAGAAGAACTCTTTAAAGATTTTTTTTTTATCAGAAGTAATAAATAAATTCATTAATTGGCCTATTTTATTGTGGAGCTTGGGGAACTTTAGTTGTGGGTTTGGTTATTTTTTCCATTCTGCTGCATTTATGAATTGTGTTTCAGTTGGAAGTTCGGCATATTGTTTACTGATCTATGATTATGATGCCATATGGATTTGTAACCCAGGTGCTTCACCACATCTGATTTACTGTCTCTTCTAAATATTGTGTCATATTACCATTATCATGCACATTTTCCACATCCTAGCTGATAGTATCAACCATCCGACTCCCTCCTGAGAATAATACTGATCCTTCATATTTGTGGCAAGTGCATGAGATGATCCACAACATCTTCAGCCTCTGGGTGTAATGGATACTTGGTTAAATCTTGTCTTTCCCTCACCTGGAACAGCTGAAGGGACATCTGTTGCGTTGTGCATATTGCTCACATTTGTATGCAGTTGAAGATAACCTGTGGCAGCTTTTCACTTTTCAGAGCAATTTTGAAGCATCATTCAAATCTCAGCCCTCAGCCACTGTCCTTGGCATAAGGGGGTTAAAAAATGTACCTTTATGCCCCTTGGTTGAAATGAAGGATCTTTCATACTTAGGTGGAACTGCTTGACCTAAGGGTTGCATTTCCTAAGAGGTGTCCACCAGACCAGGGGTAGAGGTTATTAGAGCGTGAGTATAGCTGCTGTACTATAGCTACTGATTCTCAGAGGTGCCTGATGTACTGTGGAAGAGTTGACACTGCCTACGCCTCACCTGGCCAAAATCCCCCTTTTTTGTGCTTCAGGTCAGTACAGTATAGTGTTTTTAGAGCTTACCTTGCAACCTGCTCTAGGCCTCCATCCCCTCCTGAAGTTGCATGAACATTTATTGCATGAAATAGAATGAAAACTGCATTTCATCTGGAATCATAGGGAAGTTTGACGTGGTACTGTGCCCGTCTCACAGAGAGCTTTGTGCACTGGGCTGGAGGGCAGGAGCGTGCTTTGGGGGCAGCTTAGAGCCAGACCTGCCACCTCCAGTAGTGATGGGAGGTGAAGGGCAAGCAAATGCAGCATGCTTTTGAGAGCGGCAGCAAGGTGAGGCTGCCTGGTCCTCACCTTCAGATTCTCTGCTGAAAGTAGTGTCTTTCATACCAGAAGGATTTTCAGACAGTCTTGACCATCTGCAATGGTTGCTGTGTTACAGATGATATGCAGTATCTTGAGCCTGTAAGAGGTTTGAGTAATGTCCATAGAAGTTGTGACTCTTTCTGTGTCTTCTGGAACAGCTGTGGCCCGCACATTGTGCACGTTTTGTGATTGATGTTGGATTCTGTATTCAGCCTTCTCAGAACTCTTTTTGGAGCATAATTTTCAAAGCCCTTTTCCTTCTATGTCTTTCATTATTGTAATGTTGATCCTCTGGTACTTGCAAGTGGAAGTACAGAAACCTTATAAAATCACTGACAGTTAAGATCAATATGTATTATTTAATGTTACATACTGATGCCATGTTAGCCACAAATCAAATAGGGCATATCTTCACGAGTTCATTCAGATTTTCCAACTTTACTTAAAGTCTTCTTTTACTTCAAGGAGACTTTGATTAAACACAGACTGAATCAAAACCAAATAATAACAGGGGGTAGTGTTTACATTGACTTTCACAGAGCTGAAGCCTCAGTTTTATTCAAAGCTATAGCTAAAAAGTATCTTAAATCTGCTATGTGATAGCAACACATCATGCTGCAGAAGTAAAAGGAGGTACTAAAAACATTAGCAAACCTGTCCTCAGTGTTTTGTTGGACAAAAAGAATTTTACCTAATAGGCAAAGATTGATTTAGCTTTTATACTTATTTCACTACTAATTCTGCTGTTGTTTTCATTCTATCCATTGTTATTATAAGCCTTTGGCAAAAGAAGCAAAACCAAAATAGTTCCCCACCCAGTATATTCCATGTTCTTGAAGCAAGAGAAAGGAAATAGCCTTGCTGTTTGCACAGTGATAGTAAAGTCTGTGCAGGGTAACATACTTCAATCTTCAACATCATAATCAATATGCCATGTGTGTTAGACATATACACAAACAACAATTAAATGAAGTGCAGTTAGGTTAGGTATGCTGAGAAAGCCATCTCTGTAGCCCTTTGAACCTCTTAAAATAATGAGTAGTTTTCCATTCTTTTCTATAAAACATATTATTCACGTAGTATTCTGTTCATCTAAATGTGCAGCTTGACTCATTGAAAGAAAGTAATGTAAATGAAATTTGAATTACAGCTGTGTTGTGTTATAATGAATAACGTCTGCTTACTAAGACACTGAGTCAAGGACTTAGTTCTCTGTGGAAGGAAAATATTTGTGCGTTGCACTGGAAAAGCTGACAGGCATACATCTGTGTGCTCTGCTTCACATACTGAACACTAGAAATAATGCAAATTGTTGATTTGGCTAGCAGTAGTAAAAACATGGTTTGAAAATCATACCACGTTCTGCGTGACTAATTTTGAGAAACAAATGTAAAGTCTTGAGCACTTTTTTTTTTTTTTTAAAGTCTGTTTAGTTTGGCTTTCATATTTTATGTTAGCTGTGATATTAACTTCAGTCTGGAATGTCTTAAGCAAAGTTCAATGAGTAAATCAACACTTATTTTTATCCAAGATTGATAACTGATTAGCAAAGCAGGATATAAAATAGGGTATCCTATTATGGTCTGAATTTTTCATGTATGTGCATGCAGCTTTAAATAAACACTTTAGCTTCCTGAACAAGCAACTCTTGTTACAGAGTTTGAGAGGTTTATATGATTTATAGAAGGGCTGTTCTAAGAGAAAATTGTGTTTTTCAGTTTCGCTGCAAGGTCAGCTCTAGAGACAAGCAAAGCTTAAGCATGACACTGGGCTTTACTCTGTTCACGTGTTCTAGTTGTATAAGCTATTTGGAGTATGCGCAAGAGTTCTTTCAGTCATATGATATAGCACATCAAAATTTCTAAGAAGTCATTTAATAAAAGTAGACTGTTTTGTGTCTTTAATTTGTGTAGTTTATATGCTCTTATATCTAATACTAGTTTTAAAATTGTAGGCAGACTTTAGAAGGCATTTGAAAAAGCATGCAAAAATGTAGAAAACCTATATGAGCCTGTAACAGATGGTGATGCAATTAATTTTCCAGTGCTCAGATTAAAAAATTAGAGTTTTATATGAAATAGGAAGGAAATACCTCTTCATTAGGAACAGTTGTGCAGTACCTAGGCCGGTGCTGCCAGGAGGAGGATGAAAGACTTTTGGGTACTGGATCCTACTGGCTGGCAGGACTAGAGGAGGCCAAAGTTTCACCAAATCAGCGAAATAGAAACAGTGCCAGAAATTCAAATTGATGCTGCTTCTCCTGGTGCTATACATTTCTCAAGCTTTGCGTGACTGACCATGCTGATGGCTTAGGGTCATATGCATCAGAGTGTAAGTCTCACCCTAAGTAGTGTCTAGCACCCCAAGACAGCCCTCGGTAAATTGAGCCTTCTAAGAACAAAACTCTACCAATAAAAAAGAAGAAAAAAAGAAAAAAAGAGAGTAAAAACTGCTGCCAGCTATCACCTAGGCACCTTCTTGTTTGACATTACAATTCCTTATGTACCCAGGGCATTGCTCCTATGCATGTCCGGAACTGCCTTTATCTGGATAACTCAAAGCTTGTTTTCCACTCAGACTTGATTTTGATCCAAGAACTAGACAGCTGAAGAGCTAAACACAAGGCAGCCCAATGCAGTACGTGCTCTAGGAGAATGTATAACACATTCTTTGGAAGTTGATAACTTTCCAGTTTTAATAGTTCTTGTAATTTAAACAAGGTCAGAAGGGTTACCTATTGCTATATGGAACACGCGTGCAGGAGTACACGTACATACTGCAGGGGACCACATTCATACAGGTTCATTTTGAACGCTCTAAGGAAAACTCCGCTATAAGTGTTAGGAAGGCCATTGCAGATGTGATTTCCATTCCCTTATCAGCATGAAAGGACTTATATTTTCACTTCCCCAGGGAGCAACTTTCACCTTGGGTTGTCTTAGACCTTTTTAGTGCTTTCAGTGCTTTCATCAGCACCACTATGTACCAGAGGTTCTTGGTTTTTTCCTACTACAGACTCCACAACTTTTGCATTTGTGCAAGTAGGAGGACACCTTTGCTGAGAGACTAATGTCCATTAGCATTAAATGGTATTTTTTAGATGTAATCAGATCTGAAAAAGTAGCATTATATATACAACAGTTACAGAAAGAACATTAAGTCACTGCAATGATATCTGAAGTTATAGAAGTCATTATTTAAAATAAAATCACTAAAGATTTTATCAAGATCCACATGTCAGGCGTTTAAAATGGCAATAGACAAAATCAGTCTTAATATAGCAATAGAGCTTAGTGAGGGAATTTGGTTTTCAGAAAATTTGTTTGCTTTAAAAGAAATACTGATGCAGTCAATATCTATGGGCAAGCAACCCTTTCTGTAGACAGTATTACCATCCAAACTCAGTTATCATACTTTGTTTGCTACAGCTCTCAAGCCCTTAGATGGATTTTGTTTGCACACTATGTCTTTCATCCAATTTTGGCGTTAGTGATGTCAATGGACTCTAATGAAATCCAATGTAATCTTTTATGAATGGCTGAAGTAAAATTTAACTGAAAACAAGATTCAGAGTGCCTAGGACCTTGTTTCCCACTGCAAGATACAAACAATTTCACTGAGAGTTTTTCTTACCCAGCAGTGAGAGAAGTGACTGCCTAGATCTTTTGTAGCTTTTTATGTTACTTGATCTGAGTAATGGAATCAACTCATTTTCTTCAAGCAATGTATGTTCTCTTTCTGCCTTTTTTTTTAATGTTTTTGCCTGATTTTTTTTTCTCTGAAGTCTGTATTAGGTGACCAAGTAATGAGAAAAACCCACATTTTTATAGTTTAACTTGGAAAAGATCTATTCAGGGGCACAAAATAAAATTCATTTGTTTATTCCTGGAATTAATATTACTTTAAATCTGTTTAGGTTATTTTGTTGCTTATTTCCCTTGAAATGAGGTCCGTCTGGTGTAAATGTATGTTTCAGAGCTGCCATCTAGGAGACAAAGGCTCATTCTCGTATTCTACAGAGCTGCCATCTAGGAGACAAAGGCTCATTCTCGTATTCTACAAACTTTTAATAAATCAAAATAATTTTTTATTTGTTTACATTTAAATATTTCATACCTTTCTACCTGGAACAAAAGTTAATTTCACTAAATTATTTTAAATTTACTTCAATATTACAGAAGGGTTTATACTTTCAGACGTAAACCAGTCATAACTACCATTTAATTTAGAATATTGTCTAAGTGTACTTGGTTTCCTTCTTCTCTGTACTTTTCTTCATTTCTTCTTTTTCTCTTAGTTATTTACACAATATGATGCTTACAGTTAAATTATTTCTCTCAGTAATTTTTATTCAAATTTTTGGATTTTTGACATATATAATGGGGTATTTGGACACTGTGAGCAAGCTTCTTTCTCATTTTCGCTTCCCAAACATGCCATACAAGTCGGTCCTTCTAGCACTTGAACAGGTGCATACGTCTGTTCTATTTTACCTTATCTTTTCTTGACAAGTAGTACTTTGACCCTTTCAGTACGTCAGTCTTACTTAGGTGGCCAAATTTGACTGAAACAAATAGGACTTTGTGTCCTATATACTCACAGCTTATATCCATTGAAACTCAATTTAAAATTTTCTCTGAGAATCTGTTTAGTTTGTTTTTTAATACACAATAACAACTGTACTTTCTTGCAGTAGCCAGTTTCCCTTGGTATGACAGTGACACTTTGAAATGAAGCTTCTTGATTTATGCTGACTCTAGCAGGCCCTATGAAATTCCTCTGAAGCAAGATGGAAGATGAGCAAAGACAAAGCAACAATATTAAAATATTTGAGTGAAAATAGGCATCTGGGAAGAAAAAAGAATAGTCCGAGGTTCCATCACTTTAAAAACATTCTTTTCTCTGAGAATATCCCCAAAAATATCACACATTTCTCTTAAGATTTCATATTGCTCTGTTTTCAGCCACCACCACGACCCCCCAGGTTACATCAGCAGTAAACATAAGGAGAAACCAGGCTGAAGCTACAGCTTTGATATGCTGCTTCATGACAACATAGTTCTGTCAGATCTGGTGTTCTGGGGCAGTTTTGCACTTCCACGTAAGTGGGAATGGAGCAGGAACGGACCGATGTGAACATTAATTTCAGCCTTCACAATGCCTTCAAGCTCAGCATTAAGCCTTTTTACTGCAAAGGGGAAGAGATCAAACCCTAGTTTTATCTTCATATGGACTATTGTGTTGTCAACTGAAAGTCGTGGCTCTCCACTGTTTCACCATGAGCTGAATCACAGAGCAAAAAATTCTCTTATTCGTATGGGAAGGAACTGAAATATAACACAGGTGTGAATCCTGTGGCTTAAGTCCAGTTCTACATGTGATTTCTCAGTCACTGCACCTTTTATTGCTTTTTTGCTATAAATAGTGACTATTGCAGAGGTATAGGAAAGCTCTTACATCAGCCAAGTATAACCATCACCTCTATTCTCTGGTTTTTCAACGTTTAACAGTTATCGTGATTGGAGAATGACAGACACATTTGGACAAGAAACCTAAATGTAAAAAACACACTTTTACAGCACAGAGTTGTAACCTGGCAAGCTGAGTCTCTATAGCTTCTAGGCCAAATGGGAGTGAGACAGAAACAGCAGCACTTGCAGAAGTGCAATGACCTAGGTCTATGCCAGAATGAGAGCGCTACCAGGGCAGGCATGCATTACTTCGGCAGCCCTTGGCAGTATGGTCATAGGGAGCATGAACCTCATTCCAAGTCATGCACCCAGAATGCTATGGAAACGGTCCAGAGCAAGGAGACATGTGAAGTGCTGTTTGCTCTGTCTCCAAGAGGCGAACTTCAGCCTTTGCACGATAGCCCTTCCCGCTTCACAGTGGTCTACACGGCATAGTACTTGAGAGATTGTGAAGAATTAGTCAGGGCATCCATGAATGCTAAAAATGTCATAGCTTCCAGGCAAGTACTTGGATTAACCCGGGTATTTATTCAAGGAATGTGCAAGGATCTGTGCTACAGCAGAAGTCACGCTCAGTAGCAGATTCTGGTTATGTCCTAGTGTTTTTTCTCTGGCTTTATGAAAGTACAGCCATAATGGAAATGTATTACTAGTTTTCCTGCTCACTAACTTCCTACTTAAGATTATCAGTCTCATAATGAGAAACCAGAAACACTCGGTGGTGATATTTCACTAGAGTAGAAAAGGAGCACTCGAAGAAAATACTTTGGAAGTACCCTGCCCTTGAAACCATAAATCAAGGGTCAAATGCAAAATGCTCAGGAATGTAAAACTGGTCAAATCTTCAAAGGCAAACATTTCTATTCTCTTTTTCTCTCATTAGGATACTGTGTCTGCAAGTAATATAAGTAAGCATGCCTGAAGAGTGGCTTTTAATGGGGTTCTTTGCTTGTGGGTTTTTTTAAGCATAAATGAAATACAAGGTTTCTTGATGCATTATTTTGCCATTTAGGAGATGATTTTCTGAATTTATGAAAATCATAATAATTTTTGTTTTAAAATGCCTTTTTCTTTTAATACTGCTTATAAGTACCATGAATCTCTCTTTCTTAAGTACTTAAATTCAACATATAATTTAAGAATGAGCCAAATGTCTGTAAATGCCATTAAATAACCTGGACTTCTATAACTAACTTTCCAAGTAGCACATTCTGATTTACAGCTTTGCTGGAAACACAGGAAGGAACAATAGGACTAGAATTTCTTTCAGGGCTGTCGTTTAACAGAGGTGGTGAAGCCTAGGCATTGAAACAGTCTTTGTAGTATTTGTCACCTCTCTCCAATATTTTTTTTTAAGTTTAAATCTGAGTTTAGTTCTTTGCGTTCATGTATTTATCTTCCTTTATATATGTAGCAAGATTTCAGTGGGCATAGGATAAGGCGAGAGTCTTGCTTCACAAAGTATGACTTTCAGAAAGCCTTGTTCTCTCTGGCATTTTCCATCTCAAGGATTCAACAGTCAGTTAGAGAGAGGAACGAGAAGGGAAAATTTCTGGGGGTTGAGCAGCAAAGTTTAATATCCAAAACTGAAAAGACTCCCAGATGAATACAGCAAACCAGACAACGCAGCAGACGCGAACTCTGGCCCACAACCTGCAGATAAATCTTTTTGCATGGACAATTACCTACACAGGCCAATAATATCAGTGGAAATCCATGCAGAGGTAAGGATTTGTGGGCAGAAGCTTGGTTCTGCTCAGGTTAGGGAAGCTGTTCAGGTATTCCGTTTCTTTGTAAAGTGAGGCAGACCTTAGATGCTTGCTGCCATTACATACTTTTACACTAGGCCATGATTCAGTTCAAGCCACTCAGAATTCCTGGCTGCTGGGCTGAGCTGGGTACTGTGTTCCTCCTTCATTACTGGGAAGTTAGTTCCATATCTTAGAAAAGGACGTGAGTGGAAATAAGATTTTTCATCCTATTATGATCTCCTTTTTCTTGCCATGCAAGATGCAACAAAGCTTTATTGGATTTTGCCCAATTTTTGGTCATGCATGAAGAGACACAGAATAAGAAAGGGTGAAATTGACTTCTAGCAGAGTTTCATTGGGCCAGTTGACTTATGTAACTAACTGAAAAACAATGATGCTATAATTTTTGTACTTTCATGAGAAAATTCTTTTCATAACTAAATTCTTTATGCCAGTTTATGACTGTTAAAGGTATCTTCTATGCATACTTTGTTATAACCCACTCGTCACTTATGAAATGTGGAATAAACATGTTTCATTCATTTATTCCACAATGTTGTTATTCCAAACTTAGATATATATTTTGTAAATATTTTTAGTTCTGTTGCCTCTTATTGTCTCTGCTTGCTTTCTCCTGTCCTGATTTTGTATACTTTTAGCCAAAAAGTAACAGATGTCCCATTGATTACTAATGTAGAAGACTGCATTTACTCTCCTAAGTCTTTAGAGGAAAAAAGAGAAGTCGTTTGAATAATTCAGACTTCCTTGTCTCTTTTCCTTTGCTCAATCTTTGCTTCTGTCTTTTTTTTTAGACCCCTGTGCTCCTAAAATCATCTTTTTCTCCCTATGTTCAGAATGCACTTCTGAGAGTGTTTTCTCTCAGGAACCTAAGTTAGTTTAGACTAGCTTTTGGTGGACCAAACCTAAAAGATACTGGACACACAAAATTTTCTGTAAACTGTATAATGTATGTCAGCTTTAGAACTTAGTTATTAACTTCAGAAGCTAATTCACTTGGTAAACATCAACGTAAGAGAGTCTTGACAGAGTTCTGGATGAGAAAACTGACATATTTAATAAAAAGTAGAAAGAATTTCCAGTTTGTCTGAAGTAAATAATTTTATTAATAAAACTCCTTCTGGTATCCTGTAAAAATTCTGAGTTTGTGAAATTGTTCAGGAGGTACATAAGCTTTGTTCTTCAAATCCTTTAAGAATCCATATATGTATATACTTTATATTTTCCAAGGTTGCAAAGACAAAACTCCTACTGAATGCAAATCAAAGAGAAAGGCTCCTGGCTTGACTTTCAGGTAGGCAGAAAGAAAATAATGAACCATATTGTCAACAGCAGATAGCTGAAAGTTTTTCTGAAGTCTCCTGGTGGCTTGTTTAAATACATTCTTGTTTCTTACATACTTATTATTTTGTTTTATGTTGTCTTGCTTTGCACTAGTAGAATTTCCCACTACTCATCTCTTGGTTCCGGGAATAGTTAACAACCACCACTCATTTACATTATAAACATAATCGGGAAACTTTCAGCCTGTATTAGTATCTATATGTCAAACAACTGATTGCCGTAAATTCAATTCTTTGCATTTGTATATACATTCAACTGATTTCCACAGACAATTTCTTAGACTCATAGAAACATAGAATGGTTTAGGTTGGAAGGGACCTTGAAGATCATCTAGTCCCAACTCCCTTGCAATGGGCAAGGACATCTCCCACTAAACCAGATTGCTCAAAGCCTCATCCAACTTGGCCTTGAACACTTCCAGGGGTGGGGCCTCCACACCTTCTGCAGACAACCTGTTCCAGTGCCTCACCACCCTCAGAGTGAAAAATTTCTTCCTGAGATGTAATGTAAATCTACCCTCTTCCAGTTTGAAGCCATTACCCTTTGTCTGATCACTACACGCCCTTGTAAAAAGTCCTTCTCCAGCTTTCTTGTAGACCTCATTTAAGTACTGGAAGGCTGCTGTAAGGTTTCCCCAGAGCCTTCTCTTCTCCAGGCTGAACAACCTCAACTCTCTCAGCCTGTGCTCATAGCAGAGGNGCTGAGAGTGCACTCAATCCCAACATCCATGTCACCAACAAAGATGTTAAATAATACCGGTCCCAGTACCGACCCCAGAGGAACACCACTCGTCACTGCTCACCACTCAGACATCCACCTGTTGACCGTAACGCTTTGAGTGCGACCATCCAGCCAGTTCCTTATCCACTGAGTGGTCCATCCATCAAATCCACGTCTCTCCAATTTAGAGACCAGGATGTCATGCGGGACAGTGTCAAATGCCTTGCACAAGTCCAGGTAGATGACAGCTGTTGCTCTCCCCTTATCCACCAATGCTGCAACCTCGTCGTAGAAGGCCACTAAATTTGTCAGGCACAATTTGCCCTTTGTGAAACCATGTTGCCTGCCACCGATCACCTCCTTATTTTCCACGTGCCTTAGCAGAGTTTCCAGGATGATCTGCTCCATGACCTTGCTGGGGACAGAGGGGAGACTGTAGTTCCCCGGGTCTTCTTTTTCACCCTTTTTGAAAATGGGCGTTATGTTCCCCCTTTTTCCAGTCAGCAGGAACTTCACCAGACCGCCATGACTTCTCAAATATGATGGATAGTGGTTTGGCAACTACATCCGCCAGTTCTCTCAGGACCCATGGATGAATCTCATCAGGTCCCATGGACTTGTGCACCTTCAGGTTCCTCAGCTGGTCTTGGATCTGGTCCTCTCCTGCAGTGGGCGGTACCTCATTCCCCCAGTCCCTGCCTTTACATTCTGCAACTTGTGGTTGCAGAACGGTGTGGTTAGAACCTTTACCAGTGAAAACTGAGGCAAAAAAGTCATTGAGTACCTCCGCCCTCTCTGTGTCCCGGTGACCAGGTCTCCTGTTTTGTTCCTGAGTGGGCCCATGTTTTTCCTATTCTTCCTTTTGTCACTGACATACCTCTAGAAGGCTTTCTTGTTGCCCCTGATGCCCCTGGCCAGATTTAACTCTGTCTGGGCTTTAGCTTTCCTGACCTGATCCCTAGCTGCCCAGACAATTTCTCTGTATTCCTCCCAGGCTACCTGTCCTTGCTTCCACCCTCTGTAGGCTTCCTTTTTCTGTTTGAGATTGTCCAGGATCTCCTTGTTCATCCACACAGGCCTCCTGGTGTTTTTGCCTGACTTCTTCTTTGTTGGGATGCATCGCTCCTGAGCTCAGAGGAGGTGATCCCTGAATATTAACCAGCTTTCTTGGTCCCCTCTTCCTTCCAGGGCTTTATCCCACTCTACTCCATCAAGCAGATCCCTGAAGAGGCCAAAGTCTGCTCTCCTGACGTCCAGGGTAGCAAGCTTACTGTGCACCCTCCTTGCCGCCCTAAGCATCTCAAACTCCACATTCGCATGATCACTGCAGCCAAGGCTATCCTTAAGCGTGACAGTCCCCACCAGCCCCTCCTTGTTGGTGAGAACAAGATCCAGCATGGCACCTCTCCTTGTTGGCTCCTCTATCATTTGGAGAAGGAAGTTATCATCAACACAGGTATGTCATTTAAAACCTGGTTCTTTCATTAGCACACTTCTAACATAGGTGTTTGGAAGAATTATGTTTATATACACTTTGAGATACTACAGTGAAGGCACATTGAAAGATAATGCGACATCACTATAGGAGTTTTAGCCTTTCAACTTTAGCCTCTAAGAAAACATAGAAGGCTAACAATACTGGAAAGTTTTCAGTTCATTATTAAAATATAATTTTTAGTTGATTAATTTTAGCTGTTCTCTGCACTGCATAAAAATCATGCAAGGAGCATCACTATAGGGAATAAGGATAGTAACTCAATATCGCTTGGAGCACTACTGTTGTGGCTAGAGCTTCCCATATCACAGTCTTGCAGTTCTGCATGAACAAGGTTATAGAGGGCTCTTAGCCTCTCCAGTAGGTATTTCATCGCTTTATTCACTTTAAAATATACAGACTCCTCTGATTTTGGCTATTACTTTCCTCTGGCATAGCCGAATTATTTTATAGGACACAAACCTTCCCACACTTCAGCTCACGTCTCTGGCAAGTCAACCAACCCCTGTTCCTATGGAGCCAGAATGTATGGAAGGCAGCCATGCAGCTGACATAGGCTGATTTAAAAGACTGTGATCTGAGAGAGCAAAGTAATGAGTCCTCCAAAACAGGAGGCTCTCGGAAGAAACTATGCTGCACATGACTGACCTTTCCATTCATTTCTTCTGGTCTCTGCTAATAGCATCTCAGCCCTCAAAAAACATTCTTCCAAAAAACCCTTGGACTAAGTGGAGAGGAGAAACATTTTGTCTACTGTATGCAAGCTTTTTACTTCATGTGTTCATTTGCCATTCAGAAATCCATAGGGTTTAACTTCTTCTTTGCCACAAATTCTTTTCCTTTTTCAAGTACTTTCCAAACTGGAACACCTGGGAAATCCTCAAGACCCTTAGACCATTGTATCTGCTGTGCATTTATGAATTACCATGCTGATAGTGATCGCAGTCCTTTATCCTAGCCCCCTTTTTACTTTCATCTTGTCAGGGTACAAAATAAGTAATTATAATGTGAAACCTTTTGCTGATTAGTTTATGTGCTTGTATTTTACTGCTACTGGTGTTACAGATACCAAATAATGTCTGCATGAGCTCAAAGGGATAACTTTCTTGATAATCTGTGTTGTAGTCCAGCACTGTTGCTATCTGCCCACAAAAAGCAGAGTATTCCTGTAGGCTACCGTATTTCTTTTTGCAGGTTTTGTCAATGATACATCTAACAATATTCAGTGAAACAACATCATGCTGCCAATATTTTAATCCCATTCCTTCATTACATGGTGTTGTGGGGTTTTTTTTTTTTGCATAGAACTCTTCACATCCTAATAAAGATTCAGGGTATTTTATTTAGACTATTAAGTTTAGCCTAATAGATTATGTTAAATTTACCCTAAATAGGTTAGGTGAAAATCCAGAAAGTAGGCCTTTAGACAGTGCAGAACACTTCTGTGAAATGTTGTCCTGACCTAAATGGGATTTTTTTCGGGTATTTAATATTAAGTAAAAGCTTTGCTGAACTAAGATCTTCTTTAACCATAATATATTTCTTGCTTTTACAGAATTAGGAGGAAATATGGGAAAGCTAATCAAGACCATCTCAAACAAGATCTGTGCAGCTTCCCTGGTATATAAATCTCTAGATGGAGAAGAGAAACAAAACCAGAAGCAACACCTGAGAAATGGAATTCAAAGTGAATGTAAGTAAAAGGCTTGTCTTGAAAGATAACACAGAAAACTTTTGAGTATGTTTAACCCAGAGACATTTTTCATGTTTCTTATTAACATTAAATCCCAATAGCCCATTAAAGAATGAAGAGACAGTTTATTTTTTTTTTATTTTAACTATTTTAGCTTTACTAGCTTCAAAAATCCCCCTGCCCCTATTTCCCACATTGCAACTAAGACTAACGCCTGTAAGGCTAAACTTCCTTGCAGCCACAAAGTGTCTCTAAAAAAACGTAGGAGTTAAGGCTGCCACAGTATCCTATGGTGATGGGCTCTTAATTTTCATATAATAGACAGTATTTTTGAACAGGTTTTTTTGCTCCTGCAAATAAACTCCATATGTTTAAGACACACCAAACTGGAAGGTTAGTATTATGATACCTTTTCTATGTGGGGCTCCTGTATGTTTTCTTTCCTGTATAATTTTTGTAGTATCATAATCTTTTATTTCCAACTTCAGAAGGCAAATCTCAAGTCTTCTGTAATCCATTAGACTCTTATAGTATCTTTTCCTAATCTCAGCCATAAATAATTTCCTACCTTATTTTTCAGTTTTGAGAACAGTAAGCATAGTTTTCTATTGCAATTACTGTAGGCAATCTCAGTAAAAAATGCAGGAACACTGACTCATTTATACAACTTTGAACTTTTCACAACCTTGGAAGAACAAGCAATTCTAAAGCTACACACCTCTTAGTGTTCAAGTTATAGTTAAACAAATCCATGTACAAACAGATATTTGAGCCTGATTATTCATTCAGCATTTTGAAATCCTTGTTCTTCCTGTATATTCTAATTTCTAATTTGCGAAATGTAGAAAAATATAGCTCAACCAAGGTGGGGCTGCCTCACTAGTTTGTGATAAATCATGCTTTTGCAGCTTCTGATGAGTGTGTCAGATGGTTCTTTTTCAGCCCAATTATTTCCAACAACCATAAGCAAAACAGCTAATTTTTGCAAAAGAAAATATTCTGGACTTTCTACTGATTATTGTGCAAAGTACCAAACCGCTCACTCTGTTTTTTTAAAGGTTTTGAACCTGTATGCAACATAAAGGCTTCAAATAGTCATGTGACTTATGTTTGTGCAATCTTACATTATGATGTTAAGGATTAAAAAATAAAAAAACTCAGAAAAAGTCACAAGGGAAAACTGAAACGATTCTGAAAAGAACAAGTTCAGGTAGAGTATACAGGAAATATTCTGGTACTTGTCTGCCCATTTCTGACCCAGCCCTCACTGTTGTTTTAGGTAAGTTCTAAGTTTATCTCAAAAGTCAGAGGGTAAATCTCATTCCTGGTGTGGTGATCAATGTGCTGCCCACCAAACAGTGGCCACAGATGACAAGCTGAATGCTTTTAGGCAAAAAGTGGAAGGGAAACATTCTATTTCTTTTCAGGTCCCTGTTGACAGAACAATTTCTTACCTTTGTTTCCTAGTTGCCAGAGAGGGGCTTTGATATCACACGTTGTCTAGAGAACGATTTGACCAATATTCCTCAGCTTGAGAGGCAAATGGTTCAAGGATGCTTTTGTGGTGGTTTATAAAATAACAAGAAGAATGAAAGACATAAATAAGGAATGGTTCAGTGCTGCCTTGAGCTAGAGGGCATTGAATGAAACTAGCAAGTGGCAGTATCAAACTACACAAAAGGATCGTTTATTCACACAACACAGCACAGTTCAAATTGCCAAGGCCATGGGCCTGGCCATGGGATGCTCTGAATGCTGTTTCTATAGGTTCAGGATGCACTTGGAGGACTCACAGGGAAAAAATAAAAATAAAAATCACATTTGGAAGCTATTAAACACAAAACATCACTTGTGGCTTAGGAAATCCCTTAGCTGTAAATTGCTAGAAGCAATTTTACTCGGGGAGAGTATCAGTTTGTAATTGCCCTGCTCTGACACTCTTCCTGAGGGATCTGCTGTTGGTCGCTGCTCAAACTAGAATACAGAGCTAAAAGGACTCTTAGTCTGATCCAACATAAAGAAAATAATGTTCTTGTTCTAAGTGATACATACGGTATTGCGCTGAAAAATCCATGATACACAGTGGTTCATCATTAAAAGGGCAGTGTTAAGTGAAGTTAAATATGTTTCTGGTCATGTAACACATTCAATGAGGGAAAGAATCTGGGGTTTGGAGTAGTCAACCAGCAAGCAGACTAACTCAGCCCTAAATCAGCTCTTAACATAATGCATGAGCTGGACTTATCACATCACATGTTTACAAAAATGTTTTGCTTAGGAAAGTACCAGTTTTCTTACCTGTAACCTAGTTCCCTGTTACGTTTGTTACTTTGTGAAATAAGACCACACTGAGAATGCTAGTTTGTGTGCTAGTCTTAAATGGCTAGACATATTTATCAATCAATCAGATGACTTCTCTTGTAAATCTCCAGGCATCTAGTATTTACAGCTCATTTAAATTTACAAGTGTTAATAAGCTCATTGAGCAGCTATAGGACTACATGGAAATATAAATAAATAATCAATAGTTATTATAAGAAAAAGCATTCAAGATTTTGGATGTCTGAAGCACAGTGAAGCAGTCCCTCTCACTGTTGAGTTCTTAAAATTGAAATGACACTCTCATGACAGCAGATTATTTCAGGAAATACTGGGAGGGAATTGGGGAGGGAATAAAGGAAATTATTTATATACTATAGAGGATACCTAAGTATATAATGTAGTAACCATGTATCTATGACTGCAGAAATAAAACATGCACTGAGTTTATAGGTTTTGTAGGGCTTCGTGTACGTCACAGTTCATGGTGATGAGAACAAGACCAGGGAATTAAAGAAGTTACTGTTACTGTTATCAGTGTGCTTATGTAGGAATAACACATAGCATTGTTTTTCACAATTAGAGGAATCTGCAGAAATCGGAATACGTAAAAACAGAATAAAATTGAAGCTCTTTCTCTTAGAGAAAAGAGGAGACTCATTTTGAATAATGACTTTGTGTCATCAGCTTAGGACATGAAGAAGTAGTTTGCCTGCATAGAAGCCAACAGCAGATGAAATTTGCTATGGAGACACAGAGAGTGCGATGCAGACCACATAAATATACACAGTATGTCATTTTAATTCATTCCAAAGACTGTAATTCAGAAAAGATTTTCAGCCTGTTCTTTCAATTTACTGAATAGACCCATTTCATACTCCTCTTCATTCTATACAAGAGTAAAAAGCTAACGAGGATTTGCTTTATTTGTTTTCTTTGTTTCTAACCAAGCTTTTGGTTAAATGATATGCAGTTGAGAATATGGAAGTGTTAAACCCCTGCAATTTTCACAGTGGAGTAATCCTGCTCCAAAAAGTAGTTAAGCTAGTAGTCAACTACTCTTAGATCTCATACCCTCAGTTTTCTAAGTTAGTTGAGAGTCTTATTCTGTTTCCTTACCAATTAACTGATCAGTACATTTTGCTTTAAAACTTTTATCTAATCTGCCTAAGGAGAAGACACTGAATTGGTTATTTTTGTTCTTTATGTTATGTCTGTTTTTTAAAATTAGATAAATTTCTTTTGATAGACTGACATAAGCCTTATGACTAGTTAATACTGAGTTGTGATAACAGCTGGTTTTTAAGGGAATGGATTTTGCATGGTATGACATTCCCTGCTGGTTACATATTCTCTTCTCCTATTGTCAAGTTGTCATTTTACCATCACCTCTGGTTTAGAGTTGCTTAAATCTACTCCAAACCTCCCCACGCTTACTGTACTGCTGCATGGTGTCGAGAATCAGAAGTCAGAAGGTATCTCCTTTCATTTTCTGTCATACTGACACTCAGTTTAATGCCTTGCAATATCACCCGTTGGATTAGTTCATGTCTGTTTACCCCGTTATGGACATTTGGATACATAAGTACCCATGTAATAATGTATAACAGTGTTTATTTGCTTTTCATTCCTGGACTGAGAAGTGTGAATATGAAGGTACTCACACAGCGGATATTTGTGTGTATTTTATAAACAACTCTTACATCCTAAGTGATCACAAATAAATACTGATATTGTCTCTGGTACAAAACATATATTTGCTGAAGTTTTATTCCTTGACCATCTTTGTGGAGAATTATTCTCTAAAAAAGAAAGCGACACCGATTCAAGGAGTAATACTATCTAGCAGAGCTAAGAGCTGCAGTTTTTTACTGGCTTCTACAACACAGAGCTTTGCAAAGGGTTCAATATAAAATCCAATGCTACCCACGCTGTCAGGAAATATATTTTCCCTTAGGTAGCATCTCACATCCCCTAAGAAAACATGTGGTCTAAGAACTACAATCCTTTAAGACCACATCATGTTGCTTTAAATTCATCAAGAGCAGCCTTAATTTAACTGTTTATATTCATAGGATATGAGTTTGTAACATAGTCTATTACTTTGAAACTTTAAGTCTTGATTTCTAAATCAAGACTACATATAAATCTTTTAAGTTAGTAAATGTGTTTCTTGCCAAACCAAGCAGCAGCAGCTGCTTCCTTCGAGGTATTCAATATTGAAAACCCACCACTCAGTCTGTATAGAGGATACTTCCACACCGTGCATTATCATCATCCGTAGGTGCTCACAGCTGCAGAACGGCCCCATCTGAGAAGACTGGCTTTACATAGACATCTTCCAATTCAGAATCTGTTCCACAGGGCCCAATGATGGCACAGACATTAAAAAACAGGCAGTTGTGTGTTAGCATCTGCAATAAAAAAGGAACCCATTCTTTGTCTCTGGTGAAGATTATTGTTCTTGCCAGCAGCATATGGTCGTGTAACTGAATGTCATAAAGCTTGCATGTGAAAAGTACTACCAGACTTTTAGTTTACAGTATTGTGGAAAAAAAGTAGCAAGTAGGAACTGGAAATGGTAATGCCTAATAATTTATTCTCTCCTTTTGAGCCAAATCATGTACAGAATGAGCTCTAGCATATCCTAGTATTAGTAGTTCTTTTCTTGCCCAGTCTTTGAGGAAAGATCAGACTTCTGACTGTTGTACCTTGGAGTAGCTTTAGATTCAGTTCATATTCCAAGTACTACCTAGGCAGTAGAAAGTGGAAGCATTATCATTGGAACATACTTGACACAAGTATTTTTTAAGCGTCTCATTTTAGTAAAACTCTGGACATTTGAAACAATAACTGTTGCACTATTTCCTCAACAAGCCATACTGTCCAGGTAGGAAGCAGGTAGGAAGTCTTCAAAGAAACAAAACATCTATGGCACAAAGTCTAACTGAATTAAAGCATACTTAGCTAAAAAATTATTACCATTCTTAGAGTATGGTAACACTGTTCACATCTTTCTGTGGCCTGCTCATTTCCATGAAACTTTCACTGCTTTCACTCAAGTGCTGTGTTTCCACTTCACATAGAGATATGTGACGGGCAGAGCCTTCCTTGTTAGCCAGCTCACATCTGCACATGGTAGTGGTTGGGACTACTCAGAAATCAGGGGACACACAAAGACTGAAGGAATTTTATCTAAGAAAACTTCAAAATCATTTAACAAAGATTTCCACATCACTAATTCGCAATGAAAATCATCTAAAGTAAACATTAGCCAATTTCCCAGGAAGGAACATTTCTTTTGAGGGGCAAAATATGTACCATGCAAGAAACAGACTTGCATCTACTGTGCAATAGATCCTGAAATGATTAAATCAGTGGATTCTAACCCACGCCATGAGAATAGCACCAGTAGCTACCCTGAATGGAAATGTCAGTCGGAATAGTACAGTTGCTCAAGAGCTCCAGTAAAACAATTAAGCTAAATGTAACCAGAGAGTTTAGTCTGATTTTATACTCCAAATCTAAATAGTCCACAAACCCCTGTAAGGTTTTATGACACTTTTTCGTTTTCATCTTGTTTGTATGCTACAAAGAAGAGGTGCAGAAAGAGGCATTCTAATAGAATTTGGCAAGTAGTTTAGCAAAAGATTATTTTGACTGCTCTTCACATGTAAGAGTATGCTAAAAGGCTAAATTTCTAATAAAAGTAGGAAAGTGAAGCAGACCATTGCATTTGTATCAAATATGAAGTGAACAATTACAAAATATTACCCAGATTACTGAAAACCAAAAAAGTTGATGTGTCATGCTGTTATCCGTTACTCCATCCCTGGCATATAGGGGGGAAATATTTATTGAGTTTGCTAAATGCTGTAGTCAAAACAGCTCTCTAGTTTGGCCTGCCTGCAGATGTCGCCTACTGCTCTGCATGCCATTAAATGTTGTGTCAACAGTTCATAAGCCTGCATGGAGAATTATTCCTCTCTTTTACAAAAAGTGATAATTTTCCAAACAAGCTCATCTTCAGCTGGCATTTTAATAAAAAGACTGCTCTCTTGAGTACACTCACATAATCTTGGAGACTAGAAGCGGAAAGGGCTTACTAGGTCATGTAGTTTACCTGTCTGCCAGTGCATAATTGTACCAAGGTGCAGTTTTTAATTCTTTGGCTATCAGCATTTTGTGCCATGTACAAAACAAAGCACGATTTGTCAGTTTAAACAAAAATTCTGTGGAGAAAGACCTCTCATTTGCAGATACTGCATGTCTTGTTCAACTTAGCCAATATAAAGAATGGGAGATTTTTCATGTTCTCCTTTCAGACTGAGACCACAACTGTTGTTGTTGGCCTAAAATTGCATCAAAACTGAAAAAAAAAGAATTTTGAAGCTTATTCTTCAATTGTTCATCTAATTCATTTGCACCAGAACTTTTGTAGTTTACTCTCTAGGTGGTAGAACAAGGTAAAGGGTAAAATTAACAATTTAAGCTGTTCAGAAAGACAGTTTTCTCCTTTTCCTTTTAGCGGAGTTTTGCCTTATTGACATAGTCCCCAGACCAGAGCTTTTCTTGTCTTCAAGAAGTTGTAACAATGTGGTGATGAGGCTCTATGAGCCATCTCCTACACTCCTGATTCAGCTCTCCTTTCCTGCACAAGGGGTGATACTTTTTGGATTATGACTGATTTACAATTACTGTGTTCCTGTCAGTGGAATCTTAATGTGATTTGGTCCTTGAAACCTCCGGTAAACCTTTCACCAGTGTAGCAACGTACAAGATAGTTAAGGATCCTCAGATCTATCAGTGCTATCATAAAAAGTAGTTTGCTCTGCTACTTAAAATCCTTTTGGGCATAAGATTAATGTCTTTTCCTCATTGGATGTACATAGCACATCAAAGTTTCTGCTGCTATGCTCACAAAGTTGTAGAGGAAACACAAATGCTTTGGTATATTAATATCTGCATCAATATCCGGGATCTGCTCTTTCATCTTTTAAGGCATTTGCAAACAAACTGCAATTGATCTGTTCCAAAATGGAGAAGACACTAAGTTAGTTCTCTAAATAACTTTTCAGTGTCTTTGAGGATTTTAAGCAACTTTTTCTTGTTTCAAGACTCAGGATATAAGACAGAAATTGCTCTCCTCTAAGTTTTGTTGTTTATCCACCAAATCAGTTGTCTAACATGTGGACACATATTGTGTACTATTAACACCTTGTATCTTACATTTCAGTTCTTTTTAACTATTGTAAAAGCCTTAGAAGGAGAAAAAAAAAAACAAACCAGCATAAATGCATAATTGTATAAAATACAGTTACAGAATTGAACACAGTTTCTACACAAGGCTAGAAAACATGTTAAATGTCAAAAGATGTTTATTCTAAAATATACTTTATGCACAGAAGTAATTGTTTGCGACATATATAAACACGGTAGTTCCACAAACAGTTACAGTTTTAATTCAGTTGCTCACAACCTCTCCTAATACTAATTTCTATGTTGCCTTGATTGCTTGGTGTCCGTGAAAGCAAGTGAAACAGATTCAACAACAGGAACTGAGAGGAACCTTCACAATACCTTGTTCGTCTTGAAGGACATTCACCCAGAAAGCAGGAGACCTTAGTTCAAATCATTCCACCAAATTAAGAAAGTAATTTTGAACTTTGATCTTGTAATATATTTGATATAATAATAAAAATGTCTTAATTTTATATTTGAAATAAGACATAAATCTAAGACATCAAAGCACAAATTCTCGTCCATTTTTTTCAGGCTCTGGGGCAGCTTTCTGGATGTGAGTGCCTTAAAAAGAATACCCTGTAGCTGAACAAAAAAAACCCAACCACAAAAACCCAAAGTGATTCATTCTGAACTGATTTATTTTGTTTGGCAGCTGAAACAGCTGAAGTTTGTTTGCCTCACCTTATTTATAACATACATTTAGTAGTCATTACAATATCGAAAGTTACTGGCAGTTTAAGTGTTTTCTAGAAACAAGAAGCCAACTGTTCATTTTTTCCCAGGCTTTTACAGATCTTATTGCTATCTAATCTAATGTCCACAAGCCCACTGTAAACACAGACTGATGTAAACACCGAAGCCTCAGTATCAGATAAACAGAACACTGAAGATTTAAATTTTTTTCCAAATGAGTCTTTCCAACTTAATTTACAGCAAACTTGCCGTATGTATCAATTTTCATGGGACTTTATAAACTTTGCATTGTTTTCTTTGATGAAGTCTACAGTTTTGCTGACTATACAGGGGCTTTGATGATACTTTCAGTAGATTCGAATTCAGAAAGTAAAGGAGGTGCTGTGTACAATAACAACATGTATATTATTTAATACAGAAGTTAAGAAGAAAATATTTTTCACTTCTTCTGGAAAAAGAAAAAAAATGCTTTAAGATAAATGTGTTAAATTTTGTGAGAGCTTTTGTTTTTGTTTTTTAAAGCTATCATACTTCTCTGACATTAAGACTTCCACAAAAGAGAAGAGCATTAGTGGGAACTTTTGTAGACATGCAGAAAAAGTTGTGTCTAAATATTGTCTTTTTGCTTAATTTCACAGAAGCTAGGAAAAAAAGCCTGGAAAGTGGGTTTTAATGAGCTGGGCAAGGGTACTAAAAGGGCATTTGATAATTAACTCTGTAGAGGAAGATAGTGAAATGTTTTGTAGGAAAAAGATGCCTGGCCAGTTGAAGATTAAGGAAGACCAAAGTGATGAAGTATGAGGAGTTATGACTAACTTCATGTCCAGATACTACTATGAGTGTTTTTAGGAAAAAAGGATTTTTAAGCAAAGAAAGAAAATCATAATTTTATATACACCAGCATAGACAGAAACTGATTTCGCAGATGCAATGTAGATATCTAGTTACCTGGATTTTTTAACTGGGTCAGAAAACTCAGTCAACTGTAATTTGAAATCTTCTAATTAGAAAATACTATGGATACTTTTACTGAAAAGGTTGCAGGACATGGTGCATTAGTGATATTTTATTTTTTTAAAAAAAATCAGTTACATTTTTGCTTGGGTTGTCTGAATAGAAAACATAAAATACAAACATTGAAGACAGAAATAAAACAGGACAGTGAACAGAGCAGAGGTGTAAGACTCAGCCCAAAATGGATGTGGCCAGGGTAAAGGAACTGCAATTCAAACATTCCAGGGAAATGTGCAACAGCTTCTACAAACACTCCCCTACATAATTAGTGCTCAGTTTTGTGTGTTCTCAGCATCAGAGTGATTTTCAAAGTTGAGAATTGAAAGACATTCAACGCTGATGCAAATTCTTAACCCGCTTTCCCCCTGATTTTAGTTAGGCACTCAGTGACTAATCAATCAATGTATTAATTTAAGGTTTTCAGATAAACTAAGGTCCATCTATTGCATATCATAAAATTTTCTCTGCATTACCGTATGTGCATATGCCTGCAGCATCCAAAATACCAATTTATGCATGTGAGTTAGAACAATCCCTGAGTTTACACACATTATTTCTGCTCTTGATAAATTTATGAAGAAATGTTGCAAAAAATACATGCCCTATAAAAGAAATCGCCGGGCAGTTTTTCAGTCAAGGCATTGGCCATAAATTTTCCAAAAACATCAAAGCAGCTTTTAAATAAACATGTGTCCTTCGGGAAGATCATATGCAGAAAAACAGGTTCACTGTAAGGTCATTTTATTCCTAAACATGCCAGAAATTTGCTTATGTATGTGAGTGAATCGGTGAAAAGTTAGCAGACAGATCAATACCTCTCTGCTTTTGCTGCAGCACTAGCTGAAGTGACTGGCTGGTCATTTTGTGGGTGGTTCTTTTGTTTTTCAAAATCTCAGCTGAACAGCTACAACTCTTTCCAGGCCCTGCACTTCCCAAAGTACACAGAGATGGGGGAATGGATAACTAGCAACTGTGAAATAACTCGGACATCCAAATATGCTTTCCAAGGCAGTCATCTCGTGCAACAGACCAGAGCTTTGAAAAGCAAGGACAGTTTATAATAAAATATATTACATAAAACCATATTGTTTTAAACTACACTATGTATTAAAAGATTTTTGAAAAACAGAAAGGACAGGTACACCTTAAAGAAGCTGCATTTTTTTAAAAAGTTGGTTTGTGTCATTAGGATAAACAGGGTGGGAGTTAATGTTTTCAGATAAGGAGTTTTAGGTTCAGGTAGGTGAGTCAAAGACAATTAAGAAAAAATATCTGGTCCAAGAGTATATTCTAAAAACATAAAATGATATAAACAGACTCTCAAGATTGCAGAGAAATATAACTGTTATTGTCCTGTTGATTAAGAAAACAAGCTATTCGTCTGATATTCAAATATATAACTTTATCATTATAAAAATCAATGGAAGTAAAAGCCACACCTGCTTTCCAAGGTCTTTTTATTAGGAAAAGTTTTAAAAGTTCAGAACTTGCCCATCCCTAAGCTTCCGGATGCATTAAATTGCAAAGGCTAAAGATCCATGAAGTGTTTTTGTTGTACGGTTATCTCATTCCAGAGTGCGTTCTGGAGCACGAATGCATCAGTCCTTATGTTCCTTTATTTCAGACACCATACATTTCATTTATTGAGCTGTCAAAACGTCTGACTCCAGCTCAGTTCCATGGGTGGAGGCTGTCGTGTGCTAAAGAAAATGTGCTGCTGTGTTGTTGCCGGCTTTGCCCCACGAGTTTGGAGACAGGAGACGGCAGCAAAGCTGCTCCTACCCTCCTGCACGCTTCTCCCACTGTGCCTCTCTGCTTGCAGAGGGGAAAGGCTCCAGGGGGGCCAGCAGGGCTGAGGTGTCAGCCCTTCTGCATTTCGGCTCTGTCCTAGTGTGGTCTGAGGTCGTGGTTTTCTTCCATTCACAGTCCGTGGCTCAAATATTTGTCAACCTTTGCCTGCATAACTGCCTGGTCTGGTTCCTACCAAACCCGAAAAGTCTCATAGTCCCCACATCTCTTTTCCTGGTCCCTCCAGCAAGACCTATCCTACACACCTTGATATTCGCTCCCTGAATAGTTGAGCTCTCTGTACGTTTTTGCCGTTATCTGTTTTGACAGGTAATTGTTTTGATGGTTATCATGAGTCATGTTTGAAGGGAGAACAAAAAGGCAGAACTGCCCAGTTAACTCAACAGAGGTTAGATAGTAACCCATTGCAGACAAACATGCTTTCATGGAAACAGAGCGGTCTGAAGAGTAAGGTCACTAGTGAAAATATTCAAAATATTTGTATTAATGTGTGAATACATCACATGTGAGAGGAGCGTTTTGCAATACTTATTTTACAATCTCACACACGTGAAGACTACTTTACAATACTTATGGCTTAAAAATTACAAGGTGTCCTTAAAAACACAGATACTTCTTATATCTGAAATTAACGCTAAAAACATGACACTTGAATAGTTATTTGAATTTGACCTAATTGTCAAAGCAAAAGACAGAGAAGAAATACTGTAAGCTCTTTGGGGCAAACTTTTCTGTTCATGCTACAAATGTACTTGCAGTGAAACAACAGCACACGAGGAAACACCAATCTAGATGTCCTTAATTTTTTATTGTATTAGGCGGTTAAAAAAAAAAATAAATCATTAGTGTGATGACTGTGAAACTCTAAAACAGTAAAAGAAAGAGCAGCTTCTAGCTATTGATTCCCTCAAGATAGCTGAGAGACTGTAGGGTCAGCCAACTAGTGGCTTGTTGATGCAAAGTGTCTAGATCACGCCTTGCTGGCTGACTGTGGGATTGCTTTATAGCTCTGCAGGGACAGGGGGTGAGGGCTCTGGGGAACAGGCTGTTCAGCTGTCACAGATCTGACTAGCTCATCTTAAACATCATGTTTGAGGTTTTTCCTTTTGTCTACCTTGACTCCAGATGTTAGCGGTGCTATTTGTTAATCAAATTATGTGTAACTAAAGAACCAGATCAGAAGCTCCAAAAAAGAAAATGCAGCGAGTGAAAATGGCAGGTATATACACCATCCAAATACTGTTGGGAGCCTTATCTTTTAGAGGTGGCCACAGATTCCTACTGTTGGAAATGGGGCAATATGTACAGGGCTCCTATTTCTACCTCCTAGCAAATGCTCTCTTGAGACAAATTGATAGTAATTTTTGAAAAATTCTTTTTTGTGCCTGGCAAGGCACAATTTGGATGGAGTTGAACCTGGATTCGCAAGGAGATCAAGCCAGCCTAGATACTTAAGTGTAACTTCTGGCAAGTCAAAAGTGCTTCAACAGTAAGGAATGTGGTAAGTCTCTTCACATTGACATGATAAGGCTGTGACGTTTATACTGTGTTTGATATATTCAGGGGTCTGGCTTATGTGTTGTTCAGCTCATTGAAGAGAATACACCACATTTAAAAATTGCAGAACACAGTCTCTTCTCATTTTCTTCTACATGCAACATCATTTCCCACAGCCATTCCTGAAGTAGTAGGAATAACTCTACAGTGAGAGAATACTATTTCTTTCATGTGTCATTTTTGCCTGACTCTTCCACAGAAAAAGAGTATAGAGCAAGATTTTTGCTTGTTTATGCTTTCTTTCCACTGTTCAGTTCATGAAAAAGACCTTGAGTGTCTATAAATGTAATTCATATCTACTTTAACACTTGTATAATGAGCATCTATGTGTTTTGGACTTCTGATTTATTCTAACAAGAATCTTCAAAATTTCCTTTCAGCTTGAAACCTGGCAGAATACCAGACGTCAATATCAGTTCCAGAAACAACCAGATGCAGTGTTTCTGGGAAGGACTAACAGCCATTTTTCCCTTTTGAGGGGTTATTAGCTCTGCACAAATAGATTAAAACTGGCTTGCTCGTTGTGCTCCAAAATAGTGGAGTGGGATGGCTCCTATGACCGGAGTGTTGGAATGGAAGGATATAGACTCTTCAGGAAGGACAGGCAGGGGAGATGAGGAGGGGGTGTCGCCCTCTATGTCAAGGACCAGCTGGAGTGCACGGAGTTCTGCCTGGGGACAGATGAGGAGCTGACCAAGAGCTTATGCATCAAGATCAAAGGGAGGTCAGGGACAGGTGATGTACAGTGGGAATCTGCTACAGGCCACCTGACAAGGAAGACCAAGCGGAGGAGGCCCTCTATAGTCANACGCTATTGCTTCAAAATCACATAGGATTAGTGAAAGGAAAACTCATCAGATAACCTCAAAAACAAGCGGTGAGCAAAACCTCTTGACTGGCTGGAGAACGGATTGAGAACAGCCCTGAGGAGAGGGACTTGGGGGTGTTGGTGGATGAGAAGCTCAACGTGAGCTGGCAATGTGTGCTTGCAGCCCAGAAGGCCAACCGCATCCAAAGAAGCGTGGCCAGCAGGTTGAGGGAGGTGATTCTGCTCCTCTACTCGTCTCTCGTGAGACCTCACCTGGAATACTGCGTCCAGCTCTGGAGACCCCAGCATAAGAAGGACATGGACCTGTTGGAGCGGGTCCAGAGGAGGGCCACCAAGATGATCAGAGGGTTAGAGCACCTCTGCTATGAGCACAGGCTGAGAGAGTTGGGGCTGTTCAGCCTGGAGAAGAGAAGGCTCTGGGGAAACCTTCTAGCAGCCTTCCGGTACTTAAATGGGGTCTACAAGAAAGCTGGAGAAGGACTTTATACAAGGGCATGTAGTGATCAGACAAAGGGTAATGGCTTCAAACTGGAAGAGGGTAGATTTACATTACATCTCAGGAAGAAATTTTTTTACTCTGAGGGTGGTGAGGCACTGGAACAGGTTGTCTGCAGAAGCTGTGGAGGCCCCATCCCTGGAATTGTTCAAGGCCAAGTTGGATGAGGCTTTGAGCAATCTGGTTTAGTGGGAGATATCCTTGCCCATGGCAAGGGAGTTGGGACTAGATGATCTTCAAGGTTCCTTCCAACCTAAACCATTCTATCATTCTATGATTTTGTAGCCAATGCACTAGGTCCAAATGAAAACTAGTGCACATTGCTAGATTGATAACATCACAAGTTATTCAAGGTCAAATTCTTTGAATTCTTATGGTTTAAATTATTTTTTAGTCTCTGCCTAGCATAAATTGCAATCCATGCTACTTGTGTACTTTTACAAGTACCACATTAGAAACATCTCATGAATATTAAAGTATTGCTGCTGACAGATTTGCATCTTTTCAAAGATACCGATGAAGCAGATTTTCCTGTCATTTATTTGAAAACAGTGTTTCAATAAGTTTTTAAAGAAAAGCTCTGAAAAGACATGTCATTCTAACTTTGAAAAGGCTTAAAAAAAAGATCCCATTCCCCTCCTCCTCTTGTGCTTGCATATAGATGTTTGATTTAAATATATGGTTTTTTCATTTACATGACATTTTATTCACAGGTTAGCAAAAAAGATTATGATCAAAGTCCAGTGTTAACGTTTTGAATGCTGTCTGTTCATCTTCAGTAGAAAGCTGCTTTAAGCAAAAATTCGAAAAATGTCTGATCACTAAAATGACGATGCCATAAGTTTGCACTTAACATGCACAAACCTTGTATTACAGGGCATAACTAAGTAAGCTTGTTCATACCGTTCTTTATTGTGAGCCTATGGCAAGTATGTTGCATAGTGCCTGTATGGTCCAACTCTAAGTCTTTGCAGAGTCGTGTTCAGATTGTATGTCACTTCATAGAGCTTGCCATCTTACTGGATGGCAAGTTCTCTGGATAGCTACCTCAGCACAAGGAAAAACAATGCTGTAACTAGTGTTTTATTTGTACCATAATGTCATCTGTACTGAAGGGTAGGTACACTCGGGGGTTACTGTGATTATTTTGTGAGGTTTTATTTTAAATGGGAGGTACTGACCTTCAAAACTTTTTTATGTGAACATTCCCAGGCATCGGTTTTTAGACGATCCAGTGTAGTTGTTGTAAATTCTTTCCAAATATATAAAGCAGCTTCCATTTTCTTGAAGTTTCTTGATGATTTGTGCCCTTGCAGTTGGTTCTGTGGAAGCATGCGACCCCTGTGGCAGCCAGGAGCCTGGTGTGGCAGGAGGGGGTATCTGCCTCAGAGGCAGCTGCTGACAGGGCAAGCAGGGGCAGCTCAAACTTTGAGGACGGTCGGGATCTATCCCAGTAGAAGTTCATAAACCTTTCTGTGATCTTTCTTTGTCATTAAGTTTTGACAGTGACATGCAGTAGTGGCATAAGGCACACACTTTTCACCATTTTACAACAGAAGGTAACTATAAAATAGTACAAAGATCTGGCAGCAATGCTTTATCATGTGACAACCTGTTGCAACACGTGGCAAATTTGCTTCTTCTTTTTCCGCTAACGTTTCAAGGTGCTGTTGTGCATTCCTGCGCCTGTGCAGCAGCCCTCCAATGGGTCTTTTGCTTTCCAGCCCCTGGGTCCCAGAGCCAGGCACCTTGCCAGTTGGCTGTGCATGTGAAGGGTGTGTGAGAGAAAGCTGCAAGGCCATTTAAAAAGGGAATGATCTTTTATTCTGTTTTGTGAGATGGAACAAGTAAATATGCTTGTCAGTATTTTTTTCATAATTAATAACCTACTGGGTGCTTGTTTTGTATCAGGCTGCAGGCTGTTCTCCGAAATCTATGTGGCACCCAGGCAAATGTGGATGCACGGACCCGCAGAAGGCTACTATAAAACTTCACCTTGAGATCGCCCCGGGCTAAAAAGCAATAGAGCAGACACTGATAGAAAGCACCAGGCAAGATCCTTCTTTTTTTGTTGTTTCTCTAAGACAGTGACCTTGAATCATGAAAACAGAAGGAACTCCGCCTACTGAGAAGAACAGGCATAGGGCAAAAAATCAATTACCATTTGTGTTGAGATTTTTTGTATCAGTCAGTGAAATCTGTTAGTTTGTTGATAGCTTTTGTGTTGCAATGCCTGATTTAGCTTGGAACATAAACATCAACAGCATTACAGCTCTCTGTAGATTGTATTCATGCAAATTTTTAGCAATGTTAACCATTATAAGAATGTTGATTAAATGCATCCTCAAAAATTTGTTTTACACTGTGCCTGTATTTAAGAAATGTCTTTTTTTTCTTCAGAAGTGCAGCCAAAAGTGTAGAAGGTCTGAATCTGGTGCTCTGCACTGTCTGGACATTGGTAGAAGACTAATAAATCAGCAGCATAAAGCTTCAAAAGGATATACTGTTTCACTCACTGGTGGCACAACTCTGGTTCCAAAGGCACCAAGAGTTTGACAGGAATGCCAGTTATGTTTCTGAGGAATAATAGAGAGTGTCATTTGGTTGGTGAGGACCAAATTTGAGATACATGACAACCTCCATAAACTGTAATTCATTGAATATTACACTGGATCAGAACCAGGATTCTGCTCATATCTTCATTTTGTATTTTTAGAAAATATTCTCTTTTCTTTATGTTGTAGTTTCCCATTTGCTTAACGCAAAGATGACACTTGCCAAAGTTCTTGAAGATCTAGAGGTGGTATATGCAAACCAATTAGTCATTTTGAAATTTCATTACTCTTCCAAAGGAAAATCTTTCCTCCACTTTCTGAGTAGTTAAAATCATCATGGGTGATATCTTGGGAGCTGGAAAAATAACAGTATGCAGTGGTTTTGTTCATAATGGCAAAACATAAAGAGGCACAGTAAGGCAGTTTATGGGAAAGATAGTATAATAACAACAATGACCTCCTGACCTTTATAAATTAGGAAGTGCAATTTCTAAATCAAAAACAGCACCAGAAGCTGTGGGAATGGAAACAAGCTTAATTCTCTGTTGTGCAAAGAACCCGAGATTTCCATAACAGCAGGTCAGATTTTCAGTCCTGTGTATGTGTCTGCTCATTTCATAAATTCCCAACAGCTGTGTATTCCGCTGGCCTTGGGAACAAGCAGACACCAGTGGGGAAGATGCGAGGTGTGTGGCTGGGGATTGGCACTCTTTCCATGCCAGTGAGATGCAGAGTTGCCCAGGAGAGGGGGGATTTGAATACTCCCCGGTTCCCAGTGCCGTATCTCTTTGCAGTTGAGACCCTCCTTCTCTTCTACAATATCTACTGTATTGGCTGAACGCTGCCGCTGCAATAAACAATGCACTGCTACCATCAGGAAAGAACGACCCAGACCAGATCTCTAATCTTAAAATAAATACTAATCAGATATAGTGGCACTCACTGAGAGATTCTTTCCACTGTTGCTGCTGCTGCTTTTAATTTTCTGCATGCAAGTTTTCTTCAATAGTGTGGGTCCTGGAGCTTGACTGATCTCTAGCAAGAGTTTGCTGGAATATCCGTGTGAGGACGGCGAGTTCAGCTGGGGCTGGGAAGGTGGAGTTACGTGTATTTTCATTTAAAGGCATACTCTTAATTCTTTGCTCTCAAAAACACTACTATTGTGCTCTTCTGTAATCACAAAACTAGCCTTGTAGTCTTGTTTTTCAGTATATCCATACCAGGCTGTTAACTGTTCTGCTATTTGAAAAAAGGATGTTTAATGCCTTCAAATATGGATTTAATAATTGGAGTAGACACTTTTCTGAATTTTCCATGTGTGTAGAAAATGATCTGCTGAGAAGAATACCTTCTTGTATTAAGGAGTAAGAAGATTTCACACCTCAAAGCTATTGCAAAAAAAATATTTTTTTAACATTATATTTATTTCCACTTTTTCATGAGACACAGTTGTTTGGAAAGGAGATAGAAAGCATCTTGTCTTTAGGAAACAGAGTAAATGGATCTCGAATGAGGCATAACAATTTTTTGATTTACAGAATATTTTAAAGCCAATCATTAACATAAGTTTTTCAAGTAAAAATATTAAAATAATTATATTATTACCACTCTTTGTGCCATGAAGTTTGCAGGGATCAAAAAGAATGAATGTGTGGTATTTTCATTCTGTTTTCCAAATGATTCTTCCTAACTATTTAACTTGGTCACCAGAGTCCACCACAACTTTGTTATTACTACTTTGGGGTGGTTTTGTGGTATCTTCCGCCTCAGAGTACCTAGCAAAACTTTCCCAGACTTGCCTATCATAGCCCAAACAGTTCTTACTGACATACAGTTGATATGTTTGAACTAAGGGTTTCTGTTCTGTAATATTAAAACAAAGCCTGCAAGCCCATATAGACCTTAGCCATAAAATGAGTTCAGATCAGTATTGTAACTACATATGCAGTTGTAATTTTTTTTAACATATCCTCTTTATCTGCCATTATACCTGATGTTATTAGTACAGACTTTGAGGGTCTCAAATACCAGGTGGTGATTTAATGTTCTTCTGACAGGATTCGTCTTGAAAGGAAAGGTACCTTTAAAGCTACCTTTGAAAAGGAGAACAGATCAACCCACTAAGATCCCAAGTTGTTCTTCTATGCACAACATTGGACAGATTAGTTCATAAGTGCCACTACTTTCCAATAGCAGATGTATGATGGACTCTATGACAATATACTAAAGTTAACAGCAGAGAAAAAAATGTGACAAGCGGTCGCGGATCAGAAGAAATCCCATAAAATAGATGTCGAGAGAATCCTTGCAATCAGCCTCCCAGGCCACCCACCCACCAGCGTGAACAGCAGCAGGGCTGGCCCCAGCGTGGTACACTTCCCCTCCTTCCAGAAAAACAGCTGGACGCTGTTTCTCCATTCTAGGAAATCAGTGTGCTCTTTGGGACACATGGAGCACTTAGAGTCCAGAAGAGAACGTCATACCTGCCTCATACTGTTGGCCAGTCGAAACTGGTCTGACACTACTCCTGAAGACTGCTATTTTGGGTTTTTTTTCAGACTGGAATTCCATTTTTGATGGAAGACTCTCGTATTGCCACGTCCTCTGACCTACTTGCACATCTCCAGTGGCCTTCATTTGGAATAGTTTTTTTTTCAAATATTCAATTGCTTTGCTTTGGTAATGTCTTTTGCTTCCAATCATCTTAATAATGAACGGATCAAGAGTTAAAACATTTAATCCTGTGTTTTTCTGTTTTCTGTTTTTTCTAAGGATGAGTCATATAAGTACGGATAGCCTTTTATTATTCTTTAGTAAACTCAAACAAGAATACTTATTCCCTCATTAAAAAAAAACAATAAATCAGCAAACAGAAAAATGAGAAACAATAATTTTTTAAAAATCTTGGCCGTATCTTACAGTTATTGTTCTTTCTTTATTTAAAAAAGACCAAAAAAAAAAAAAAAGTGTTCATAAAATATGTTGGATTGCTAATGCTGAAGCCTAAAACCTGGAACCTTTCTATACTGAGGTCTCATATGAACCAATAGTTGAAGTACAGGACACTTCAGTCCTTCTAGGAGCTACATGTACAGTCTGGAGCAACAGTGATTTGAGCAGAGACAACAGAGACAGCAACTGGTCCCCGAGCAGAGCTAACAGAGTGACTGATTTGTATGATGCATCCTCACTTTCTACACAAACCCCGTGGTAGAAAGGATAACATACTTTTTACAATAATTCATTCTCAGACTGCTCTTCTGATGGATTTAACAGGTTTTTGTTACTTAGAGATACAGCAAAACATGATTTTTTTGTGATTGTGTAAAACTAAACATAGACATGAATTTGCAACCAAGTTTATCCTTAAATTTATAAATTTTTTCTGCCATTTCATGTTATTTTGATGTCCCAACAACCACAAGTTGTAAAGCACAAAAGCCTTTACAAGACACTCTCCTGCCACAAAGCCTGGTAGCCGTTTCATTAGGTACTTCCTTGGGTGGATAGGACTGTGGTATTTCTTTAAAAAGAGAAGGTCTGTTTTTTTTCAGTTGTACAGTGGAAATCTGAACTGGAGACAAGAAGAAAGGATTCCTTGCAAAATAATTTTGACACCTCGATGAAAAGGAGGAGCATCCTCACAAAGGCATTGGGCCAGTGTTCTGTATTAACAGATTCCATCATTGGCGACAACAGTAGGTACGTATTCAGTACAGAAAAACCACGCCCTGGCTGTAGATTTTGAATTCCCCAGCATTCGGTACACCCAAAGGTCATTAAACTAGTTTGGCTTGTGTCTCTCCTGCTGTGAAGAGAAAATGCTGTGGGTGCTGTCTGCTTCACCCGTATGCAGTCATAATGTTGGCTCTGCCTTAAGAGCCTTCACAGCTGTGCTGTAACACAGTTAGTTCCTAACATGACTCAGATGAAGGATTTTATTTAATCTGCACAGGACTTTTGCAAAAAGAATTTTCTTTTGTGAAAACCACTGAAGCTGTGCGAAGCTGAAAACAGTGCATGTGAACAAGAGTCTACGTTTCAAAAGCTGATTTCCCATTGTCTTAGGAAATAATTTCAGTGAAAATGGAAAGATGGGGGAAGAATGAAACAATTTCATTGACTTGGCCGCCTTAATTCCTGTAATTGTCCATTAAGACATCAGTCACAATTTGCATTACTTCTGGCTTATAAATAGAAATGGTTAAAGAAGCGCATGGGGTTTTTTTGTTTAGTGGCTGTAGATTCAGCTTTTCTTGTAGGTCAAATGTTTTAAAAAAGTGGCCTTTAAGGGAAAACAATGTCATAGATGCATCTTAGCAGCGTGTGTTGGTTCACTAAGTACAATTTGGGCAAAAAAAATATGTTTCTTTACACTTACATAAATGTAAACTTTTTTTTTCTTTCCTCCCCTGTGCATTTGGTCACCATTTGCACTATTTGTAGTGTTTTATGTCTGTGAAACTATACACTTCTTTTTAAGTTCTGAGATTCTTTACTATCATTAAAATCCACGTGGAAAACAAAAAAAGAAATCTTGTTCCTGACATAGGGGTAATTACAACAACAAAACCAGAAGATTTTCAGTTCACATTAAGTTCTTGGAAACAAGGGATAGCTGCCAGCTTGTTCTACAGGTCAGAACTTTGGGAACTTTTAAAGTAACACTTAGATCATTTGCTTAAGGACTGACCTTTTGGGGAGGTGGACCTGAGCTCACCTGATAAATATGTAAGAGTGTGTCTCTCATCTGTCCTTCTGAGGAAGAATGTCACTAACCACAAGACTCAAACCTACAAAAGGAACCCCAGATTGCAGGAGCAGCATGAATATTCCAGTCATCTGACACAGAGGTTGGTCAATAGTTTTGGTCTACACATCTTTCATGGTATCCGCAGTAAAGCGCAAATATGTTCAATAACTTCTACAAGTAATTATTCCAGGTTCTCCCATGCAAAAATGCTCCGACTCTGATATGAGTACCTTTTTCCAGTTTAGTCCAGACACCAAGACATTACATCCCTGGGAAGGTGCATGTTAACCAAGAGCTACTTACTGAATACTCCAAAACTACTGGCAAGACTCAAGAATCAAGATAGCTGGGTTTCTAGGAGGCCTGTTTCTGTGCAAAGGATGTGAAAAGGAGCCTTCCATCATAAAGGTTCTGTTCAAGCCAGGTAATTAAAACAAAACAAAATGGTGAATGCCCAGTCAAAAGGAACTGACTCATGACAGTAAATGGCTATTGTCTTTTGGTTTTAGACTAGAATTAAAAAATCAATCCTATAACCACTATTATGTGAAGGTAGCACTAATGAGAAATTCCAGCATAGCTGAGCATTGGCATTCTTTATTTGCTGAACCACAGCAAATATACTGCAGAACCCAAGGAATATAAGATACACAGGGTATTTTGGGTTTTATGGGTTGTAATCATGAAGTAATATTGGTTATGTTTCTATACGGAAGCCTCAGCACTCATTTCTGTAGAAATTCAAGTACACAGCTTGATATTCCAATGCCTATGGGAAATAGTAAGTGTTGTGGATAAATCTGGGTTCATAATCTAATTAGAGACCAGTTTAATATCCAAGGTGAACAATCCAGAACTGTTCTTAGAATTTAAATTTAACTCAAATAATCAAGTGTTGTTCTGTAAAAACTGAAGAGAAGCATTAGTGAAAAAAAAGGAGTCACCAAAGGTCTTCTCTTTTTTTGAACAGATAAAGTCAAGAAATATAGAGAAATGTTTATTTTGGTCAAATGGGCTGAAAAATCTGTAGAATTCAATATGAAAGTGGCTTTAAGTCAAAGACCGTGATCACATTTCTCTTATTTCTTCCTTGGCTATTTAAATGTGAACACTTACCATGTAACGTTCATTAAGTTTCATGTAAATTAAACAATTACTGTGATGACAATGTAGGCATTAGTTCTGAAAACAGAGTGGCACTAAAAAGCTGGCCATTTTGATAAGCAGTTAATTTAGTTTAATTCTGAGAATGGTTTGGATCCAGTGTTTGGTCTGTTTGTAGATTTCTGTTGAATAGGTCCAAACAAATCAATCCAGGTATTATAAAATGTTGTGTTCTAATTTATGTACTGAGCATAACTCCGAAAGAGAAGAGCACCTTATAGGCCCATGCAGAAAAAATTGAAACATTTTGTTTTACATTCTAGGATAGCTCAACAGGAGGTGGTTATAGAATCATAGAATACTTTAGGTTGGAAGGGACCTTAAAGATCATCTAGTCCCAAGTCCCTTGCCATGGGCAAGGACATCTCCCACTAAACCAGTTTGCTCAAAACCTCATCCAATGTGGCCTTGAACACTTCCAGGGATGGAGCCTCCACACTTTCTCCAGACAACCTGTTCCAGTGCCTCACCACCCTCAGAGTGAAAAATTTCTTCCTGAGATGTAATGTAAATCTACCCTCTTCCAGTTTGAAGCTGTTACCCTTTGTCTAATCACTACATGCCCTTGTAAAAAGTCCTTCTCCAGCTTTCCTGCAGGCCCCTTTCAGATGCTGGAAGGCTGCTCTAAGGTCTCCCCGGAGCCTTCTCTTCTCCAGGCTGAACAGCCCCAACTCTCTCAGCCTGTCCTCATAGCAGAGGTGCTCTAATCTGCTGATTATCTTGGTGGCTCTCCTCTGGACCTGCTCCAACAGGTCCGTGTCCTGTTAAATGTTTGTTGATTATCGCTACTTGAAGTTTATAAACCAAATAACCTGACCTGTTAAGTAATATGATACTGGATATGAAAACCCAAAGATGCATGAAATAATTCCGCCATCCCAACACAGACAACATGAAAAAAAGAGGGGTATTTAATTCATGCAAAAAAGTGGTGTGTAATTCCTTTGAAATGTATCAAGCCATTCATACCTTAGGAGTGTATAAGACACAGAAGAGACCCTCAGGGTGTGTTGAAAGTGGCATCAAATTATTTAAGATCACTTCATACTTGCTTCAACCACTTTCACCTCAGGTGACCCCAGCAGAAGAGGACTTTCCAGTTTAAGTGCAAATGTATTTCAGATAGTTTTTGAAATAAGACCCAAAACCTATCAGATTAAAAGGTAACCTCAAGCTGCTCTTGTTTTGTTGTGCATACAGAGATATGGCTCCCTTTTCTGGGATGGCAGTTCATGACATTAAGGAATTATTGATAGGAGGGATGGTTCCCTGGGTCACTGTAGTCTCAGTAACACTTAAGAGCAAATGAATGAGCACTCCTGCAGTTAATGACCTGGATCAAATTAATTGACTGAGAGCAGCAATTAGTTTGGTCATTGTTTTAGCAGAGATGCAGACTGTGATAGCTTTCTGCATTCACTTTGGAATCTCCCAGACTTGTACTTAAAGCTACATTCCCAGCAAAACTACATTCATAACAAAACCTGCTTAAGCCATTTTATCTGGAAAACAAGTTGTGTGTTCTGATGCTATTCTCAGTAAAGTTTTGCATGGAATAAAGAAAGAACTTGTCTTAGAAGGGATTAATAGTCTTGATTCCTTTATTTTTTTTTTTTTTGTCTGCTATACCTTCTTGTTTGAGGAGCAAACAATAAAGAAAAAGATGGTACTTGTTCTGCATTCCTTTCAAATATTGTAATGACAGCATCAAACTGAATATTTGAAAAGTTTTAATCTGAGAGATTAGTGCTTCTGATTTGGGATCTTGTTTTCTTCATAATTTTTTTGTGTTTGCTTTCTCCCCAGGTCACATAAAATCATGGTATGAGGCAAAGATGGTGAGAAAAGTACTGGAACAGAAGTGTTGCAAATTTCAGGCCTCACTTTCATTAACTCTGATTGCTTATCAGCAGAAATATTCAGGTTTGCTCCTCCACTCCTAGGATTCTTGCAGTTGGTGCGGCCACATCAGGTACTTACTTACTATCTTTGTTAGGGAGCACTAAGAATTAAAAATCCTGTTTGGGCTGTACCCATTGGTTCTTAATTAACATGAAAAAATGCTTTACCACAGAGGCTTTACCACAGGACTTATTTTTTCTCATGCATATATCTCACAGCGGACACTAACTATTCATATACGGTCTCAGTGTGCATTTCATATACACACAAAAGTTCCAGATGTGCTGTGTATCTTGTTTAGTTGACTTTATTCTTCTGTAAAGCCAAGAGAAATATTAATCATTCATTTACTGTTAGGGGATGGGTCTTCTTCTCATGTTTCAGTAAAGGGGGTGGAAAAGTAAAGTAAGCCAATTTTTTTCCTATTTAAGGCCAAAGCTGGGGAATGCTTGTGGCTGAGTTCTGTACATGGCCCGGTGCTGGAAGGGCAGGGAACAACCGATGTCGCTATTTTGAATAGATTTCCCCCCCCCCATTTTTATTTTTGCACAGAGAGTCTCATGTCTAATATTTAGACATGATGAGCTTTGTGCAAAAAGTAACTTTGCTCATTCTTGCCGTGTTTCAACCCTCAGTTATTTTGGCACAACAAGACGGTGAGTAATTCAAGCTTCTTACGATTTAATGTTTTTATTTTATTTTTATTTTCACCAATGATTTTAATAGCTTGTAAGAAATGTGTGTTCACAAACCTCACCAGAACATTTTTCCTTCACTAATTCAGCAGAGTCAGATATTTCATGCTGAAGCTGAAAGCTGCAGGAGTTTGCATTACCATCCCAAAGGTTTCTCTTCGCTTTGCTTTCTTCTGTGGTTAAAAGGACTGTACAGGGCTGTCTGCCTTAGCTGCATTTGTTCTTGTCCTTACTTGTTTTCCTATTACAGACACCGGAGAGCTTTTTAAACTATTTCTTTTAACTCTTGGAATAACATTTTAGCTGTTAGCTCTGTGCTGCCTGGAAGTTATTTGTCACAAGCAGTAAGTGTTTGCTTGCAGCTTTTTTATTTGGAGTTCTCCTTTGTACTTGTGTGTTTTCCACTGACAGCATGGGGGTTTGCTTAAACAACTTGCGTGCAGAAAACAGCCTTAAAATTCTAACCAGTTTTGATGAAACAGTTTTTAAGAGCGATATATGAAAATATGTCAGCTTACGGGATTTTTACTTTGACATAAAGCAGGAGGGCAAATTAATTCCCTCAGCTGAAATAGTTTGAATTGTGCATCTGCAGGCTGTTTCGGTCCCTCGTGAGACTGATTAGCAGCTGAGGGTATCTGGGAGACCAGGCGAGCTATGTGTGTGCATGTTTACAGAGAGCAAGAACACCAAAAACCAAATGAACGTGGAATTTAGAGGGGAAAAAAAAATACTTTGTCAACAATAATTCAACTTACAGTGAAGATACTTGTGGTATGAGTATTTAAGTTAAACAGATGACATTCCACAAGTACAGCTGACCTTTTTTGGACGTGCTCTGTTCCTGCTTGCCAGACATCATAAACCAGACCTTCCTTAAGATAAAACATTTTGCTTTCCTGTAAATATAAAAGATCTGCAATGTATTTATTCCTGCATCGAGGCAATGAATAACTTTACAAATAACTTGATAAGCAGCAGCCAAATAAATTGTAGTGCAGTAAAGCCAAATGCCTTTAAAACTACACCACGCCCTAGCCTAGTCTGTATGATACAAGTCATGAAAATGATTACGTTAGCCATTTCATGGCAAATCTGTCTGCCTCAGCATACCTGGCAAGGCACCTCTGCAGAGGGGGTGGCCGTGTGTCCACCAGCAGGCTGTTGGCAGTGGAGCAGTTGGAGCGCAGGAGGCTCTGTGCATGGGCAAATCGGGTAACACCATCTGCAGCAGCAGTGTGCCCAAATACCAGCCTCCCTCACCAAGCACAGACACAGGCTAAGCCTTGTAAAGTATCTTAAAAAAACCCCCAACCAACGCGTATAAAGATGTTCTGTAGAGAATAAACATAATATACTGTGAACTGATGCTTTTCTGTTTCTGCTTTTCCAGTATATAAACTCTCTTCAGTAATCCTCAGTGAAGAAAATATTATAAAATTGGAGCAAACGTATGCTGTTTTCTCTGCTTACAGCAGCAAATAATATACCTATTGCATATATTTAATATGCATTGCGTATATTTTTATATATATATATATCTTCAGAGGGGTAAGGACTAAGAGACCATCCAATATAAAAAGAAGGAACATTGGTTTTATTTCTCCCAGTAAACAAATACCCCCTAAGTGCCAGGTCTCTTTCCCTCACTCTCTTCATAGCCCTGGATATTTTGGAGGTGCAACACATATTTAACTCAAAAAATGGTAAATTTGGGGTAGAAGAACAATACACAAATGAAGTGTGAGGGAGTATTCTCATTACTCTGCCACATTCCTGTTTCATGGTGTAGTAACATTGCCTTACTGGGCTAACTTCCATACTACTTACAGGGATGAGGTTACACAGACAAACTGATAAAACGCTAGTTATCCCTTAAAATATCAAATTCTTTCCTCTCTTTGGAATGTTCCTTTCCACTCATTTGAATATGCTTTTCTCACAGAAAATAATAATTGAAGGAGTTGATTATTACCATCACTAATTCATGTGCAGGGCAGCACTGGATTGGGAAGCCAGATTTTCCACGATTCAAAAGAGAATTTCCAGACATGCTAAAATGCTCTCTCTTGTCAAGAAAAATGTTTATATGGTTAGTATCAAATGTAAGTCAATACAAAATTTTCCTTGGGAAAACCTGCCAGGAGACAAGACTTGGCAAGATATTAAGGAAACTGCTCAGTATACACTAAGTTTAGGATAGTCAGATGTACCTCTGGGCTATGTGTTTCTTTGTCTTGCTGTAATAGCTAGGAATGGAGATTTGAGTACAGCCTCAGGGTGAACCTTTTCAAAAGCTCAGGATCTGGATATTGTGGAACAAGGAATTTTCTGTGACTGCCATGAACAAAAGCTGTATGTCCTGGTAACCCACTAGGATGCTTTTAGCCTGCAAATGAAATCAGCTTGACACAATTCAGGTTTTCTGGTGCGTGTCAAGTTAGCGTAAGGTGTTTGCAAGCCCTGACCAAGATAAAAGGCCTCCTGGTGGCTGACGTGACATGAAGCTGGTTCTTCAGACATGACAGATGATTCAGATTCCAGAAACGTATATTCAGTTCCACGATTTGAAGACATCTTTACATCCCGCATATTAAACTACCAAAAAGTGTAAGAACTTCGAATCCTTCTTTGGGAAATAAATCCATCCTCTACCCAGCCAGCATGATTTGTGCAAGTATTTGCTGGCCTTATGGCCTGGATTCATACCATTTATCTTGAGTTTGTAGAGTCAATCTAGACAGCTACTTCCAGAAGACAGCATAAATTTTAGCTAGACAGACTGGAGGTATTTGGCAGTTTCCACTGACTAAAAAGGAAACATGTGCGCAACCCTGCTCCCAATGGTGCCAAAAGGCAGCTCAGATGGATTTGGGCCTGTCTTAGCTGCATCTGAGATGGTTAAGGGACATCTCAATCACCTAGTGTGTGACATTTCTCACATGTACACCCAATAGTGCTTGAGGAACTTCACTGAGGTCATCAGGGAAACTCTACTTCTCTAAAAGCAGTGTGAAAGCAGAGCCAGAAATCCATTATTATTCCAAATAATTTTTTGCTCTAAAGTAATTTAGTGTTTTCCTTGTAATGTAAGTATTATCTTGGATGTTTGGTCAGGAAGCTAATTTCTGAGGTAATGACTGAATCCTAAAATATCTCTCAGAAGAGTTATTGACCTTTCATATCACTTTCAGTCACAAATTAGTTTTAAAATTAAATATAACCATTACAAGTAGGTTTCAGGGGGCAGCATGCAAAGAATTCTTTACACTGAGCACCCACTTCTGATCCCTCAGAAAAGAAGGATGATTTTTTAGGAAAACTTGTAAGCAGCTTGGTTTAGTCATTTTGTTTTCTTCCTTTATTAATTGGAAAGGATTAGATAGGTAATGCAGTAGATGAGTACAGCACAGATGCAGTGTATTTGTGAGACTGACAAACTGATGCTTTTAGCACTTACAGATATGCACATATGCATTCTTTGTTAGCTAGGTTAAAGGGTAATGCTAGTGACAGTCAGAACTATCTTTCTTCAAGGGTTTTGGTAACACAGAAAAATCCCCCTCACATTTTTGAAGGTAAAACCAGATGATGCATGTCTGTGTGCCAACAGATAATTATGCCATCATAAGTAACCTGGACTATGTGAAGGTATGGAAGAACAGGGGTCTACTGCTCTTCTTCCATTTTTCCTAACTGTTTTTTACCAAGCACACAGCAGGCGAGGATAAGCTTAGGAAAATTGAAACATTCCTTTCTGGTCTGGAAAAATCATGCTAAATGAAAGCCTGGGGAATCCACCCCCTCTAAACATTATATATATGTTCTTGGAAATATGACAAATTTCATAAACACATTTTAGATCACACATCCCTGGAAGACATTAGCCTTAGGAAAATGAGACCATTATATATCCCTTTCATTATTTTCCAGATTTGTTTTTAATCTGAGACCAAATCAATGTAAACTGATTTTTTAAAAGAAGGGGTGGAGTTGGAAACATCCACTGCTTTATTACAGGGGGAAGAGGCAGAGGTAGAAGAGTGCTGTCTCTGGCATGAACATTACTATTGATGTCTCAGTCAGAGTCATCACATTTGCTCCCTTCTTAGTGCTGCAGATTACAAGCAGATCCTTTTTCCTCTTCCAGCTTCTGCCAAAGTTTCAAGGTTTGCAATAGGCAGCCAGGTGTCACTTGCAAAATATTAGCTGATGCCAGCCTTACACAGCAGCTGGGTGTTAGTTTTAATTAATGCTACTCAAGAGGAAGGAAAAGGAGCGAATTACTATCACTTTTTTGTTTCGCAGACTGGCTGATAAACCAGACTGACATGAATTTATTAGTCATTGTCCCAGTTATGCGTTAATGTTGTTTGAACCTTGTTTTAAGCAGAAATGTGCAGAAAATGGGACATACCTGGCCTCATAACCGGGAAAGTATGCTGTAGGTCAGTAACGGAAATGATGCGGACTGTCATCTAACATTCTGGACTAAAAGCAATCTCTTCAGAGTTGAAAGGTTCAGCCTACCAGTAGGGGGAAACAATAACAAAAGTGTGCTTTCCCAGGCTAGCAGGCAGCACGAAAACTATATTGCTCTTGATGTTTTTATGGTAGGTTAGTAACCTGGAGAAGAGCGCAAGCCACAGCTGCTGCAACAGTTGCAAGTTTCAATTTGTTGGCTTGAAGTAATAATTCATCAAAACCCACAGAAGCAGAAATTAGTGCAATGGTCATGCCCATTAATACTCCAGATTATGCTGTCCTTTAGTCATGCTTGTTTAAGAAACTAGGCAAAAGATGTCAGCTAAGAAAAGGAAAACGGTTGGCATTGGTAAAGATGTGTTGTTAACAAAATTAGTATTTTTGGTCTTGAAGTAACTGGATTATATTCCCACATCATTGCAGAAATTTGATGTGATGGAGCAAAATTCAATTTATTATTGGCAACACCCAAAAAAATAAATCTCAGACTTGAAAAGGATTTAATAAAATCTTTTCTGATTCAACATGATAACTGTTAGCTCATTCACCTTGTGGTAGCTTGGTAAATTGTAGATTGCACAACTTTAACATGGTTTAGAGTTCAGTACCTACCACCTGGATGTCCACAGTTTTGAGATGTTCTGGTTTTGGCAGGTGATAAATAACCTTCAACTCAAAATGCAAAAAAATTTTAGTGTCATTATTTTACCTGCTGCAATACTTTACCAGCCTACCCCTCCGACACATCCATGATAATATATCCTGTAGTGAGTACTCCAGGAGTGGTGATGCAAAAAGTGTCATTTTGCTTTTGTACCTTTGGCTGTTGAGGGGAGTATGGTTGGGAGCAGAAGAACGCTGCAGCCCCTGGCCCTCAGCATGCTGCCCATCTCCAGCCCAGGGGGTCCAGTGGATTCGACCTGGAGAGAAGGTTGTTTAGGGTTGTGCTGCTCATGGTGGTCTTATCTCTATTACAGACATGTTGCATGGTGACTCACTGCAGTTGGCTTCCCATGGCCATGCTGCTACTCGATACTAGAGACAGTGCTCTGGCTTAGTTACTGCTGCAGGACAGCTACTCCTCTATGGATTTTCTTTCTTCCATTGAATCTTTCAATGCACAGGGTTTGTGCAGCTTTACTTTCTGTCCTCTCCATGGCTTCCCTGACAAGAGATGCTTTGTCCCTGGAAAAATCTATAAGGAATTCCCACAGAATTTCCTGATCTTTCTCCATTCAGCACAGTCAGACACTTTGTGTTTCAGGGAAATAAGATTCCTATATATATGTGTAGGGACCATGCCATTAATATTTCTCACAGTGCTTTGAGACTGTATAAAGATTTCAAAGATTAACCCTTACATTGCTGCCGGTTGTAGCTGATGAACTGATAATTGCCACAAGTAGTAAAAAATTACATATTAAAGGAGTCAGAAAGTCTCTTCTGTAAGTATAACAGAGAGGGACTTGTGCTTATCCTATCTTAAATGCTGGAGGGATGCAAGGAGGAATGAGTTCCATCGGTGACCGCAGAGCAATACGTCTTTAACACAGAAGCATAGTGAATTATATTTTGCATTTATATTTTCAAACAGACATTATTTTTTCTCATTTTGTGTTTCATAGGAAAGGTTCTCTCCATTTTGCTTTGAGAAAACCTAACCTGCTTCCAACCACTGCTTTTATTTATTTATTTTCACTTCAGAGCCAATCTTCTTGTATCTGAGATTGCAAAGTTGAAGCCTCTGCCTGTTTCATGTCAAAATGACAATGGCAAACATGATATAACCCCCTCCAACAACAACCGTTTGTTGGCTTTAGTTTGGATAAACTTCAGCTCTGGGACTTCTGGCTTTGTTTAGTGAAAGTACAGCAAAAGAGATTCCTTTCAGATTAGCTAAGAGACTACTTCCATTTTCCCTCATTTTATGTCAAACCCTTCATTTAAACATGAACTATCAGAATGAGAATGAAAACGGAACCTCCTTTAACAATGTCTGCACATTTTTGTCTTGCTGTGATTCACACAAGTACTCCGTGAAGAAATGTCTGCCAGGGAGGAGAAAGCATGCACAGGACATTGAACAGGAAGAATGTGATGATAATGAAATGACGCATATTTTAAGGCTGAATGTGTTTTGTTATTTTAAAAGCCTAGGCCTTCTCTTACAGCTATAGGGGCACCCAAATAACTTTTAAGAAATTGGGGATGTGACTCATAGATTTAAGACTTTAACTGAGTTTGTACCAGAATGGCCTTCAGCATAAGACAAAGCTATCCACAACCACAGAAGACCCATCCCTTTCTGCTGCTGGTTTTCTCTTTCAGTCACTGTGCATCCCACCCTGGAGGGTGGCACAGGCTCCTCTGCTCTCCTGTCAGGCAGCAAAAGATTTGCTTCTATGTGCAAAACTTCTGTGGGCTGCTACAGCGGATTTAGGCACCGCTTTATTCCCAGCCCCAGCACTGCCAAGGGCAGTAACACCCTGTGCACCTTTGCAGCAGTAGATACGAAAGGACGATCTGTGTCTGGAAACTACTTCCCACAGCAATTCGACACTGGCAGTTCTTGGAAAACTTCTGGACATAATTAGTTCTCACTGAAATTCTCCACAATTCACACCCAGTGACCAGTTGATGCACTAGCAGGATGTCTGCTGCAAACATCTCTTTACCTCTCTTCCTTCCCTTGGTGCTGCTGCCACTGCTTCTTCTTCTTCTTTTTCTTCTTCTTCTTCTTCTGTCTCTTTTCCTTCTTTCTATTTTCTTTTAGGAAAAGAGGCAAGGGCAAAACTACAGCTTCTTTTTCAAACAAACACAAGAGAAACAATTGCTCACCCGAAAACAGCTAATGGAAAATATGGGAAGCATCGCTCGTTGTTCCTTTGATGTTCAGTGTAATCACCACGCTGAGCATCAAAGAATAAACTACATTCCCCATGCTTTCCTTCAGCTATAAGCATTGAAAATAGAATTCATATTATCTTGGAAAACACTTCTATGTTCATGAGAGCTTCTTTTAAAAAACTTTATATTTTTTCCATGTTTGGCTTTAAATCTACTGCATGGTGTCTGCTTGTTTCCCTACAGAGCAGTAGTCATTCTGTGCCAGCTGTTTAAGAGAAGAATGTCCTAGTGAAAGCAAACAATAGGCTGTGTAGTGGGAATTGCAAATCTTTGAAAAGAGTAATTGAAATCTGCTCAGACATTTCGAAGATTCTTTGCACAATATTCTAAGCCTGTTGGTGGCTTAGTCGTCGGCAGGGTGGTCCTCTTTGTAGATCCCACTTTTTTGTATGAACAGAAAAGCATAAATATGGAGGGGGAAAAAAAAAAAAAAGAAAAAGGAAAGAAGAGAGGCATTCAAGTTCAATTGTTTTTTTTTTCTGTTAGAGCAGCTGAAGAGAGAAAGAACATTGTAAACCTCTTTCGGTGAAGAACCAAAAAAAAGTACAAAACCTCTTCATTTATCAGGCTTTCTCTGGCGCAGGCTCTTCCACTCATGCCTTTTAAGGACTCCGACAGATAAACTTTGGTGGATCTGGCTGTGCTTGCTGAAGATGTTCTAGACCTCCTCTGCTACGCAGTGCTGCTTATTCTCACCCTGTGCCAGCAGGTCCTGTTGCTGCACAGGGCAGGGAGAGCTAAATGCGTGCCAGGCTTCAGGCAGCCACTTCAGTAGCAATACTTCTGACCTCTGATATTAATAAAAAGTCAGCTCTGTGCTTGCAGGATCTTCACTGCACCAAAAGTGTGGATTTTCACCTGGTGAGGGAATTAGTTAGGAAGATCCTTAGGTCTTCTTGCTTGAAAAATAGGCATAGAACTTGATACTTCAAAGTGGCCCCAAAATTAAGAAAGTTGTTTTGGGTACCCTGAGAAAACCCTCACAATACTCACTTTGGTAGTCTTTGGAAGTTAACAAAAAGACCATTGTATCCAGTGTACAAATAGCCATTTAATATCCTCTATGAGGCAGATTAAGAAGAATTTCAAACACTGCCATCTGTATCCAACAAACTGTCCAAAATGGATGTGGGGCTAATTAGTACAAACTGGAATAAGGAGTTTATTATTAAAACACACTGTTTTGCAGATGAAACTAGGTTAATGATGCTCTATGCATTCAGAATCCCGCCCCACATCTGACCTTCTGAAATACAAATACCTTTAATTTATTGGCAGCCAAAAAGAAGATTCTTTTCTTTATACAACACTCCAGAGTTCTTTAATCAGTCACTGGAATATGAAATACAAGAACCAAACCCTTCACTTACTTCCACCTTCTGAAATTACTGAGAAATCAATAAAATTGTGCAGGGAGTTACGTTAGTGTAGAATTTGACCCCCTGTTGCTTTACTCATCTCTGATGTAAATTCACTATGTCCATGGAGTTATTGGGCCTGACTTTGTCCAACATATCTGAAAATATAAGTGATATTACTGTATGTACTATACTGCATTGTAATATTTCCCATCTGTTTCAGTCTCAGGAGAGAAGCATTGAATCCAGTTGATTTCTTCCAAGGCAAACCACAGAAACAGCATTGCATAAAATTAGTAGCCCTCTCACTGAGCTGAAGGGAAAGAGAAGATCACGTCCCACTTGAAACTTTAATCACCTGATAAAAATTGTTTTAATTACAAAGTTAGGCAATGAAAAACAAAGATTATACATTTTTTTCCTGCGTAGCCTTTGGGTTTTGTCTTGCAAGAAGCTTAAAGTATCCTGAATTCAGTAGTTATAGTTCAGTGTTTCACATAAGGTTCTGTGTAGAGCAAGCTGTAACAAATTATCAGTGCCCAATGGTTCTCTTTCACTTAGCAGCTCAGAAGCTGAATCTCACTTTCATGATGCTTTGGATCTCTCAGATTGGTTGTACAGTCTGAGAAACCTGCTCGTACACAATGGGATTTTCAGTTTTTCTTTATTCTTGCCAGGACAGACCTACTGCAAGAAATGTTGCAAAGAACCCTCCAATGTGATAAAATATCACTGGTCCTAGCTAAAATCAGAAACACAGAAGTATGTCTTTGAGATATACCTTGGGGGTGATTTCTTTTTTTTTTTTTGGAAAGTTCTGACAAAATGTTGTGCTGGATTTTGGTAATTTTTTTCCACTTAATTGATTGTAATAATGTTGAGCATGAAGCTATTGCTTTTCTTTAGAAATATGTTAGGCCATCTTCTTATGGAATAGAATTGGAAGTGTTCATGTATTGAAGTGTTCAAAATTAAATTACCTTGACACTTGGACTGTGACTGTAGAAGTCTTCACTGACTGCCCAAGAAGTGGGCAGGATGTATGTTTAAAGAAACTAACAAATCCATAAAATCATCACTAATCACATCAGACCTTGAATTTATGTTAGCTTCAGCTTGGTTTAAGACAAGCAGCACATTAAAATCAGATTACTTCAGAGTAGTAAGAATTTATGCCAGCACTACAACTAAATAGCCACAAATAAAGTGATTGCAGCCTGCTGCTTATTTTTAGAGTGACACCAAATGGCACAAAAGGTGATGTGCCAAAAAATATTTTAATGTAAGAACAGAGGGGATGGAAAAATCTCACAGGCATTTTACCAATAATTGGCAGACGGACTGAAAAATTATGCAATGGTCCCTCTAAAAGGCATTGAATGTACTGAATTAAGATGAAAATCTTACTTACTGTGTGTCCTGCTCTAATGCAAACGGTTACCCTTATTAAAAGGTTTGATCTGTTAGGCACTGAAGACCTTCAGTTCTCACCAGATTAATTAGATGCTGATGCTCTTTAGGTGTGATCCAAAACACACTAAAATCAAGGGAGGTTCTCATCAGGCAGTGTTTACCCTTAAACAGGAATGAATGATACACATTCTGCAGATTACAGCAAAAAAGCTCTATCTCTGCTAAAAAGACAGAAGTATAAATATAATTGTCTAACTTACATAGTCAACGTGTTGGGAGAGGACTTTGGAGAGGAAATCCCAGAATAACATCTCAATACAGATGGTCATTCAGGAATATCTTCCTCCCTTACAAAAAACAATTTAGGCCATGATGTTGTCGAGGAATAGCTAACAAAAGGAGTATAACCATATCTTGCATCTGTCAGATGTTTTTCTCAAAATGACATTTATAAGGTCAGAAAGAGGTATAACAATTCTCTGGGCAACCCCAAAAAAGAAGCAAGGTGAGAGCAGCCTGCTCTATCCTGGCCCTCATATGACTCAGTTTGAAACGACAGTTCTGCCAAAAACAGCCCCCATCAACTAAACCAACAACAAATCCCTCCTTGCTCTTTGTTTTCCTATTAGCAGTTTTGAAACAAGAAAACTCTTCTGCCATTGTTTTTCATACTGGACACCAGCTGAAGCCAGTGGGGCAGCTGTATAACAATATCGCTGATGGGGTATCGCTGGTCCCTGTTTCAAAGCACTACTTATGTGGCAGGGTGACCTTTAGACATTGCATGAAGAACGTCATTCAAGGATGTCAACGTGCATGCCTGAACAGTGCAATTTGTGAAACATAAATGATGAGACAGAACAATGTGACAGATTCAGCCACTTTAGCCATACTACCTTTGAGAAGAACAGTAATCCTCAGAAGATAAAGGAGAAAACATAGAGTTCTTAACATAAATCACACTTTGAAAGATTAGGGGAAAAGCCAATAATATGCAAGGTAAATAGAGGCATTTTGTGTTTTACTCCACAGCAAATATGCCATAAGGGTATTTTTTAACCCTGATATTTCTAAAATTTCTAAAATCTGTAGAAAGGTTGCAGCATTTGGAATTTATAAAGATGAATGAAGGGAACAACCAATGATTTGGTTAAAATGCAAACACTTGTTTGTACCAGTGCAGGCCTGGGTTTTTTTTCCATGTTGTAATCTGAAAGACAGATTGGTTGGGTCTCAGAGCAAGGACGGTTTGGCTACATGACATAATGATCCTTTGCTGGAGAATCCAGCTTCTCCTACACATTGCCAGTGAATTAATGCGTGTCTCCTTTCCGCAATACCTCTGACAGACAGGTACAGTATTATGATTAACCAGCATTCTTTTATGCTGCTTTCTTTTTCTTGCTCTGCATCTGAGTAAAGAGGAAAACGTCTGGGACTGGCGCAATGGCAGAACTGTTCAAACTCCAGCTTTTTTGGCAGAAGAGCATCCCTAGAAGTAAGAAAGCTTTGGTTTCAGTCTGAAAGCACAGGATGTAGCCATCCTTTTTGGTATGAAACAGGAAATCTATGAACCATTCATTCATACTCCTTTTCCATTCCACTCGATAGCAATTCTTCCTCCTACAGGACATGGAGCAGGAAAGGAGTTTTAAGATGGGGCCACTCTGATTTTTCATCGCCTGCATTTAAGTGTTTTTTCAATTGAGGTTTCATTCCTGATACCTCCAATCACATGGCAGACAAGCCATACAAAGTCTTACATCAGTACCATTAAATCTGAAAATGTCCTAATAGGTAGGTATGCCCAAATTGGCCTTTATGTCCTCATGCATTGTGTGAAATGGATTCAATTAATTAGCTGGTTGTTTTAAGACAATTCCAGCTGAGAGAATGTCTGTAGGCCTCGCAGTTGGAAAAAAAAAAAAAAATATCTTGTTAAACCATTTCTTTTCTTGTATTTCCACCTCTTTTCCTGACTCCTGTGAAACAGAGACTGTTTCAGACTTTTCGGGTACTCAGCACTTACCTGACAGGAGAACATGCAGATAAACCAGGCCATTCTGACTCAGCAAGCCAGTTAGTTCATTATAAGAGTCTGTTTCCATTACTGATCACGGGATGGAATGAGTATGTTTGGTTTTCTTATAAACATCATCATAATACCAGACAGGGAGCCCAAACCATTTGCTTTGAGGTAGGCGCCGTGACATTCTTTTCTGCTCAGTAAATGGAAAGCAGCAATGCTGCAGGAGCTGGGTCGAATTCCTCCATCTACTCCAGCGTAGGCGAGAATTACAGCATTTCCTTTGAAAATGAACAACATATCTCCTTTCTACTCTGTTCTTTGGTTAACAATGTATAAAACAGTGTGGGGATACACAATAAATAGATGTATTTACTATAGAAGAAATGTAAAAACATATTTTTGAAGTAGTCATCCTCTAAAGCAAATGACCAAAACCAGGTGAGAGTAAGGAAGGCTTTGTACAGTTAAAAGTCCATAAAAAGCAACAGAAATACCCTTCTTAGCTACAGCACTTTGGATCCAGCCAAAGTTAGAGGCAAGGCCTCCTTCATCTGAGTGCTTTAACCTTTACCAGATTCACTTTAAATAACAGCAAAAACTTTCTGCTTGTCTCATTCTGTTTGTGACCAGATTCTCGCAGATCAAAGCTTCTCGGTTTTGCTTCCCAAGCCACCATCAAGTGGCTGCTGGAGGATCATGAGTCATCTCTGTGTGGACTATTGCCCTTTCTGAGTAGAACCAGACAAGTTCAAGATATTCTTTAATTTCTAACCATTTAGTCACATCTCTGCAAACGGGACATGTGAGTTTGCTACTAATGGAAGAGCTGGACATTTGCTTCGGCCGAAGTGGAAAAGCCTGTGGTTTTTGAGGATACTATTAGGAGATTTTTTCCTTTTGCCATATAAACGTGGTTAAGTCATGATCACGGCGCTTGCACAAATGCAAAGCCAAAAACAACTACAAAACAGATCAGCTTCTCAGGTCATAGCACTCAATAACCAATTCCCATTCACCTCACTGGAATTGGGATTATGTCCCATATGACATTTGTCATCCTTCAGGCCTACAATGACCATATTTGTTTTCTCTTGTACACTTTTGGGCTCCTTTATGTACCACATTTATAGGTCCATTGAGACTAAATGGTGATTTTCCTTTCAGCTTTCCCTATTGGTCCACTTACAGACAGCTGCTAGTCTGCTTAGGAAATGGGAAATAATTCAAAACCAGCATATGATGAAGGCTGTGTTGCCTTTTTTTCTTTTCTTCACTTTTTAGGCTGGCCCAGGGAAATGCTACTCACAGCAACGTCTTTAAAAATGTGAATGCTCAGTAAAACAGCATAAATGCAAAGTTATTCAGGCTTTCAAATATTAAAATTTAATATTTTATACAATGAATTAGAGATTGACACAGCTTCCAACAAACAATTGCAGTAACTGCCATAGAAGTGAAGTGCTGTATAGCCACTCTATTTAGGGCTTTGGGAAGAAGAATAGGATTTTGCATTGCCAAAGGTGGATACTGTTGAGTTCTAATATTTTTTTTAAATCTTAGGCTAATATGTATGTTTAGGAATCAATAAGAAAAGCTGGCTAAGTCAAGTATGTGACTGTTTTACCACAAGTCTAGAAATAGGCAAGTCAGCTTTTTTTATAACCTTATTATTCCTATATGTTACTTGCCAGTGCTTTAGCACAAATCAGCTTTCCAAAGGATTTTGGAGCTAACAGTTAATCTTTATGAGCAATGCAAAATGCATTATGTCATAACATGCTGACACACAGATCTACATCTGAGCACAGAGGGGGTGTCTTGACCAGACTAAGTCTTCCCAGATGTAAGGTTCCTTTGGAAACCTATTTAATACTTCTATTCTGCCAAAGGCCACAATGATTTTCATTGCAGCTCGCCTAGCTTATTTCTTAATTCATTTAACAATGTCCAGAAATTTAGAAGCAAATATGAATGTCATTATATCCAGATGTCTTCAATTTTTTGTCTCTTTTCTTTCTGTTACATGATGCCATCTACCGTAGAATAACTGAATGACAACCTTGTAAAAATGCAGAGAAATCTGTATTATTGCCTTATTACTGTGAAATTATGTCAGTCATTTTGTGACATATTTTAAATTTCCATTATTTTCATCAATATTGTTGACTAAAATATGGAAAAGTGAGTATTCTCAGTGTGAAAAATTGGTCACTGAGAAAAGCCTCTCTTTCAGAAAAGAGCAGCTGTCTTGAAAACACAATCTTTTCTAACCAGCAGTGCAAAAATGTGGGAAAGATAACCCTCTTCTCCTCCCCATTCAAGCTGTCCTCTTCACTGTAAGACAGAAGGATCACATCTCTAGAAACAACAAAACAACAAAACAAAGCCATTCCTATCAATGTGTGTGCAATTCATATAATTACATGTGCACACAGTAACAGTATTAATCCTTTAAGATCTCTATCATGGTATTTTTATTTAACAATTATGTATAAACTATGTCTTGCCCTGAACTAAAGAAAGATCACCTCTTCCATTCTTCATTAGGTTTGTAAATGAGACGGACGTTTTAACCTGTGGAGCTGGGAAGGGCTTAAGCAGAGTGACAGCTGAGTATGATGCTCTCGGGTGAAGTAGATCTGTGCCCACCCGTGCTCTCTAGGGTGTATCCAGCCTGCTCCTTTGAGAGGGATAACAAGTTCTAACCTCCCCAGTGGCTTTGATGGTATTCCGCCTCCCACAGTATACTGCTTTCGAGGTCTTCTTGTATACAGCGAACCACTCATGCACTCAGCTGCTCAGCTTTTGGCCCATTCTAATTCAGGTTTTTTCATAAGTCATTAGAGAGACTGTAAAAAAGATTTCATTCGTTATGCTGCACTTCTCATTTTTAAAATACATTTCAGCCTTCTTCTTTGTCAAGATAGATTTGTCATTACTCTTGCCAAGGCTGGGCAGTTTGTTTTTTTCCTAAGTGCCCTCAGTGAAATCCTCATTTGTTAAAGGAGGAAAATGTTTCTCACCGAAGCAGTCAGCAATTAATTAAGCAGAGAATTAGCGTATTTACCTGGGATCCGCTGACATGATTCTGCAGTGTGAGAGCTGGGAAACCAAGCCACTGTTTTAGAAATGAAGTCTAGCTTGCCAGACTAAGGAAGGATGTCTAGATCTTCAGAGCTAGTGGCTGTTAGGCGGTGTCCTTTGAAGCAGCATCTGACTCCGTGACCCTGTGTCATGGTGGGTGTGAAGAAGACGCTGTCCTGGAAATCAGCAGTTCTTCTCCACCTCTCTTGTGCAGGATCTGAAGTTTCTGGTGAGGCCCAAAAAGTGCAGAAGTGAAGGGAAAAGGGAAAAAAGAATTTCTAAGTGAATTAGTTTTCATATGCCACTGGACTGTTTTAGATGTTAAGACTTTTTGTGTTAGCAAAGGAAGGTAGAATGCTGGCTCCCAGCCCAATATCAGGTACAGAAAACAACATTGGCTTGAAAATGTTTGAAAAGGATTTTTTGAAGGTTTTTTCATCTTGTTGTTGTTCTAATCAAGCTGGTGGTCAAAACCAACTCTTAACCATAAGTAGCATCAGCCCTGACAAGTCAACATTTTCCTGTTTGCTTCTTTTGTAAATGAAGTGCAGAAATAACAGAAGTTGGCATATGCAGAAAGCCTGTAGTGGGGTAGAAACCAGGAAAAGAAACTTCCTGTCCCATGCAGTGCCCTGATCCGAGATCCCCACTCTGGTTCTCCACTCGATGAGCCAGGAGGTCTTGGTTGTGTTCCCCATTGCCCTTACAGAGCTCACACAAGGAGGTGATGAATTTCATAGGTGACATAGAGGAAAAGGTTGGGTTAATATGGACAAGGAAAAGCAACTGAGTGAGACTGGGAAGGGAGCAGAGTCTGAAAAACTAAGCTTAGTTGAGTACATGGCAGCAAAGAAGGTGAACTGTTCAGGTATGAAAAACAAGAGGGCTCAGGGAAGATGAAAAGGGAAGGTACCTGTTACGGGAAAGATGAAACCAAATAGAGAAAAAGGTACTGAAGCAGAAGAAGCATGAGAAGAGAGGAAACGCATCCAAGCGTGTACCATGCCAAAGACCCAGGTGTGGGTATGGAAACAGATACCCACAAATACAGAGAGAAATTAAAACAAAGAATGTAAAGAGAAAAAAGAAACCAGTGTACTAACACATTAGTGGAAAAGAGAAAAAACAGAAATGAAAGATGCCACGTGTAAGAAAAGGAAGAGGGCATGCATAACCCATAGGAATGGACTGCACTATAGATTTGGAGTCAGTCTCATACATAATTATGACCATTAAAACAATTCAATGGCATTCAGAATTTTCTGTCTGGAGCCAGGGGTAATTTTAATGTCAGAACTTTGAACTACATCTTTTGGTTGTTTTTTTTCTTTTTGAAGGGTGATATGTAGTAGGTAACTTCTGATACTCAAGATGTAAGGACAATGTGGGTACACAAATAGCTCTTTCTCCAGAATTTTGTGTTTGTAAACTGCATTATTTTGAATTATTCATGGAAAAAGTCTTATTCTATTATTCAAGACATTCACTGATACTTACATTTGTAATCTGAGACTTCTAATAACTTCTATAAACCTTCAAGGAATTTGTCTAACTTTGTAGTGTTATTTTCATATTGGTTTCTTAAATGACTGGGCTTTCTGTGTCTTGTTTCTCTAAGAAAACACAAAGACAAAATTTAATGTTTGAAGCTGGTTTTCATCAGTCTCTTCAAATTCATTATCTACAACAAATTTGATCAGTAGAATAGCTGTTGGAAGGAATTCACAAAGCCATGACTATTACAGATGAACAATGTTTTTTCTGAAAATACAGACACTTGTAACATTTGAGTGGGCTAGATGACACATTAATTGCAAACCATTTGGGCAATAAATGTGAACATTCTTTTAGATCTATCACATACGGTGGCTTTCAAAAAGCACTTTCAAAAGTTCTAGCTGTTAACGCAAGATGCTAGTGACAAGAGTTCATGCTGAACAGACGACTTAGTCCACATCCATGTGTAAGTGCTCGTGTTGGCACACTGGGACCAATGATACGCTTGTTTGGCACATTTGTTTTTTAGCTGCAGCAGAGAATTCAATTGCTAATTACACAGTAACTCAGTCTGACACTAATATTACTCGAGATGGAAGATTATCACAGATTTAATTGGGCTTTGGATCAGCTGCAGGAGGTTTCCTTTGATGTCTGTTTATAGATTCAGAGCAGACTCTGCAATTAATGTAACAGATCCTCCCAGTGTCTGAAGGTATTTAGCCTTTTACTTCACACACATGAACTGTATTACAGTAGAAAACAAAACAGACTATCCAACAGCTTTCGTGTTACTCATCTTAGATTTGGAAACACACATTTGAAATAATATTGAACACTGTTTTGTCTTTCTTTCCAGTTGCAGGATGTACCCATCTTGGGCAGGCTTATGCTGACAGGGATGTTTGGAAACCAGAGCCATGCCAAATCTGTGTGTGCGACTCAGGATCAGTTCTCTGCGATGACATAATCTGTGATGACCAGGAGCTGGACTGTCCCAACCCAGAGATTCCCTTTGGAGAGTGCTGTCCAGTTTGTCCACAAACAACACCACAACCTACAAGAGTAAGTTTGTCCTCAACGTTGTTCTTTTGGTGTTGCCACTTTCTTGAACCGTGTCAACCTCAATTAATTTTCTTTTAGATGTTCTTAAACACTTCTCTTTAAACGCTCAGCTTGTCACTTTCTGACTCTAGGCAAATACTTAGGATGGGCAAATTTTGCCAAATCAGATTAAAAAAAAAATAGCTTGACCTTTCGCATTTTTATCTTTTTTGTTAAATTCAAGAATACTTCTGTATTCTATCAGAGCATTGGTACCAGATCTGATAAAATACTTGTTAGTCCATTGAGCTTTGCAGTTTCAACCCAGTTGTACGTTTACAACAGGCACAGATAAATAGTAGAAAGGGACAGAGGACAACAAGTAGCCATTACATTTTTCACTTTAAAGAGAAGCATGAGAATAATGCTTATTTGTTGACTGCATGCTCAATCTATATCCATAAAACTAATGCCAACACAGAGTTAAAGAAAGTTAGACAGTTTTCACAGTATACCACGAGTCTACATTTCTTATCGATTCAATTCTACTTCATCACAGTGTAAATTTGCTTTTGCAGAGTTATTGCTGACTTAATGCCCTGTAAAGGAAAGGTGAATCAAGCCCTACATCCCTAATTTATCATCATCTTGTTTATAGACACCAACATTATCTAAACCAGCTGCAGCAACTTAACCTCAGGAATATCAAGATTGTTAGTGCCTGCCAAGTCCCCTGCCTAAACCGCTTCAGTGAGCGAGCCAGCTATACTGACCTCTAAGGTTATCCGAACATTTCATCCTGGTTTAAGATCCATGAGATTCTGTTAAAGTACATAGATTTCCACAGGCACATTGAAGATTCTTATCCAGAAGATAAAAGAAGAGAGTGAAAGACATGTATATGGAAGAGAAAGGGAGGAAATGTATTTCTGCAGCTCTATAGTATATCTGCTTAAACATGAAATGTCATATACAAATACAACACCTAGTGTTAGTTGCACCATGCTAGTGCAACCGTACTGTACTGCTTCCAGGATTACCTGAGCCACTTCACTGAACAGTTTTAGAGGTGTAAACGAGTGGTACATACAAGCATGCTGAAGATTTATGCACAGCTTCCTCTCTTGTTGACTCTTTTATCAGTTCTGTGGTTCCTGATAATAAAGGATGTGTGACCTACTTCCTCCAGCCTCTGTCTTCGATATATAAGAGTTTGGTCAGCCCATTGGAAGCTGTCCTGCTGACCCTGGATGGTGTATAGGGAAATGCCACCTTGAAAGATCCAAGATAGTTTCAGTTAGATATTCTTTGCTACTACTAACAGCTGAATACATAAAAGCTGTTCTGAACTGTTAATTAAGAATCCAGATAGTAACGTTTAACTGAATTATTAACTGAAAAATAAATAAATTGGAGGAGTAGATCTGAGAAATTAAAATTAGCTACATTATCACACTTAACATGCTAGACTGAGGATACAAGAAAACTGTCCCTTACAGCTTTCCACGGTGGAAATCTGTCCCCATTGTACCCCGTGGCAAAGCCCTACTGACTTCATTAGTGCTATGTTTTTGCCTACAGGAGAGGTGTATCTTTACTGAGGAACTGTGAAAATACAGATAAAAGACTGATCAAAAACCCACAGCTTTTAAATATACTGAATAAGAATAAGTGGAATTCATTTGATAAAATTATATTCCAATGTTTAAATGTGTTTTTCTCTTTTTTATACATACATATATTCAGTTTTCGGTTTTATTTTGATTTTATTTCTTAATTTAATTACTTTTCCTTTTTTTCTAGACTCCTGGAGTAATCAGCCGAGGACCCAAAGGAGATCCTGTAAGTGCTTTTTTTTTTTCCCAAGGAAGCTGACAAAATCAAGAGCTGGTTCCTACAGTACTATATATCCCATTCAAGCTGCTGAGATATCCAGCTTTCACTGATGTCTGCACTGTCTGCAGGACTGTGCCATGTAGTTATTTTGAAGTAGCCCTTTAGCTTCAACAAAACTCTCAAAAATTTAAACTGGAAAAACAGGGAGAGAGGCAGTTTAGTCCAAACTGCATTACATTTATTTTTCATTATATTTATTCCCAGTAGAAAAAAAAATAATCTATGAAATCCACTAACAGTATTAATTTTAGTTTGAGGAATTGACCTGTTCAATATTTCTACTGTATTTGATCCAACATGAGCTGCAATAAGGCTCCAGCAACTAAGAAGTCTTTCCATGTGCAAATTTTGTCTACTGTCTATGTCTTTCCTGAACGTTCGGTTGTAGTCTTAGTCATGTTTAATAAAGTTTCCCACCACAATCGCACAGACTTTGTTACGAATGGAAGGATTTGTTCTGCGATGTTCTTGCACTTGGAGGCAAGTGCTGACATCTGTATCTGCTCTGTTTGTGTCTTTGCAGGGTTCTCCTGGGGTTCCAGGCAGAAACGGTGCCCCTGGCCCTCCAGGACAGCCAGGGAGTCCTGGAGCTCCTGGCCCCCCCGGGATCTGTCAGTCGTGTCCCACTATAAACGGAGGCGTAAGTCATCATTACGTTCAGCTTCTATCTTGTTGCTCATAAACATACAAAGCAATACTGCAGGCACCTATCCCTTGCACCCTCGCACATACTTTGTTTTCAATGGCATCTGTCGCTCATTTGTGCCTTTGAAAAACACAGCTGAGTGGTAGGAATTTTGTTGTTTTGGAATTTTGTCCACTAAATCTGGCTGGAGTGCAATTCAATCTCTGCTTTATCTTATTTTTTAAAACTTTTGGAGCCAGACCTGATGAAGGACTTCTTTAACTCAGAAATAATCTGATCAGAAAGAAAGTGTGTAGGAGGAAGTAGGTCCTCTTAAGCTTAATGGTTAGGCAGCTCTCTTACTTTCCTGTATTTTATCCAATGCATGTTTAATAAAGAAACATTCCCAGGAGACTAGACCAAAACACAGGTCCTCTGCTCGCAGGGAAGTGCCATGTAAGTGCAATTTGTCATGCTCCCTCTTTATTTCTTGCCCACTGAATCTTGAATTCTCTTCTGAAGAGTTGCACAGACTCAGCAAGAGATTTAATTTGAACTGAAGTTTCTGTGCCGTTGGATTTTTTAAGGGAGCTGAGCCACAGCTGGCACTTTGTTAAGAGATGACACTACTTCCCACGCAATCGAGCAAGCCTAGTGTTACAAGATGGGATTGCTTTAGCACAAAACTGTTAAAAATAGTATGTTAAAACAATTGCTACCTTTGAACACAGGCCACTGTTTCTAGCTTCCATGTACGCTTCCCACTCCCAGGTAAGTCAAAAACTGAGGAAAGATGTCTTGGTTCTATTCAATTCTGAAAGGGATTGCATGTCAAGGGCTGAGCTGCTGGGAGAGGTACCCATGGGACAGTTAACCGGTCTTAAGGGACATCACAATAAAGTAGCAAGATAGCTACTGAGTTTGGGTTGGCAGATGCAGGAGAGGATGACAGACTTCAATGCTGTATCAAAGATGTGCTGCTGAATCCTGACGAGAGGGTTGATATCAGTAGCACAGGAGTCATCTTGTACCTGCTCAGCAAAGGAGCTGGGTCCACAGTGGGTTGGTTTATCAGGCAGAACACTGCATGTCTTCAACGTCTCCTACTCAACCACCTATGTGCCATTAATGCACAAGCTACATTAATGACATATTATTCAACTAAGTTTGCTAACATTTGAGTAATAAAATCAACATATGCCAATTAAAAGGCTTACTGGGAATTCCCTGTAGAATTTATAGGGTTTTTAAAACAGTATCTTACGTAAATGGGTGTGTCAAAGATGCTATCTGCTCTCAGAAAGGCCCACAGGACATGTTTTCACTCCACGCCTTGGACTGAGGTTCCATTTGTTTCAAGATAAATTTGAGGTTGGGCTCAAAGGCGATGATTGTATTTGGGTTACTTGGAGTGACACAGTGAACAGGAAAGGATAAAGGGAAAGACAGATAATGGCATTAGGAAAAAAGTGTAAAATTCAGTTTTCTGAGATGTGTAAGTTCCCACCCATGAGGTAAAATAAATTATTTGTAAGTCAGGGAAGGACAGACCTATACATAGGTAAGAGATTTTTTTGTTACCGAATACTCTGAAATGAGACATTAATTAGTCACAGGTAACAGAAATTAGGAAAATGATAATAAACTGTTGCAGTCTTTAGTGTAACAGAAAATACTTCATCAACTTCCTTGAGTCACAGCTAAGTCCAACAGAAAAGAGACTGACAAAGAAAACTGGGGGGAAGTATCAAAAGGAGTCAAACAAGAATAAGAGGAGAGAGAATGGTAATTTTTTGGTTCAGCTGAGGCCCAGCTGTTAAGATGAAAACTGGACACGCACAGCGTAGGGAGCTAATGTTACCATGACCACAAAAGAAAGATATTGACTGGGCTTCTCTCATGGATGATTTAAATATATGTCAGCTATATGTCAAACAAGTACTACTCAATAGGTACAAAGGAGTTATTGCCATACATTTGCCATACCAATGTAAGAAAAGACTTATTTGATTTGTAGCGGTCACCTTTTTTCTTTCTTTTTTTCATTTTTTCTTTTTTTTTTTTTCTTTCTGTTTTTCTTTATTTCTTTTACAGAGTTTTTCTCCACAGTATGACTCCTATGATGTGAAGGCCGGTTCAGCTGGTATCGGCTACCCACAGCCCATTGTAAGATGATATAGCCTTTTTTCTGTCCTTTCTTTTTTAAAGAACAAATTTTCTGCTCGTAGATTATACCTTGGATGTGTATGTATCCTGATTTTAATTTAACAAGATAAGTTTTAATTTAATTGTTGCCTGCAAGTGAAATGCAATGTAAAACAGCAGTTTGCTTGGCAGTATCATTCTAGAAAGTAACTACAGATTATCTGGGGATTTTGCCTTTTCTCTCTCTTTCTTCTATTTCTTACCTTCTTTTTCCTATCTTCTTTTTCCTAATGTCTCTCTGATTCACTTTGTTACACCACCTAAACATTTATTCCTTTCTCCCTTGCATACCCTCCTCATTTATCTGTTTTGGTATTCTTCTGTTAATTGCTTCCCTCCCTTCTGCTACTTTTTTACCTCTCCCACTGTCCCTAATCTTACTTTATCCACTCAGCAGCATTCTGTCTTTAGTCAGTATGATAATCCACACTTGTTTACTTTTCCACAACTCGAATTTGCCTGATAACAAGTGAATAAACCCCCCTTATAATCTTTTTTTCATCCCAGAAGCTTTCGCGTTTTCTTTTTACAATTCTCATTTTTTTTACCCACAGCTATTCAAACTGTGTACTAAGGATGCTGTATCTGCCTGCTAGGCCTGGCCCAAGGTTTTCACAGTTTTTTAGTGAGATAAAGCACGGATTGCCTGAAAAAGTTGCGCATGAGCTATGCTTCCTGTATAAAATAAGTTTAAAGGTTGTGCGTCATGGTTTTCCTTTTAGACACTGGGATTTAGAGATATTCACCATTGGTGATACGGAGTGTTCTTGATTCAGGCAGTCTGCTATATAGAGGACGTGGTGAATTGCTATTGTTTGAAATTGTCTGCCGCTTCATAAAGCTTAATCATCATTTTCAGTCCAATGCTGCATAACAAAGTTTGCGAATCACGTGTTGTAACATATCAAGGCCATTCCGAGCAAATGTGTTATTTCCCAGGGTTCGATCAGATCATCTCATGAAATAAATTTTATTAATCATGACAGCTGTTTTTCCTGAAATACAGTTCATTATTTTCTCACCTTTATTTTAATCTGTTTATTCCTACCTCGTTCATTTGCTAATATGATCATCCATGCATTGGTCTTCTTCAACCATCCATTTTTGTATTTCTTTATTCATTTGTTCATATTCAGCTCCTTACAGTTTTTGCCCACAGCTTATCATATCATCTACATTTAGCTACTTTGTGTCTTAATATGGGATGTGCTGAACCAGGCAGATAACCAAGATACCTTTCAGTTAACAAAAGAGGTTACTCCTCCCTATTTTGGCATTTTACCTTGATGTGTTTAGTGGGACTTCAGTCACCCTGATATCTGCTGGGAAGGCTACACAGCTAGGCATGTACAGTCCAGGAGGTTCCTCCAGTGCCTTGATGATTACTTTTTGACTCAGGTGGTGAAGGAGCCAACAAGGAGAGGTGTACTACTGGACCTAGTACTGACCAACAAAGAGGGACTGGTGGAGAACATTAAGGTTGGGGGAAGCCTCGGCTGTAGTGATCATGAGAAGATCGAGTGCAGGATTATGTGCAGTAGGCATAAAACGACAAGTAGGGTTGCAACCTAGGACTTCAGGAGGGCTAACTTTGATCTCTTCAAGAAACTGCTTGGAGAAATCCTATGGGTTAGGGCTCTAGAGGGTAGCAGGGCTCAAGAGAGCTGGTTGATATTCAAGTATCCCTTCCTTTAAGCTCAGGATCAGTGCATCCCTAAGAGCAAGAAATCAGGCAAGGGAAGCAGGAGACCTGCATGGTTGAGCAGGGAGCTTCTGAAAAATCTCAAGTGGAATAAGGAAATTTATAGTATGTAGAAAAAGGGACTGACCACTTGGGAAGATTACAAGAATGCTGCCAGAGTATGCAGGGATGAAACAAGGAAAGCCAAGGCCTCCTTGGAATTAAATCTGACAAGGTATGTCAAGGTCAACAGGAAGGGTTTCTTCAAGTACATCGGAGGCAAAAGGAAAACTAGAGAAAATGTGGGCCCACCATTGAATGAAACAGGGACCATGGTGACAGGATGATGCAGAGAAGGCAGAACTCCTGAATGCCTTCTTTGCTTCAGTCTTTACTGCTCAGGCCAGCCCTCAGGAGTCCCAGACTTGGCAAGTAACAGAGAAAGTCTGGAGGAAGGAGGAGTTTCCCTTGGTTGAGGAGAATCAAGTTAGAGATCAGTTAAGTAAACTGGACATCCACAAGTCCATGGGTCCTGATGGGATGCACCCGCAAGTGCTGAGGGAGCTGGCACAAGTCATTGCTGGACTGCTCTCCATCATCTTTGAAAGGTCCTGGAGAACAGGCGAGGTGCCTGAAGACTGGAAGAAAGCCAATGTCACTCCAATCTTCAAAGAGGGCAAGAAGGAAGACCCAGGAAACTACAAGCCAGTCAGGCTCACCTCCATCCCTGGAAAGATGATGGAACAGCTTGTTCTGGGCGTCATCTCAAAGCATCTGGAGGAAAAGAAGGTTATCAGAAGTAGCCAACAGGGATTCACCAAGGGGAAGTCATGTCTGACTAATCTGATAGCCTTCTACGAGGGCATGACTGGATGGATAGATGAGGAGAGGGCAGTGGATGCTGTCTACCTTGACTTCAGCAAGGCTTTTGACACTGTCTCCCGCAGCATCCTAATAGGCAAGGGTCTAGTTGGAGGTCTGTGACAAGTGGTGTTCCCCAGGGGTCAGTACTGGGTCCAGTCCGGTTCAACATATTCATCAATGACCTGGATGAAGGGATGGAGTGTGCCATCAGCAAGTTTGCTGATGACACAAAACTGGGAGGGGTGGCTGACACACCGGAAGGCTGCGCTGCCATTCAGCTTGACCTGGACAGGCTAGGGAGTTGGGCAGAGAGAAACCTCATGAAGTTCAACAAGGGCAAGTGTAAGGTACTGCGCTTGGGGAGGAATAACCCCGTGCACTGGGACAGGCTAGGGGCTGACCTGCTGGAAAGCAGCTCAGTGGAAAGGGACCTGGGAGTCCTGGTGGACAACAGGATGACCATGAGCCAGCAATGTGCCCTTGTGGCCAAGAAGGCCAATGGCATCCTGGGGTGCATCAAGAGGAGTGTGGCAAGCAGTCCAAGGGAGGTTATCCTCCCCCTCTACTCTGCCCTGGTGAGGCCGCATCTGGAGTACTGTGTCCAGTTCTGGGCTCCCCAGTTCAAGGACAGGGAACTGCTGGAGAGGGTACAGTAGAGGGCTACAATTAGGGAGCTGGAACATCTTTCTGATGAGGAAAAGCTGAGGGACTTGAGTCTTTTTAGTCTGGAGAAGAGAAGACTCGGAGGGATCTCATCAATGCTTATAAATCCTTAAAGGGAGGGTGCTGGGAGGGTGGGACCACTCATTTTGCAGTGGTGCCCAGTGATAGGACAAAAGGTAATGGGCACAAACTTGAACGTAGGAAGTTCCATCTAACCATGAGGAGGAACTTCTTTCCTTTGAGGGTGGCAGAGCACTGGAACAGGCTGTCCAGAGAGGTGGTGGAGTCTCCGACCCTGGAGACATTCAAAACCCACCTGCATGCAATCCTGTGCAACCTGCTTTAGGAGAACCTGTTTTGGCAGGGGGGCTGGACTCGATGATCTCCAGAGGTCCCTTCCAACCCCTGTGATTCTGTGATTTCTTGTGCTCTGACCGTTGGACTTGGGTTAAAAAAACCCACAACTTTATTTGGCACCCTAGAATGTCTTCAGCCAGGATTGTCTATATACTTTCAGGTCATATGTCTTTTACATTGCATCATGCAATATATGACGGCAAAGTAAGTAACAGAGCAGTTACAAGCAGAGGTGACCAAACTCGCTAGAACTAAATAATGTTTATCATTAACATTACATAGACTATTTAATTTATTAATGTATACATTAAATTTATTGATTTTCAACTTAAACACTCATTTTGAATAAACGTACAAACTCAAATGATTTGGAAGAGTAATAAAATAAAAATTGCCAGCTATAGCACCAACATTTGTCCGTGGGTGGTTACCATGCCTGGTATTTCCTCAGTCACACATCTCTTCAATACTGTCTTTCCAGCGGCTTTCCACTACTTGTAGACTGATTTTGTACTTTACATCACAGTTGCTCTTTACTTGCTTGTATAACCTCCACATATTGTCTTTGTTTCTTTCCACCAGTGCACGTACTCTAACTAAAATACGCTCATTTGTTCACAGTCTGGAGATGCTGGCAGCAAGCAAATGTCATACCTAACTCTCAGTTTACCTCCTCAGTGTGCACTTTGGAAAAAAATAACGTCTTTTTTCTTTATAGCTCTATGTCTAATCAATTGATTGCAACTGATGAGTTCATGACTCCAATTCATGTTGAATCCAGAGTTATTTTATACCAAATGAGTTCTAACAATTCACAGCAAGGGACTGCTCATTGTATTCCCACATTGAAGGCAACCCGATTTACCCAGACACTAACTACTCTGCCACTTGGTATACTTCTTGTCCTAGAAAACAGCAAATATTACAATGATTCTCTTTTTTAGACAAAAGACAATCTCTGAACTAATATTAACGTAGTATATTTGCAGTATAGTGGTATACTATGCTACGTATACCAGTATAGTATAGCAATACCATTAATCTTGTATTATGAGAATTAGGTTCATGTAACATTTGTAATACATGACCTATTCTGATACAATATGACAATATCCCATGAAACGCATTATTTGCAATATTAAGCTATCGAATATACTGCCAGTACTGCAGTACCTGGTGTTTTTCATGTAATTCATATACTTCAGTTGTTTTGGCCTTATCAAACCCATTAATTTAACAAAAGCTTTTTTTAAAGAACCACATATAGCTGCAGTAAACCACTGTGCTAATTTTCAAATGTTTTCTGTTTTGCAGTATCAAATGCTTTTGTGGTTGTTGCTAGAGGAAGTAGAAATATTAGCATTTGTTCCAAATTGAGAATTGCCTTAGTAATATTTTACTCCCTTTTTACCTGTTAAAATAAGGAACAGTACTACTGATTTGAGTTAAACCATATGTATATTGAGGTTTCATCCTCTGAGTCCTTTGGTTAGTCTAGACACCATTTATTTCTTATGGATGAGTACTGTTCAGAAAAGCTTTCACCAGTTATAATGCTTGCCTTACTGACAGTAACAAAACTATTGCCTTAATTCAGTATACCTGTAAGTCCTGAGAAGTCTAGGGTCATAAACAGGGTTGATCATACAAAGTTCTTCTTACTGGTTGTGTATGTATATGTTATACAGCTCCTGAATGCAAGTGAGAAATTTTAAAAGCGGCTTTAGAAAGCAAAACCTGGCATCAAAAGAGTAATAAGCAAGTTTATTAGTACACTTTGGCTCCACCACTGAAGATGTAGTGTGAGGCTAATAAAGCTCAGTTACCTGGAAGAGAAGCTGAAGCTCATTTATTCTTTATTACAAATTAAGAATTCCAGTTAAGTATTCTTCCAGTTTAGGTAGCCGAAATGCTGAGCTGCAAGCACCCTTCTGGGGGTCTAGAGAAGGGGAATAGTGGCTCCAAAGAAACCTTTGAAAATATCTTGTGGAGTATGTTAGCTAAGGCTGCAAAGAGAAACCCAGTGATTCCTTTTCTGAAGGAACTGTAGGGACTAGGCAATGTATTTAGCAACGTGTATATATACTGCTGCTTCTTTTTTACTGCACCAAGTGCATGTCACCGTGGATTTTTCTCTGTATTAATATGTAAAAATTTATTTCACAGTTATTGGTGACTATAGCAACTACATTAAGCTTTATAGCTATATTACATTGATATAATAACTATTTTTTAATCTACACTGCAGACTGGCTTTCCAGGACCCCCTGGCCCCAGTGGCCCCCCTGGCCCACCTGGTCATGCAGGTCCCCCTGTAAGTAAAATTAATCTTTTCATATTCATCTCATATTCTTTTATATGAGCTTATCCTTTTCTCTGTCATAAATATTTGGTACATTTTCAACCAATAAATCTAGATACTATGCTGAAGAATTTTATGGCTAAATGTCATCTTCTATTAATTGGGTTGTACCATCTATGCAGCACCAAGACTCAATGGCTGAGCGCGATATACTGTGCTTGCATTAAGTCCATGTGTACCCCTGAGCTTTCTGCAATTCTGTGCGGTGTCAGCTAAGGTTGTCTTAAGACATGCCACTGCCTATCATCCTCTCTTAACATTCCCAAATATTTATTCATACAAAAATTTGACAGGAGATAAAGGAAAGTGGGAATCCTAATACACATACAGTGGACACTGAGTTTTTTGATGTACGTCTCATTTTAGAGGAGTAGTTTTAATTCTGTTTTCATGTAGGCATGTGCTGCTTTGTTCTGCTAATTTCACCTTTGGTCATTTGGTGACAGTTTTGACTACTGTTTCCTCATGATTATGAGATTATTATAAAATATGGTAGCACCATGGAATGATGCATGTAACTGTTCACATCTTAATTGGTTTTTTGCTGCATTGTAGGGCTCTGCTGGATACCAAGGTTCCCCTGGAGAACCAGGACAACCTGGCCCTCCTGTACGTATACATTACTTATCACTATGTAAAGGTGTGATCTTATAAGCGTGAATCTGTGTCATCACTGGAGTGGATGGAAATTTTATAGTTCTTCCTGTCTGTTTACTGTCATGTATGTCAAATGTACAAGTATTTTATGGCACCTAATGCATTTTTAATTTGAAAGAGACAGTATTTTTTATTATTATAGTTAATATTAATTATTTTTCTGCAGGGACCTCCAGGCCCTGTTGGAATGATAGGCCCAGTTGGTCCACCAGGAAAAGATGTAAGTTCACTATTATTCATCCAGTGATTAATAAATGGGAAGAAAGAAATTTCATTAAATAGCAAGACAGCAGAGCACATTGATACCGTTGCATTTGACATTTTTAACATCTCCTTATTTCTCAATTTGACAATGTGACTGTAAGAAACTAGATTTAGCTTACATTAGGTATAACTGTCCATCCAAAAACAGTTTCAATTTTAGTGGGCAATTTGATTGACACAATTTTTTTTAAAAAAGAAAACCTAAGCATGAAGTATGTTATTTTGACCTTGTGTAAAATAAATTAGCAGTTATAAAGCTAAGCAGACAGTAGTGCTGGTTGTCTGCTCCCTTCAAAACTTGCTTTGAGAGTTAAGGCTGTTAAAACCATCTTTTGTGCAACAGATGGGAGTCCTGAATAGGTATAGTACAATGTGAGACAAGCAGCTAAATTTTTTGTCCATTTTGAGTCTTGACCATGAAAAATAAGTTTTCCATGATCATCTGTTCCTAAAAGTTGTCTTGAAATAAATTACATGTTAACCAAAATCTTGTGAAAATTTGATTCTATAAATTCTGACAACTGTTTTTCAGAAGGCAGTCATATAGTGAACCATCACCCTGCTATAATTTTCCTTACAGTCTTTGGTGGAAATTTCACCTGCTTATTCAAACTTGCCTTGATCTACTAGGACCAGTTCTTTGCCAGTAACTGAAGCAATAGCAAAGCAGTCAAAAGAATTTACTTTCTTTCAATAGGGAGAACCAGGAAGACCAGGCAGAAATGGAGACCGTGGAATCCCTGGATTACCGGTATGGAAAAGCCCCCGATAACAATGGTTTCCCGTTTTAAGTTAGTCAAGTGAACATGACACACAATGAACATTGGCTTGTGCCCTTCATACAATAAGTATGGGATTTATTCATCTTTCTATATTTGTGTGTTTAGGGTCACAAGGGACACCCTGGAATGCCTGGGATGCCTGGGATGAAAGGTCAACGAGTAAGTACTGAGTATATCGAGTATAGCTGAGTCTGTTACTCTACTTGGATTATGGTGTTGCACTGTTGTGCTCTTTCAGTCATCAATTCCCAGCTAAAGAGACTGAATCATAGAATTAAAGGCCAATTTCTGGATCATATAATCTGACCTTCTGTAACAAAGACTGTTAAATTTTATCTAGTTACCTCAATTGTAGAGCTCCATCCTGAACGCTGGGCTGAAGCATGCTTTCCAGAAAAGCAGCCACTCTTAACTAATGGCCATGAAGAAATGGAGGATTCAGAATTTTCTTTCAAAAAGTGTTCAAACAGCTGATAGCACTCATTATTAAAAATATACCCTTTTATTTGAATTTGTCTTGAAGCTTAATATTTTATCAAGAGGAATCAAATTTTCCAGACACAAGAGGAATACTATTCATAGATATGGTTTTCCATTCCCACAGGGGTTTGATGGAAAAGATGGTGCCAGAGGTGACAGCGGTGCTCCTGGTCCAAAGGTAAAAAACTATAGTGTCATTTTTGTAATAGGTGGAGTAATATCCTCCATCATTTGTTATACAGCTATGCTTTGCATATTATGCAATTATAAAAATCCATTAAACTTTAAAGAAACTCATTGAATATCTCCATGAAAAGAATGACTATCATTCCAAAGGACTTAGACTTTCGGAACCACATCATGTCTTGATTTTCCAGCTGTAATAAAGATGAGATTCCAAATGAAAGGACATGTGTGGATCATCTGGCTTTATTGCATAATATTAAAGGACCGAGTCTTCCTCTTTTTTTTTTTTCTGTTTAAATATTTTTTTCTGGCACTTGTTTAGACTTCTCAGACCTCACAGACCTCAGTTCATGCTGAGAACACTCAGCACCACGCAGACAGGGACAATGGATTGGGCTGCCTTGTTTCTATGTCTCTTCCCTTTGAATAAACCAAAAACATTCTCACCAAAGTTCATTCCGTCATTGGTGTTTTCTTTCCATAACAGGGTGAAACTGGTCTTCCTGGAGCAAATGGATCACCGGGCCAACCGGTAAATATGTGTATCCTGTAGTATTTAAATGGAAGTGCCAATGGTACTTCCTGGTTAACTGAGTTACTCACCTTTCTTTTAACTTTAATTACCCCACCACATGCATTGAACAGTACTGAGATATGCAAATAAGAGCAATGTCTCTGCTCGGTCATATTATTTTGGAAGCCATTTAACAGACTCATCTTCTTATGTTTTCTAGGGACCAAGAGGTCCAGCTGGCGAAAGAGGAAGACCTGGGAATCCTGGTGGCCCTGTAAGTAATTGCAGCCGTTGTTCTTACCCTGAAGCAGCACGTATTTTGTTTCAGTATATTGAGAATTCCCTACTTCGTAGATTTACCTTAAAACTGTTGTAATGCAGAGGATTAGAAAACTACATATCATCTGTAAAATCATACATGAAAACTTTTCTGTCCGCAATTAAAGAGGTAACGCTTCTAACTCACAACGTGTTCACCATCTTATTCTCTGTTTCCTTTTTTTAAACGAATACATTACACCTTCAAGGAGAGTTCAGTGTTTCAGCATAAGCTCAGGTTCAGCCAAGAGGAACAGGGAGGAGGAGTGGAAGAAAAGGGCAGCAGCTGAAGGCAGAGAGGAGAATGCAATCTCAGAAGTAACTTGAAGGAAAAAGATAAAATTAGTCTCTGACTGAGATTAGGGGTGCGTTCTTTGCTCTGAAGGAAGTCTTAGTTCATAGAGCCCACCACGATCAACAAAGCACAGCTACAGTATAATAACCAGCAACTTGTTCATACAAACACTATATAACCTGAGCAGCAGACCTGGTCTAACATGTCTACAAGACAGGCAACAGGACAGGCAATCACACCACTGTTTCTTAGGTTTTTGGAATGAAATTTTATTCTTTTATGTGAATTAGAATTAACTATTACTTTGAAATATACATCTATTGCCATATTATTTATTTAACCTTAAGAACTGTCCACAGAGATGAGGGTTTGTAACTGTTATTTCATTAAGAAATGTAGTAAGAATACAGTATTGTATTGCATCTTGCTGTTTCATCATTACAGTACAAGTCATGTAAAGTGTTGGATATTCCTTCACAAAATATTTAGATAATTCTTGTTTTAGAATTTCATAGTTGAGGAATCCTTGTGTCTTGGCCAGCTAAGTGGGAATGTATAGACACAAAAAGATGGTCTGTGAGTCACGGGCATTAAAGCGTGTGGGTTCTATGTCCAGGGTAGTTCTCTGTACCCAACACCTCTCTTCTTTCTGTAGGGTGCCCATGGCAAAGATGGATCTCCGGGAGCTGCAGGCCCACCTGTAAGATGAATTACCAATGTTTGACTTTAAGTATTTGTGCTGATCAAGTCTAGTTATTTTTAGCTGATGTTTTGCAGCGCCAGTAAACCTGAGACTGGGGGTGCACTGGTTTAAGAATGAGCATTTTATTTCATTATATTTCATAACTGTTGGTTAAGATACTTGAAGCATACAGTGCAATAGGAGAGCTTTAACACTGTAAATCAGAAAATGCATAAATCCAAAACCAGATTATTCTCAGAGAACAGATAGACAAATAGAATTGCTGTTCTCTATGCAGATCAAATTTTGAATGGTCTTATCAAAAACATTATTTACCTGTCTGAGGTGGGCAAAAATTTTTCTTTTCTATCTGCCTGGAAACCTGAGCATGTCCACTTGTATGCGTAACAGCTATATTAGCGCTTTTTTTCTCCTACACGTTTTTTATAATTAGAACAAATTTTGAGCATTTTTATGGCTTAATCTCTTTAATGTTAGCTTTCATGTTTTTAAATGTACAACACAGAAATTTAGCTGACCAAGTCAGAATAACTAAGATGTAGGTGTGATATTTTAGGACTAGCCAAACTTCATCTTCTACAGCATGATTTATATTTGCTATTTTGCCAGGTGTTTCCTTACTCAGAGAAAAATCTCATAATCAGACATTTTTTTAACTTAACAGTAATTCCGTATGGCTTTTACCTTTTGCATTAACAGTATTTCTTTCACTTTTAAGGGTCCTCCAGGTCCCCCTGGAACTGCAGGATTTCCAGGCTCTCCAGGTTTTAAGGTATTCAGCTAAAGATACATACTAATATAGGATTTGATCCTTTCTCTAGTTAGCCATCTTTATTTTATGACTCCTCCTTCTTCTGGCTGCTATTACACTGTTTGCAAGCCTAGAACTGATCTGTTTTCATATGCAGCACGAGACAAACCCTATGCTCATCATCTTCATGAATACCCACCCCAAAAAACCACGAAGTGGTAGACCCAATGCTTTATGTTGCATTGTGGGAGGGGCTCAAGTGAACTTCCCCAAGTAGAGGAGCTGTGCAACATGTGCTGGCTGGAATGCATGGGTACGCGGTGCCTCAGCACCGGGGTCACCGTGCTGATTTGGCTCTTGCACTCAGGTGATGATGATGGTAAACTTCTTCCCAAATCATGCAAAGATGCCACAGTAGAGGAGTAAGCCATGAAGCTAAAACTGATTGCCCTGGAGACAAGACTAAAGTCCATTCATTTTCTCCTTTTACTGTTTTTCCGTAGGGTGAAACTGGTCCTCCTGGTCCTGCTGGTTCTAGTGGTAGTCCTGGAGAGAGAGGAGAACCTGGTCCTCAGGGTCATGCTGGGCCACCCGGGCCTCAGGTATGTAAATACCACATGGGAAATGAGAAGTGTTGTGCCACTTGCTCTTCACAAATCTCTACATGTCCTTTGGTTTAGTCCTAGGTTAGCAGCATCGGTTATTTACATATTTATTTTTTCAGGGCCCTCCTGGAAGAGCTGGAAGCCCTGGCAGCAAAGGTGAAATGGTGGGTACTTTTCGTATCACTGTCTTTTGCAGCACTGTTTTGGTGAGGGTTGCTGTTTGGACTGGGCAGATTCCAAAAATCTCATGCTCTCTTCATCCCTGTCTGCTGTTCACTCTCTACAGGGACCTTCTGGTATTCCTGGTGCTCCTGGTCTACCAGGAGGCCGTGGTCTTCCTGGTCCTCCAGGTACAAGTGGAAACCCTGGAGCAAAAGGCACTCCGGTGAGTTACTAATATTCATTACTCTGGTTGTACAAACAAATATGGTGGAAGTAGTTCTGATACCATTGGAAAAAAACCATTGGATTTGTCCTATTCACTTGAGATGGTCTAATAAATTATTTTATAATAACAATAGGCAATTATTTTTATAAATATACAATATATTTATCTTTCACACATTTATAGATTGCTATATATAAACATTATACGTAAATAAGATAATAATATTTATTTGCTTTCCTAAATTATCTATCAATTCTGAAACACACAGCAGAAAAATGCTAGTCTAAAATGGTTACGTTAAACAAAATCTGTTGTTTTAAAATCCTAATTTAATCTGTTTAAATTCCCACGGGCTGAGTTCACAGTCGACTACACCTTGTGAGTTGTACCTACTCTTACACTGTCATTTACCCCAGCAGGCTCTTTCCTGACAGCCTTACATCACACGTTGTTCTTTGTCAGAGAAAACATTCAAGGATGTCAAGCAAAAGTCTCGATGTTTGAAATAGCTCAGAAACAGACATAAAATTTTACTCAGTGGTGTTTAAGGTTGTATCACTTCTTGCCTTTAAGGAGCCCCATGCATTCCACATCCAGGTTCAACTAGTGCATGCTTATTCCTTTGCAGAATGGAAAATAATAAAAATGAATCAATAATTTGAAAGGTGTCATGTCTACTTCTTAGTATTTTAGTGCATCTCATAGCTCTAGAATAATACCCTGTTGCAATCCATAATTTTAGTGGCATTTTCTCCTATTTAGGGAGAACCTGGTAAGAATGGTGCAAAAGGAGATCCAGGTCCAAAAGGCGAGCGTGTAAGTGATTTTAAAATGCTTTCAGAGACTTCTTCCAAGGAAGTCTGAACCCTGAATCATTCCGCATACAAAAACCCAGAGGTTTTTTTTGGAGACTTCTGACTACACTGGTGGGCTTTTTTTTGTTGTCGTTGCCAGGGTGAAAACGGCACCCCAGGTGCTCCTGGGCCTCCTGGTGAGGAAGGCAAAAGAGGTGCAAATGGTGAACCCGGCCAGAATGGCGTACCTGGTACACCTGGAGAAAGGGTAAGCTGCTGTAGACAACCATGCACACGAGGTACATTCTGAGTTAACACACAGACAGTAAAATCTGGTGTTCAAAATACTTTGAGGAGAAATTTGGCTCCATATCTGTTCTCAGCAATTTCCAGATGTGAAACTGGGTTAAGAAACTCAGGAGAATTCTTATCTAGTTCCTCATTTGAATTGCAGCACTTGAATCTATATCAGTTTGAAATAAATTAATTTATTTCTCTTTTTTTATATTGAAGAAGCAGTGATCTTGGAAGTTGTATCAAAAGATTTGTGCTGAAAAGCAACCATAAACTGTAAGAACTACACAGGGGAACAAAAACAAAAAAACAACCACCAAACTAAATTTCAAAATTACTTCTCATTTAACAAAAATGAACAATCACAAAATTTCAGCTCTGGAAAGTGAAACTAATGCAAATTCTTCTATATTCAGGATATGTCTTTATGTCAAATGTCAATAATGTCAATAACAACAATATTGTCTGGATGTCTTCTCTGTTATAATATCTTTATTGCCCACAGGTTTTTTTGGCTTGTAGATTCCATAACTTTCCAAAGAGCATTCTCACAAAGGAATTCCTGAATTAATTTATTCAACTAAATAAATAGCAACACCCTTACAAATTAGAGTTCTGTTCCCATCTGAACCAAAAGAAATTGTGTTGATCTATTTGTAACTCCTAATTTAATCATTGATTGCAGTATTTTCTGAAGCTCTGAGGAAACCAAAGATGCACAGTGAACAAATTAATCATATTAAATACATAAATGGGGTTGCAAATTGCATTTTATACTTCAAATTTCTTTAAGCGATGAAGATAGTAGTAAATATAAATCCTAAAACAATACAATAGAGCTCTTTGCAGTATTGAATTAGAAGAAAATAATTGTTCAAGACTGAATGTGTTGTTTTATTTTTGATACACATTTAGAAAACTCATTAATAAAGTAGCTAATCTAGGGCCGGTTAAAAATAATGGCAGATGGACTATGATTTCAACAGGACGGATATATCCAAAGACAAAATAATTCTGTAGACTTTCCAGCTACCATGAAATGTTGTTTCCATCTATTTCTTTCATTAATTTTTGTAATAATGTCTTATCATAAATAGTTTAGTAAAAAAAACAATTGCCATTACCTAAATCATATTGCCTATGATCTGTATTTTGTTCTTGTATTTGGCAGGGCTCACCTGGTTTCCGTGGCTTACCCGGTAGCAATGGACTTCCAGGTGAAAAGGTATGTCTTCCACTAAAAAAACCCCAAACTTCTGGAGAATCCATGTGAATTTGAATGGACAATGTCAGATTCAATATGATGCTGATTTCCTTACTGTGAATTTCAACATGTCTCTTTTAGGGTCCTGCAGGTGAACGTGGTAGCCCAGGTCCTCCTGGCCCCAGTGGACCCGCAGGGGAGCGCGGACAAGATGGAGGCCCAGGTCTTCCCGGAATGAGAGTAAGACAGGACATCTCCAAGAAAAGGAGATAAACTCTATCAGAGATGCCTCATCTGATCTGATACAACAGAGGAGTCCAATTAGAAAAATTTACATTTTAGCAAATTTTATAATTTATTATAAAATGCAGTAGGTTTATTATATTTAATAGGTATTTGGGTTACTGTATTTAAATATATTTATATTTAAATTATTATCTAAATAGGCTTACATTTAACATTTCAATAATTAAATTATATATCAATTTAAATATTTCAATATACTTAAGTATTTAACTTATTGTTTATTTGCAATTAAAGCAAATAAGCTCTTGGTCAGATTTTCATAGTACATATCAAGAAGATTTTCAGAGATAACCTATTGTGTAATACGTACAAAATGTAACAACATTCTGTGAGCTATATTAAGAAATAGCACTTGCTGACAAGAAATACATTGAAATTCAAAAGTCAGCCTGACTGCAGGCTTCTGGGAGCTAAACAAGATTTTATTGGAAATGAAAATAAATTATTTAAAATATAATAAAAATAATATTTAAAAATATAAAACAAGTTAACTAAAATATGTTATAAATTGTGTTGCCTTTAAGCAGAGGTACATAGTCAAAATTGTTTCATTCCTTGATTTTTACCATCTGAAATAAGTTTTCTTCGCAAAAAATGAAAGAATACAATGTTTGTGCACATTGATTAATGTCTGATGCCTTGGTTACATACGACTCTCAGAGAAAGCGATAAACTCCTAACAAAAGAATTTGTTAGCTTTCTCCAATTTTTCCCCTTAATGGGATAGGGGAAAATGGGAGGAGTTTTAATCTTTATTAAAGAGGCTAAAATCAAGCAAGTAATTGAAGATGTATTTCTATATATTTATGTATTGTAACTTAATATTACACATTTTAAACTGAAGAATAACACTTTTTTTCTTCAATTGAAGGGTTTGCCCGGAATTCCAGGAAGCCCTGGAAGCGATGGGAAACCTGGCCCTCCAGTATGTACATTGTGCAAATATTTTATACCTGTCCTCCTACTGACCTTATCCTCATCCCACAGTATTTACATGACAGGTTGTTATCACAGTCTGAATAATTGTCTCTTTTTTTGTTTGTTTTAATTACCAGAGCACTTTAGTTGTTGTCTTATTGTAATAACATCCTGTAAATCTTGTCATTTAATACTATTTAAAATACAGAGTATACAGAAGCTTAGTTGAAATACAAAACACACAGTAATTTTGAACGACAATGTCTCTAGCCTGATCTCACCTCATACGCTATTTAATGAGTCATGGATATTCATTTATTTCACCTAACAGATGCCATGTCTTCATTTCTTTTTTGCTTATCCCAGGGTAACCAGGGTGAATCTGGCCGTTCTGGTCCACCTGGCCCCCCAGGCCCACGTGGTCAGCCGGGTGTAATGGGTTTCCCTGGTCCTAAGGGCAATGAGGTGAGTAGGATTTCTGTACTTCTCCTGTGCTTATGCTTGATCAGTCAACTGTGAAGTTGCTCCACAGTGGGGCTATCTGGTGCTGCAGCTTTAAGTTACTGTATGCTGACCAGAACAGGTATTCTAAATGTGATCTTTCTCTTCTGTAAGGGTGCACCAGGTAAGAATGGAGAAAGAGGCCCTGGTGGACCGCCTGGAACACCTGTAAGTTTCATTAACATTTTGTTTAATTACATAATAATTTATTAATGACATAATATTAATTCATAATAATTTTGTGACTCTTATAAAAATTATATCAACCCATAACCATAGCCTAATTTTGTCTTTGTATAGGGTCCTGCTGGGAAGAATGGTGATGTTGGCCTTCCAGGTCCTCCTGGACCTACTGTAAGTATGGTAGTCCCACAGGAGGCAATTACCAGTTATTAACAAGGTGGTCTGGCATCTACAGATAGAGACTGTGAATTTATGGGAAGGAAAATATTTTTAATGTTATAAAGAAATCTCCTTTTATGAAGACAAATAAAAGAGCTCTTCTTTGCCATTATTTTAATAAATTAAAACTTTGTTAGGAGAAACCTGAGTCAGGTATACCTGGTGTAAGTTGAAGTGAAAAGTCAATTTAGAGTGCTTGGGGATCTACCAGCTTTTCGAAGTGAAGCATATTATTGCTCCCTTTAATGTTTATCAGAGCTAGCATTTCAGACTAGTATCAAGTATAAATGTATCTGCTCAATTACATCTCATGGTTGGAATGAAAAGAGGAAATACCAGAACACCAAGATACATTAGCCTTTGGGATTGTGCAACATGGTCATCAGATCATGATAAGGAGGCATCTCTTAAACATGGTGCGAAGGTGTTTATATTTTGAAATGTTCTCAGACAATTTCTTTTTTTTTTTTTTTTCCTGTTTTGTATGATTCTAGGGCGCTTCTGGTGAGAGAGGAGAACCAGGACCATCAGGTCCACCTGGCCTCCAGGTGCTGTATGTTTATTGTTTATTATTATAGACTAAGACACACATACACACACTCCCGAAAAAGAAACAAAAAGGAGGCATCTAAACATTTTCATTAGGGTGCACATCATCATATTTTGAAGTAAGACAGATCAACCCTTTGACAAAAGTTATTGCTTAGTATTTCATAATTGCAAAACAGATGGCTAGCTCCATAGATTATGTCACATAAAACCTCTAGCTATCAGATTAGCACCTCCTACTTTGTAAAGGATCAGAATGACTTGAGTATACATCTTTGTGTCAAAAAGATTTGCTAGGTAGGAAAATGCATAATTTATCAATGTAACAGAGGTGATAATACTGTTCCTTCATACAGGGATTGCCTGGTGGACCAGGGCCAACTGGAGAAAATGGAAAGCCTGGAGAACCAGTAAGTAGTAGTTCCTTTTTTTAAAAAAACAATGAAAAATACATGAAAAGCTCTTCCTAGACTACATTTCCAAATTCGGATAGCTATCAGCACTCTGCAGAGCAGAGAAGTCTGCTTTAAGGGATAACAGGCGAGACAAACAGGGTGCCAGCCACAATGCAAATTTACTAAGTAAAGTGCATGGATAACTTGCGTTTATTTTCTCATAAACAGGGGCCAAAAGGTGATATTGGAGGACCTGGATTCCCAGGCCCTAAGGTAAATCATACAGCAATGGTTCTAGAATTACATTACGGAATTAACGAACTATAAGCCTGACAGCAAAGAGTAACACATTTCTTTGCCACAGGGTGAAAATGGTATCCCAGGTGAACGTGGTGCACAGGGTCCTCCAGGACCTCCTGGTACAAGAGGTGGGCCAGGTCCTGCTGGCTCAGAAGGTGCCAAGGTACCCACAGACTTGCTTGCTTCCTGATGTTATGTGCATCAGGTTCATATTCTTTTTTTAATCTTTTCTAATTATTTTTTATTACTCTTTAGGGTCCTCCTGGACCCCCTGGTCCCCCTGGAGGCACAGGGCTGCCTGGCTTACAGGGAATGCCAGGAGAAAGGGGAGCTTCTGGAAGTCCTGGACCAAAAGGGGATAAGGTAACACACCCATACGCGCGCACACACACACACGCACACACACACATGTTCTGTCAATTTTATGCTAACTCAGTGTTAGTTTCCCACAAGGCACTGGCTTTGATCACATCTTCACCTTTGGCCTGATTTCAGAGGTACTGCCCGTGTAGCAGTAGTATTGATTTAGCAGTATGATATGCATCCTATATGTTAAAAAATATACGATTTTTCACCTTGTTTAATATGTGCAAGATATTTTGCTGTGTTAGATCTCATGGGAGAGGGGTACGTCAAAATAGTTCTAATTAAGCTAATAAACAATGAGAATAGTTCATACCATGGGCAAACAGTTTGGCATAGACTCCATTTTGAATCAATTTGGGTTTTCTTTCCACCAAACTCGTCAGTATTTGATGCTGAATACTGGGCAGAACATCATCCCCAATTTTAGATTTGTATGATCACAATAAGAAAACCTGGTTGTTGAGATACCCTTAGTATGAGAACCTCTTCTCAGTAAGGTTTTAATTCTTCTCTTTTTTTCGCCCCTTATGCTCGTCTTACACTTGTTTTTTGCTTATGCTTTTTATGTCTTATGCTTGCTAGGGAGAACCTGGTGGCAAAGGTGCTGATGGCATTCCTGGTGCAAGAGGAGAGAGAGTGAGTAGTCTTTAAACATCTAACAGTTTATCAATTCGCTTCACATAGTCTAGACTTAGAATATGAGTAAATTTACAGTGAATAAATACTGTCTAGGAGAGGTAAACTAGTAATCCCATTTTATTTCATTCCGGCACTGCAAATCTGGTTTTGTAAACGAAATTAGACTTAATACTAGTTTTTGTGATTACAGCTGCTTTTCTGCTTACAGCAAAAATGAATTCTTTGCAAGCAGGTGATTACAATTAATTGGGACAATGTTTTGGAGGGAAAGCACCAATATAAAAGTAGAAAAAATGTTACTAGCTTCCTAAATCTAGCTGACTGATGAGGAAAATACTGGTTGTAGTGAAGCACAAAAAGACATCATGATAGTAAGTATTCTCATACAGAGTACTTCTACAGGTTACTATATGTGATATATTTATACATCTGTATAGCATATACACATACATTGTGGTTTAACCCCAGCCCGCAGCTACGACCACGCAGCTGCTCACTCAGTCCCCCCACCCCAGTAGGGCAGGGAGAAGAGAGAGAAAAGGAGAGGAAAGGAAAAGAACTCATGGGTTGAGATAAAGACAGTTTAAAAGAACAGTAACAGAAGAGGAAAATAACAATATTTTGTGTGGTTTTTACTGTCATTATTATTAAAGTAGTACAACATAAGTCACTCTCAACACCCAATGATTGGTTGCCCAGCCCATCCTGCCCAGTGGTCGCAGATTCCTGCCCCCCAGACAGCCCCCATTTATATACTGAGCATGACATCTATGGTATGGAATATTCCTTTGGCCAGCTTGTCCTATCTATGCTCCCTCTCAGCTTCTACGGGAAACTGAAAAAGTCCTTGACTAATGTAAACATTACTTAAAAACAACTAAAACAATATGTGTTATCAGCATTATTTTAATACTAAATCCAAAACACAGCAGCTAGAAGAAAGAAAATTAACTCTATCCCAGCTGAAACCAGTAGAACATAAAATAGAAACTTGAAATATATACATATATCTAATGAGGATATGCAAGCATATATACATCAAAAAATGCAGTGTGTGTGAGTTGGAGGAAATGTAAAACATTAATTTCAAACCTTCAGGTATGCATTAAATTCTCAAGAAAGAAAAAAAAAGCAGGAAGCTAGTCAAGAGATACTGAACATATACTGAAGAAATATGGACTGATTATCTATATGTAAATTTAGGGCAATGGATAACTTATATTGTCTACCATTGAAGGAGGCCTGTTAAATTTGGGTGACTTTGGATTAGGTTTAGATGGTGGGGAAATAGAAGAAGAAGATAAATTCTTTGGAGATCTCTCACATTGCAAAATGGTGTGATCTCGGAGTGTCACTCCAAAGTGTAGTGTGCAACAACATGCTGGCATTGTAGACTTACTTCCTTTTAAATATCTTTAGCAATCTGTTTACACTAAAAAATAAATGCTATTGATCAAAATAGAGGAATTAACATTGTCATATTTTGATACAAAGTGTATTGTTTTCTAATTTCTTAGGGTAATGTAGGTCCCATTGGTCCTCCTGGTCCTGCCGGCCCACCTGGAGATAAGGTAGTGATCCTCCGTAGTGATGTTTGATACTGTAAACAGTCACACTAGTGGCTGTCTCATGGGAAGAAGAAAAACACCTAGTAATAATTCTTGTTCCTTACAGGGAGAGACTGGTCCAGCAGGTGCCCCAGGTCCAATGGGTTCCCGTGGTGGCCCTGTAAGTGACTTTTCTTCCAGTATAACTTTACCCTGCTTTGTCTAGCCTAGAATAGACATTGTGTTGCACCTACCTGATCAGGAACCCCTGTCGCTTGAGTTCAAAATAAACTGAGCACATCTGGCTCCTGTTGACTCTTGGGATTTTCAGGTGATAAGAACTTCAGAAAATCAGTGCTTTTAACAATGTAAACGGGTTGGAGGGCTGCAGTGACAGGTCAGGGCAAGAGTGAGCAATAGTTGTTTCCATCTTGTCTTACAGTTAAGCAAATTTTTAGAATTACTCCTACATTTATATTTTTAGATTGATAAAACATCATATTTGGATCCCAGTTGGATCTGGGGAACACCATGGATTGTACTTGGGGTTTATACAGGTGTAACTGAGATCAGTTTGTCACACCTCAGATAATTATCAGATAATTCCTGAACAGTTGTTTTTAGAGCTCAGGAGCAACTGTTGTTTTGGGTTTGTTTTTTTTCTTCCAAAGGCTGATAAGACAAAGAAACTTCAGTGGTATTCATGGGAGTGTTTTCTAACTTGTAAAGTGAAGCCTATCATTCCAATGTCTACCATTGCTGACATGTTGTTTTCTACAGGGTGAACGAGGAGAACAGGGTCTTCCTGGACCTGCTGGCTTCCCTGGAGCTCCAGTAAGTATAAATACTTAAAAGCAATTGAATGTGATTATTAGTTTTAAGTTTCATCCCTATCTCAGAAAAGCTTGCTGTAATTCCATTAATATAAATACCTGCTACATACATTTGATTTATTTGCTACTCTTTCTGTACTCAAGTCACACGTAGAGTAACTTCCTATACTGGTAGACCAATAGAGTTCAGCTGCATTCACATTTAATTTAATGTTTAAATTCCCTGCAGAAGAGTATCTGGATAGGGTTCCTCATCACATTGATATCATCTGCATTTTTTGAGTCATAATATAACAATATAATTTTTCTACAGGGCCAAAATGGGGAACCTGGTGGGAAAGGAGAAAGAGGCCCACCTGGTCTAAGAGGAGAGGCTGGACCCCCTGGAGCTGCAGGTCCACAAGGTGGTCCTGGTGCACCGGTAAGTTTTTGCTGTTACTTTTTGCTAAAAAGAGAGTTTTCTTCAGTTATCCCTCAGCCTCAAGGTGGCTGGGCCAAGTACAAGCATTTGAACTGCCTTAAACTTAATGACACTTCCTATAATTTAAATCTATTTATCAAATAATTTTCTTTATCTCTTTTCTTCCACGTAGGGTCCACCTGGTCCCCAAGGAACAAAAGGAGAACGTGGATCTCCCGGAGGTCCTGTGAGTAGCTCTTCGACTTAGTCACTGATAAACGACTCTATCTATTACAACAAACATGATGTAAATGAAAAACAAGACCTTCAGTGACCTTGTTCCAGAAGGAGTAATTAAAGTTGAACTGTTTAGTGATCTGGATTACATTGATTTTAATATAAGTAAGGTGCCAAAATAGCTTTTGGCACAATGACCCAAAGCTATAAAAGGACTTATCTCAGTTATTAGATTTACATGCTGTTTTTGCCAAGTTTCTCAGAGCCCATTAGCTCACCCTTGATGAACATATGGGACCTTCCCTTAAAAAACAAATAAATTGATAAATAAATAAATTTGTTAACTACTTCTTCAGTTCCAGCACATTTAATTCAGGTTTTAAGCAAAACAGTTAAATATAATTCAAATTCAGCTGTTGTATAAAAATCAATTTGTTCACGTTTTTCCAGTCTTCAGAAAATGACAACTAAAACTATTTATCTCTTACAGGGTGCTGCTGGTTTCCCTGGTGCTCGTGGTCTACCTGGTCCCCCTGGTAACAATGTAAGTTGTCTTATTGCCCTTTTCTTTTGTTCTTACCTTGTGCATATATTTGTACGTACATAAATATATTAAAATATATCAAGCTGTATGTACCTTGACATGAATATAACATAAGCAAAAGCATCCTGAATATGATGTCTGGACTTAGGGAAAAACTTTTGCAAAGGAGAGTTTACTCTCCTCTTATTTCAAAGGGAATAGCAATTCATTCACTTACTGTCCTGATACTCCTTCTTCTATTATGATTTGCTTTCCAAGGCCCATCAGAATTAGTGGAGTCCTCCTGCATCAGGTCCTTGAGTATTTCTGTCAGTGGCAGACATTCTGTCTTCTCTCTTGCTCTTTTATGATACAAGAAATATTCAATTCAGGATCTTGAATTGGCATGCATTTTCAAAACATTTTGTAGATCACTCTTGAGAATGTTTTTTAGTTGCCTGCAGAATGGAATGGCATAAGCTTTAATTATCTTGGGACAGAGAAGTTTGGAAAGATTTTTGTGGCAAGTTTTCTCTCATATGATATGGTCTATATCTGAAGTTTAATCTACAAGTCTGCAGTGTCCTATTATAAAAATGTATGCTGATACATTAGCTAATTCCATTATTGTATACATATCTGTGTGTGAAGAAAAGCTGTTTCATAACATCCTTGCATGTTCAATACGCATCTACTTTTGACTCGCATAGTAAAAATTAGATTCTGATTTTTGATCCTTGAATTTTCTTAATTTTTAAAGAAAGATTTAGCCATTTTAAAATCAAAATTGTAAGTTATGCTTTTGTATAGCAACTGAAATATAAAGTAAGAAAATTTTTATATTTGAATAAACAGATGTTTATTTTCTGTCTTATGGTTACAGACAGATTCAAATTAGAATGTTGCTGAATAAAAAAGAAAAAGTAGGATTTTATCTAAGGTACTATTAAATCAATGTATTTCTTTCTATTGTTTGGCTAAGCTAAGAGTTTTAATGAAAGACATTCCATTCTGCACATGTCCAAGACACCACCTTAAAGGTATCTGGCATGAGTTATTCAAGAAATCAGTGGGGTCTGCAACTATTTCAAATTTCTGTGCCAGAGCCTTGTGTAAGGAATGTGTATCCTGTGTTGGATGCATTAGAAACACTGGGCATCCAAACTGTGCACATGTTGTGTTATGGAAATTGTATGTCCAGACAGCAGGGAGAAAAAAAATCAGGTTTGAAAGTAGTAGGCGAAAGGATTCTCTTTATAAGAACAGATCAGATTTGAGTGCGTAGAGGTTGGATCCTAAATCCATCTTCAGGCAATGAATCAAGTCTGGTTGGCTTTCATGAGGAAAGATCAAGACCAGTAAGCGTGTGCTGCTGTTCCAGATAACACAGCTCACACTCTTCTCTTTAAAATTCCTTTTAGGGTAGTCCAGGTCCCCCTGGTAACGCAGGGCCTGCAGGCAAGGATGGGCCTCCTGGACCCCCTGGTAGTGCTGGTTCTCCTGGTGGTCCAGGACCTGCTGGAATAAGAGGTGAGCCCGGCTCACCAGGTGAAAAAGGACCACCAGGCGCACGAGGAGAAAGGGTAAGTATGCATCCAGCCAGGGACCACTGTACTAATTGACAGGGATTACGTTCGTCAAGAATAAGAAGCCACCTATTGAATGTTGAAGATTCTCAGTATTGACTGTTCTGACCTTTTCCTAAACAGGGTGCACCAGGAGAACCAGGACCTCAAGGCATCGTTGGTGGCCGGGGTAACACAGGTTTGCCAGGTCTGCGTGGCCCAAGCGGTCCACCTGGTATGGCAGGTGCCAAGGTGAGCATGCTTTCACTGCAGCAATAGCCTCAAAGCTAATGCAATGACTCTAATCCAGCTGTTAAAAATACCTTTATGTTACAAAAAGTAATATGTTGCATTTTTTAGTCCAGAGATTACAGAATTTACAGTCATTTTTGTTTACATTTATAAGATCAGCCTTTAAAATATCTGGTAACAAGCAGTTGTGGGATGTGAGGCTGTCTTTAATCTCTATTACCAAGAAGTATATAACCAGCTTCACCCAGGGCAATGGGCTGTAAACTTTCCTTGAGACAAGAATTGAGTCATAGTTTCACCTACCCCAAGTTGTTTATCTTTGCTTAAATCCAAATATGTTTCTTCCTTAAATATTATGACCCAAACAGGAAAATACTTCCACCTCCCTCCAGAAAAGGTCGTGTGATGCTTGTTTTGTATTTTATGGCTAATATTGTGATAGACCAGCCTTTTTTTTGTTAACTGCTTTGGTTATCATTTTGGGGCACATAAGACAAGACATACCCGTTTATTATTTCCTAGTTTGCAAAAAATTAAGGAATGTTCCTTGGATTCAATGGCCTTGCATGAATATTACTAGCAATGAAAAGAAACCAGTTTGGCCAAGTTTTTACCTTTCCTATTTTGAGTATTCGTGACCACCAAAGTTACACTGACCCTTCACTTTATTAGGTCTCCTTCATAATCACTGCATATTTAGCTAAAGATTTATAATAAGCTGGTGTTTCATAAGTACATTATCTTCAATGAAATCCTTTCCCTTTTTGTTCAGGGTGAAGATGGTAAACCAGGCACCAATGGTGTCCCAGGAGAACGTGGTGCTCCTGGTCCACAAGGTCCTATTGGACAAAGAGGCTTACCTGGAGAACCTGGCAGAGATGTGAGTGGATGTGTTAGATCTTCCTGCTAGCTTGTGAATTACAAACAGGAGACTTGGGGACTAAAGATGCTTTAAGGTTCACAAAGCCTCCCTCAAGTGCCTGATGCACAGGGGCCTGAGCAGATTACATCCTCATGTAAGGTGGTGTAGCCTGCTGTCTCTGCTATACCTTTTACTACCTGTAGACTATGTCTCTGTCTCACTTGAAACTGAAGAAGAGACTGCACTGCCTGTAAGCCTGCAAAATAATGCAGATCTGATAGATCTCCATCTCCAGAAACTCTTCCTTCTTGAAAACGTTCTCTTTCTTTGATGAGCATTGTTTAAGCGTACTGGAAAACAAGCTGCCTATTCGTCATCCAGCTTATGAACACACTGTACCACTCTTCTTTTTCCAGGGTAACCCTGGCTCAGATGGCTTGCCTGGACGTGATGGATCCCCAGGAGGCAAAGTAAGGAATCACCAATATTTTTAGATTGCCAAATAAATGTTATGTAGAGATGACAATATACGTAGCTAGTTCTGTGCTATGTAACTTGTTCCTCGAATCTCTTCTGCTCCACTGAATATACTCTTTACATTGTAGTTCTGTAAAACATTAAATTTTTTATCCTGTCAACTGTGACTACCTGCAGGGTGATCGTGGTGAAGGTGGCTCTCCTGGCCCCCCGGGACCTCCTGGTCACCCTGGACCTGCGGGTAACAATGGTGCACCTGGAAAAGCTGGTGAAAGAGGATTTCAGGTAAGGCCAAAGTAAATAGCTTAGCGCTTATTTACATACCTTGCCTATGCAAAGTCCATTGCAGGCTGTAATAAAGTGGAAGTTTGGAAGAGTCACACATTTGTTACTGTCATAGTTTCTTGGCATTGAGAACCTCTTTTGTAAGAATACCAAGAGGAAAGACATCACAGTTTACGTTCCTGATAACAGTACAGAAATTAAGCTCAAAATCCACGTAGTCCTTACGATGCCAAAAAGTACATCAGCCCACCAGGCCCTCCCTTAATTTCCATCCCATCTGGTGCTCATGCAGCACAAGTGATGTTATTTATTTAAACTAAGGGAGTACCTTTGGAAGCCTTCAAGTTATTTCTGAGAAGTGCTGACACCAGCACAGCTTGAGCACTGAGCACCTCACAAAATGAAGAAAAGGTCTAGTGCATGTGGTATGTATCAGTGCCTACAAGCAGCTGAGTAAGAATAACATTGGTAGAAAAGAGAACTGACCAAAATTCTTGCTTATCATATAGGGTGTGTAGAGCTTCCCCTTGTTTCCAAACAGCTGCTGGCTTTGAACGTACTGCTTATCTGGAGTTAAAAAGGCAGTCTAGTCAACTCCAAGTGACCTGTGCCATCTTATTCTCATTGTGTCACAGGGTCCACCTGGCCCTCCTGGCTCTGCTGGTCCTGCTGGTGCTCGAGGTCCTGCTGTAAGTCATATTTAAAGTATTTGTCATATTATATGTTCACTATTTCCTGTTATTTGAACATTTTTCTTATTTCTTTATGTATTCCTTTTATTGCAATTCTACTCCTAAAGGGTCCTCAAGGTCCTCGTGGTGATAAAGGTGAAACTGGTGAAAGAGGCAGTGCTGGCATAAAGGGTCATAGAGGATTTCCTGGTACCCCTGGTCTCCCTGGTCCTCCTGTGAGTATTTTGCATTGGATTGGGAATTATAGCTGTTCCGAGTCCTGTAGTTTGGGTCCTAGGTAACTAGGTAGCCTTAACTAATTTGCTGAGGAAAGAAAGAAAGCATAAAGAACCTGTGTAATGTGATTGTCAAAAGCGTTCAAAAGTCCAGATTCCCTGTACCAACCTGAAATAAGTGTTAATGAAGAACTGGAAGAAGCTGCTAGGAGTTAAAGTGGGGTTTGCTAAAATCCCTTTCAGCTACTTGTCTGCCTGAACAAACACTTTTCCCATTCATTTATTATTTATTCAGTTCCCTGATTAAATTGTAAGAGATTGAAAGACGGGTTGAAATATTTGTCTATTAGAAATCTATGCAAGACAGACATCTAAATCCATGAAAAAGCAACCCAGAGTCCAAATACCTTCCTTCTGTTGTGCATCTTTTGCAGTAATTAATATTAGGGCAAAATGGGCATGAAATTATAAACTTTGTAAAGTACTGAATTATAAACATGCGTTACCATTTTGAATAGCTCTTAATGGCTAAAAGAACTGAAGAGTAATAGACAGGCGTGCCCTAGGTATTTATGGCAAGTAAAAATTTTAAGAGGGATTTATACTGAAAAGAACTATTAATAGCACTCATAATACAAGATAGAATCGAGGAACCAAAACTCACCTAGTTAATCTACCAATGATGGCAAAAAGATGGAAGTGTTAACTACAAGTGCCACCAATATCAACTCATTTAACAACACAACATAACCTTCTGTCTCACATGTAACACAAGTGGAAAAAAAAAAAAAAGTCTGATAAATTTTCATTTACACTATGACAGCGAGATGATTAATCATTTTTAAACATATGGCTTAGTTCTTTGTGGTGTATACATAAAGTAATTTTTTTATGCATTTGAAAACATGAGTGTTTGTCAAATTATTTAAATAAATCTACAGTTAATATGATTTTATGGTATTATGCAGCATGTTGAGCCTATAGCTGTGTATTCTTACGAATACAAGCTTCCATCCAAAGCTCATTGATGTCAGTTGGCTTTCTTGCATTTTGGGTAATATTACATTGCTAATATTTTTTCATATGGAGAACATTTGATAATTTTTTTCCGGTTAAAGAATGGCAACCATTCTTTCTCATATCTGATATAGGCTTTTTATATGGATGTGTTTCATATAATTTTAAAGATGTTTCAATGTCTCTAAGGTACATCCAGCTAGATAGCAAAATATTACTGGGAGGTGTATGACTGACTTATCTTTTCTTCATAGGGTCCCCTGGGTCCACAAGGTGCAATTGGAAGTCCAGGAGCTTCAGGTGCAAGGGTAAGAAAGACTCCTTATTTAGTGTAACTGGAAGATTCAGACTGTTTGTTTAAAAAAAAAAACACCAAAACAAAATTTAAAATTGGCCATCTTAACAGGCAACAGCTGAAGAAAGACATCTGATAAATTGTACAGAAATGTTTGAAAACTCTCACAAAGTATTTTTGAATTTGAAATTATCAGATTAAACTATTTTGACCATATTATTTGTGTTCAACATTGTTCTAGGGTCCCCCAGGACCAGCTGGGCCGCCTGGAAAAGATGGTACAAGTGGCTATCCAGGTCCAATTGGTCCTCCCGGCCCTCGCGGTAACAGAGGTGAAAGTGGTCCTGCAGTAAGTAAATTGTGCACACTCAAATAAATCTTCAGGGATTATTCATGAAACATAGGGTGCTCTCCCATTTAAATGTCTCCCTCAGAAAATTCTGTACTTCATGGACAGAGTTTGCAGTAGGAGGTATCTAGCTATCAAGGCTACATCCAAAAAAATACAGATCATTTGTAGTTCAGTGTAACTATTGATGCACTGGTCGTTGTGTTGGTCTCAAATAATCATTGTCTTCGCTGCATACAATGAGAAGGCAGAATCTAATCTTTACTTCAGAGCACAGACCTCCTTTGTGCCTTGGAAGCTATAAAGTGGGTTTCCTAGAGTCCTCTAGAGAGGCCAGCACTGCAAAGATCACTGGCATAGTCACTTCTCCTAAAGCTGAGAAATGGTTATTCTCTGGATTTTGGTGGAAAGTCTTCCTTCTCCTTGTCAAAGCCCAGACAGAAAGAAGCACAATCACAGCGTGACAAAATTAGGAGAAGAAAATTCCTATTCTAGGAAAATAAAGGTCTAGAAAGTCTAACAGGTGTTTATACACAGCAAGTGCCATTATTTAATGAATAAGTAAAATAAATGTTTATGTGAGAATTCTCATTTTTTAAGATTAGGGCCCACACAGACTTCTAGTTTTCACCTGTGTTCTCTACTCAGCGCTATGTTCTTTTTTTTTTT